>CM055120.1:1509236-1716736 GCA_029206835.1 Rana muscosa
CCCACATCAGTCTCTATACAGAGGAGCTTACACTCTAATGTCCCCTCCCCCCACATCACATCAGTCTCTATACAGAGGAGCTTACACTCTAATGTCCCCCCCCCCCCCACATCACATCAGTCTCTATACAAGAGGAGCTTACACTCTAATGTCCCCTCCCCCCCCACATCACATCCGTCTCTATACAGAGGTGCTTACACTCTAATGTCCCCTCCCCCCCCACATCACATCAGTCTCTATACAGAGGAGCTTACACTTTGTCCCCTCCCCCCACATCACATCAGTCTCTGTACAGAGGAGCTTACACTCTAATGTCCCCCCCCCCACATCACATCAGTCCTCTATAAGAGGAGCTTACACTCTAATGTCCCCTCCCCCACAGTCACACACATCCAGTCTCTGTACAGAGGAGCTTACACTCTAATGTCCCCTCCCCCTCACATCACATCAGTCTCTAACAGAGGAGCTTACACTCTAATGTCCCCCTCCCCCCCACATCAATCTCTGTACAGAGGAGCTTACACTCTAATGTCCCCTCCCCCCACATCACATCAGTCTCTATACAGAGGAGCTTACACTCTAATGTCCCCTCCCCCACATCACATCAGTCTCTATACAGAGGAGCTTACACTCTAATGTCCCCTCCCCCCACACATCACATCAGTCTCTGTACAGAGGAGCTTACACTCTAATGTCCCCTCCCCCCCCACATCACATCAGTCTCTATACAGAGGAGCTTACACTCTAATGTCCCCTCCCCCCACATCACATCAGTCTCTGTACAGAGGAGCTTACACTCTAATGTCCCCTCCCCCCACATCACATCAGTCTCTGTACAGGGGAGCTTACACTCTAATGTCCCCTCCCCCCCACATCACATCAGTCTCTATACAGAGGAGCTTACACTTTGTCCCCTCCCCCCACATCACATCAGTCTCTGTACAGAGGAGCTTACACTCTAATGTCCCCTCCCCCACATCACATCAGTCTCTGTACAGAGGAGCTTACACTCTAATGTCCCCTCCCCCACATCACATCAGTCTCTGTACAGAGGAGCTTACACTCTAATGTCCCCTCCCCCCCCCCCACATCACATCAGTCTCTGTACAGAGGAGCTTACACTCTAATGTCCCCTCCCCCCACATCACATCAGTCTCTATACAGAGGAGCTTACACTCTAATGTCCCCTCCCCCCACATCACATCAGTCTCTATACAGAGGAGCTTACACTCTAATGTCCCCTCCCCCCATCACATCACATCAGTCTCTATACAGAGGAGCTTACACTCTAATGTCCCCTCCCCCCCACATCACATCAGTCTCTATACAGAGGAGCTTACACTTTAATGTCCCCTCCCCCACATCACATCAGTCTCTATACAGAGGAGCTTACACTCTAATGTCCCCTCCCCCCCACATCACATCAGTCTCTATACAGAGGAGCTTACACTCTAATGTCCCCTCCCCCACATCACATCAGTCTCTGTACAGAGGAGCTTACACTCTAATGTCCCCCCCCCCCCCACATCACATCAGTCTCTGTACAGAGGAGCTTACACTCTAATGTCCCCTCCCCCCCACATCACATCAGTCTCTGTACAGAGGAGCTTACACTCTAATGTCCCCTCCCCCCACATCACATCAGTCTCTGTACAGAGGAGCTTACACTCTAATGTCCCCTCCCCCACATCACATCAGTCTCTATACAGAGGAGCTTACACTCTGTCCCCCTCCCCCCACATCACATCAGTCTCTGTACAGAGGAGCTTACACTCTAATGTCCCCTCCCCCCCACAGTCACATCAGTCTCTATACAGAGGAGCTTACACTCTGTCCCCTCCCCCCACATCACATCAGTCTCTGTACAGAGGAGCTTACACTCTAATGTCCCCTCCCCCCCACAGTCACATCAGTCTCTATACAGAGGAGCTTACACTCTAATATCCCCTCCCCCCCACATCACATCACATCAGTCTCTGTACAGAGTAAGGTTTATAGTCACATTTTGGAGAGGAGAGAATTTGGGAATGTGGGACGGTAATCCTCCAGCATGTCGGAAGACTTTTCTTGGAATGATTCTCCTTCTGGGAGAATTGGGACCCGCCGTTATCAGGAGGGGAAGCGGCAGAGCTCTCAGGTACACGCTATACACACGTTATTGGTAAATATTCCAGATTGGATAATTAAGGACTTTCCCTGCCTACAAGTAGAGAAATCCCCCTAAATCCCGACAGCCTGTTACTGGAAAGCGGAGCGCACAGACAGGAAACCGGCCAATACAGAGAGGACGGGAAGATGGCGCCCCGGTGATGTCACACTACAAATATAGCTGCAAGTGTAAATAAACTCGCCTATCGTTTTCAGCCAAGGAAGCCGCCATCTTGGTCTCTGTTTAATCTACAACTGCCATGATGCTGCACATGTGATCAGTTATGACACCAGCCATTGGATGGTTTGACAGTTTGGTTGAGAGCACAACCAATGGGAGTGTTACATTTCCAGCACGTGCTGTGAATGAAACCGTTTTATGAATGGGTTTTCTTCCGCTTTAAAGTGTTTGTGAAGTCTAAATCATTGGTCACTGCCAGCCCCTCTATGATAGGCAGGAAAACCGTACTATGCAAGTCATTTCTAAAAACGTGGCTTGTAAATACCCATTTAGAGCGATCTTCAGGCCGGTCACGTGACTCGCGGCCGCTTTACATCTCCTATACATGGCTTCTGCAGGAGGGGCTGAGATCTCCCTCAGCCGGGGAGGTCACATGACCACTCAGCAGAGGGGAAGGCTCATTGACGGAGGTGGGGGGAGGGGAAGGCTCATTGACGGAGGTGGGGGGAGGGGAAGGCTCATTGACGGAGGTGGGGAGGGGAAGGCTCATTGACGGAGGTGGGGAGGGGAAGGCTCATTGACGGAGGTGGGGAGGGGAAGGCTCATTGACGGAGGTGGGGAGGGGAAGGCTCATTGACGGAGGTGGGGGGAGGGGAAGGCTCATTGACGGAGGTGGGGGGAGGGGAAGGCTCATTGACGGAGGTGGGGGGAGGGGAAGGCTCATTGACGGAGGTGGGGGGAGGGGAAGGCTCATTGACGGAGGTGGGGGGGAGGGGAAGGCTCATTGACGGAGGTGGGGGGAGGGGAAGGCTCATTGACGGAGGTGGGGGGAGGGGAAGGCTCATTGACGGAGGTGGGGGGAGGGGAAGGCTCATTGACGGAGGTGGGGGGAGGGGAAGGCTCATTGACGGAGGTGGGGAGGGGGAAGGCTCATTGACGGAGGTGGGGAGGGGAAGGCTCATTGACGGAGGTGGGGAGGGGAAGGCTCATTGACGGAGGTGGGGAGGGGAAGGCTCATTGACGGAGGTGGGGAGGGGAAGGCTCATTGACGGAGGTGGGAAGGGGAAGGCTCATTGACGGAGGTGGGGAGGGGAAGACTCATTGATGGAGGTGACATTGATGGAGGGAAGACTCATTGGTGGAGGTGGGGAGGGGAAGACTCATTGGTGGAGGTGGGGAGGGGAAGACTCATTGGTGGAGGTGGGGAGGGGAAGACTCATTGGTGGAGGCGGGGAGGGGAAGACTCATTGGTGGAGGCGGGGAGGGGAAGACTCATTGGTGGAGGCGGGGAGGGGAAGACTCATTGGTGGAGGCGGGGAGGGGAAGACTCATTGGTGGAGGCGGGGAGGGGAAGACTCATTGGTGGAGGCGGGGAGGGGAAGACTCATTGGTGGAGGTGGGGAGGGGAAGACTCATTGGTGGAGGTGGGGAGGGGAAGACTCATTGGTGGAGGTGGGGAGGGGAAGACTCATTGGTGGAGGTGGGGGGAGGGGAAGACTCATTGGTGGAGGTGGGGGGAGGGGAAGACTCATTGGTGGAGGTGGGGGGAGGGGAAGACTCATTGGTGGAGGTGGGGAGGGGAAGACTCATTGGTGGAGGTGGGGAGGGGAAGACTCATTGGTGGAGGTGGGGAGGGGAAGACTCATTGGTGGAGGTGGGGAGGGGAAGACTCATTGGTGGAGGTGGGGAGGGGAAGACTCATTGGTGGAGGTGGGGAGGGGAAGACTCATTGGTGGAGGTGGGGAGGGGAAGACTCATTGGTGGAGGTGGGGAGGGGAAGACTCATTGGTGGAGGTGGGGAGGGGAAGACTCATTGGTGGAGGTGACATTGATGGAGGGAAGACTCATTGGTGGAGGTGGGGAGGGAAGGCTGGCCTGTGTAGTCCAATCCAACAGAAGAGCTACTGGAGCTCAAATTGGTGAAAGTGAATGCTGGTTCTGATAAAAAGGTGGGAAAAAAAATGGAAAAAATACTGCCCTAACTATATATAACTGAAAAAAAAAACAGCAAAAGCTCTATCATGCGATAAACACAAATTGGGTAAAGAAGAAGATTAAGGCTGCGCTACAAAGTGAAGAACCAATATTGTGATCAGTCTGTCATGTGACAAGGTGCATATACTATTGATGTGACATATAACCATGAATTAAATGCAAGAATGAATTAAATTCATTTTTTAACGTATATTATTAATGATTATACCAATAGCATTTAATTCATGGTTATATGTCACATCAATAGTATATGCACCTTGTCACATGACGGACTGATCACAATATTGGTTCTTCACTTTGTAGCGCAGCCTTAATTTTCTTCTCATAGAAAGGTGTCAGAACACACAGCATTGCAGTTTGTGGTGTATAGGGCTGTGTAGCTGCAGACTGGTCAGGGTGCCCATGCTGGCCCGAGTCCACAGCCAAAAGGGCCTACAATGGGCACGTGAGCATCAGAACTGAACCACAGAACAATGAAAGAAGGTGGCCTGGTCTGTTGGATTCAAGAATGGTTTGAGGTACACAAGTCTGAGGTGTTGACTTGGCCTCCAGATTCCCCAAATCTTAATCCAATTGAGTATCTGTGGGATGTGCTGGAAAAAGAAGTCTGATCCATGAAGACCCCACCTCAAAACATACAGGACCTAAAAAGAATCTGCTACTGGCGGCTTGGTGCCAGATATCACCACGTGGCCTTCAGAGGTCTAGTGGACCCCATACCTTGACAGGTTATGATGGGTGGTCATAATGTTATGGCTGATCAGTGTATATCCCGGCATCTTTGCAGGATAAGGAAAGGTATATCTGTGCATTGGGAGGTAAGCTGATCTTTTATAGATCTGGTCAATTTCTAAGCATCTAAAAAGCTTCTGAGACGATCAGCCAGCCTAAAGCTTTTAGTGGATAAAGAACACGGCAACTTACAGTACAATAACCTTTAAACAACCAATCAGAAACCATCATTTATATGACTAAGGCGCACTGCCAACCACCTCTTTGGAATCTCACGCTGGCTGTATATACTGTATTTGTGAGGCCCCAGCATGTGATGCACAGTAGATTGTGTTTCCACCCCTCCCGTAAGGCCACACAGGAGGTGCTCCTCTCCCACAGCTGGATCCCGCCATTAACAGTTTATTTATCCATAATGGAAAAATCCATGAGACGAGGGAAAACACCATCACTTGGCTTTGTACCAGCTGCAGCGGAAGGGCAAAGCTATGCATTATTATGGGGATATGTGGTCTCCGGAGTCCCCAAGAGACACAAAAAGTCAGCGAGTCAATCACCGTGCCAGCAGCCACGCAGAACGGAAATATCGACCTCTGAACTAATGAATGCTGCTCCTCGATTGGCCGCTGATGGTCTCAGCACATCACTGCTATCTAATGAAAGCGCTGTCTGTCCAAATCAACGCCCAATAAATATTTCATAACAAGTGTTACATCTGAAAAGGCCGAGATCCTCAAAAATCTAATGTAAGTACAAAGGACCTCCTTCTACATGAGACACGGAGCGAGAATCCAATCCACCCCCCCACAAACATCAAGATGTGCGGTCAGCTTTGTAAACAGATGAAAAGTAAAAGAGATGAGACATGACACAGGAGGAGAGCACTTTACAAAGAGGAAGCCATCAGGGACATAAATGACCTTACATCCGAGGAACCCGGGGGTCCGAGAGAAATCCGCCAGGAAGAAAACCGGAACTAATGAGAGACGACAGGAACTGGAAGCCTCTCCTGGCAGGAACTCACTCTGCCTTATCCCTGACACGCAGCCCCCCCTACCGACACGCAGTCCCCCCCCCTACCGACACGCAGTCCCCCCCTACCGACACGCAGTCCCCCCCTACCGACACGCAGTCCCCCCAAACCGACACGCAGTCCCCCCCCCCAACCGACACCAATGCTGGGGGTTATTTATTGCGTCTGACACCAATGCTGGGGGCTATTTATTGCATCCACCGACACCAATGCTGGGGGCTATTTATTGCGTCCACCGACACCAATGCTGGGGGCTATTTATTGCGTCCACTGACACCAATGCTGGGGGCTATTTATTGCGTCCACTGACGCCAATGCTGGGGGCTATTTATTGCGTCCACTGACGCCAATGCTGGGGGCTATTTATTGCGTCCACTGACGCCAATGCTGGGGGCTATTTATTGCGTCCACTGACGCCAATGCTGGGGGCTATTTATTGCGTCCACTGACGCCAATGCTGGGGGCTATTTATTGCGTCCACTGACGCCAATGCTGGGGGCTATTTATTGCGTCCACTGACGCCAATGCTGGGGGCTATTTATTGCGTCCACTGACGCCAATGCTGGGGGCTATTTATTGCGTCCACTGACGCCAATGCTGGGGGCTATTTATTGCGTCCACTGACGCCAATGCTGGGGGCTATTTATTGCGTCCACTGACGCCAATGCTGGGGGCTATTTATTGCGTCCACTGACGCCAATGCTGGGGGCTATTTATTGCGTCCACTGACGCCAATGCTGGGGGTTATTTATTGCGTCCACTGACGCCAATGCTGAGGGCTATTTATTGCGTCCACTGACGCCAATGCTGGGGGTTATTTATTGCGTCCACTGACGCCAATGCTGGGGGTTATTTATTGCGTCCACTGACGCCAATGCTGGGGGTTATTTATTGCGTCCACTGACGCCAATGCTGGGGGTTATTTATTGCGTCCACTGACGCCAATGCTGGGGGTTATTTATTGCGTCCACTGACGCCAATGCTGGGGGCTATTTATTGCGTCCACTGACGCCAATGCTGGGGGCTATTTATTGCGTCCACTGACGCCAATGCTGGGGGCTATTTATTGCGTCCACTGACGCCAATGCTGGGGGCTATTTATTGCGTCCACTGACGCCAATGCTGGGGGCTATTTATTGCGTCCACTGACGCCAATGCTGGGGGCTATTTATTGCGTCCACTAACGCCAATGCCGGGGGTCATTTATTGCGTCCACTGACGCCAGTGCCGGGGGTTATTTATTGTGTCCACTGACACCAATGCTGGGGGTTATTTATGGTGTCCACTGACACCAATGCTGCAAATTTTGTGGGTGTATAGGTGTGAAAACACGCTGTTATGTGGTGCGGCCCTCTGGAAGTGTTTGGGGCCACATTTGAGGCCCTCTATAATATTGGCCACCCCTGCCTTATCCGATTGGTTATGAGACAATACACAGGCCTCTTCTTGGAGAAACGCTCCCCGATGTGTCTTCACAAGAACATGAACCCCAAGAAGACTCTCACACATCCGATCCTCAGAGAAGTCGGATCTTTCACGTGAGAAATCTGCTTGTAAAACCTTCCCGTGTCGGGATTCTTTGGGGGAACGCTGGTGTAATTTTTGCGCTGGCGGCATTAACAGATCTCCCAGTGCCGAGAACATCTCAATAAAATCAGAGTTTTTCATTATCTCCTCCACAGTCAGAGACGTGCTGGGTCATCGTGCGGACAGAGAGGGGCTGCTGAGCATTTACACCTCCCATCCCGAACATGAAGATCTCACCCCGTCCCGACAATGAGATTTGTCACACCTGACAAATAAAATGTTCCTATCAAACCGTTTCTATTACACCAAAGATAAGAAAAAGTGTCCACCTTGAGAAATGAAGTATGCCAGCCAGATCTATGAGTCCGGCCCGATTACACTGGCATGGTAGTGCCCTCATTGGGTTCATGTGTTGAAGCGACACTCATTTTAAAGTCCCCCCCCCCCAATAAGAATGCAAATACAAGAACATGCAGAATCCGAGCACCACAACTCAAAAACATTATTTTATTATTAATCTTCAAAGCTAACTCCCCCATCCATCCATCCCTGTCTCCAGGATTTATTTTGCTGAGAAATCACTCTAAACCCCCCCCCCTCCCATAATTTCTGTCCGTGGCCATCTTGAGTAAGGGCAGATTTACATAGCATTGACTTCCTAGAATCCATCTGCATGCAGGGCGATGTGCTTAGCTGAGAAAGCCCCTCCCCTCCCATGACTCTGGGGATGTAGGACATAATTTTTGCCTAGGTCAGAAACCAGGAAGTAAGCATGTACTAATGCTGCATACACCTCTCAGATTACGGTCTGTGCCAGGATGATGTCATCACCCACGCCAGCCAATGAAGACGGCCGCAGCCCAGCACCTGGAAAAAGCCGGCTTCTATGATGGACATCAGACTATTAAAAAGGAGAAGTAAAGTGTGGTGGACTTTAGATCTACTTTAAATTAGCGATGCACCGAAAATTATGGGCCAACAATAGGCTTATCTGTGTTTTGCCCAAAAAAAAGGTGCCAATAATGGCACCAAATACGCGGCTCAAAAAACACATAAAAAAATTCAACATGGGTGTGTTTTTAACGGAGAGGTCGCAACAGAAGTGCAACGGCCCAGTGTGAGGACATACATAGAGTTTACAGGGATGCATTTTTCTTGAGCTTTTCTTGCACTAAAAGGTGCAGATAATGGCCGACGATAAATTCATATTATTTAAATTCATGATAATAATTAAAAAGTTGAATATAATACAATTATATACATAAAAATATATGTATTTTTTTTAAACACTTGCCCACCCCCTCCTGCCCAGGCCAATTTTCAGCTTCCAGCGCTCTCTCACACTTTGAATGACATCTGTGCGGTCATGTAACACTGTACACGTGACATTTATATCTTTTTTTTTCACACAAATAGAGCTTTCTTTTGGTGGTATTTAATCACCTCTGGGTTTTTATTTTTTGCTAAACAAATGAAGAAAGACAATTTTTTTTAGATGAGGCTACACTCACTGATGGGCGCTGATGAGGCTACACTCACTGATGGGCGCTGATGAGGCTACACTCACTGATGGGCGCTGATGAGGCTACACTCACTGATGGGCGCTGATGAGGCTACACTCACTGATGGGCGCTGATGAGGCTACACTCACTGATGGGCGCTGATGAGGCTACACTCACTGATGGGCGCTGATGAGGCTACACTCACTGATGGGCGCTGATGAGGCTACACTCACTGATGGGCGCTGATGAGGCTACACTCACTGATGGGCGCTGATGAGGCTACACTCACTGATGGGCGCTGATGAGGCTACACTCACTGATGGGCGCTGATGAGGCTACACTCACTGATGGGCGCTGATGAGGCTACACTCACTGATGGGCGCTGATGAGGCTACACTCACTGATGGGCGCTGATGAGGCTACACTCACTGATGGGCGCTGATGAGGCTACACTCACTGATGGGCGCTGATGAGGCTACACTCACTGATGGGCGCTGATGAGGCTACACTCACTGATGGGCGCTGATGAGGCTACACTGATGGGCGCTGATGAGGCTACACTAACTGATGAGCACTGATGGGGCTACATTAATGGGCACTGATGAGGCAGCACGGATGAGCACTGATGAGGCAGCACTGATGGCGACCATGGATGATGGCTGAACAAAGATGGCACCGTCCTTCTGGACAGAAAAGCTAAAGAAGGCATTGGGGAAGTCCTGTGATCTCTGAGAAGTAATAAATAATCGGGAGGGAGGGGAGGAGACACACGCGCACACACACACACACACACTATATTC
The DNA here is from genome assembly GCA_029206835.1 of Rana muscosa. Classification (NCBI taxonomy): domain Eukaryota; kingdom Metazoa; phylum Chordata; class Amphibia; order Anura; family Ranidae; genus Rana; species Rana muscosa. The sequence goes on from CM055120.1 coordinate 1,519,155, forward strand.
TCACTTATTATGAAAACTTTATCTGACGCTCGGTCTGCTAACATTCCAAATGTCTGCATTTCACATTTTCTCTCAGTTTCATGCACTGCATCGGTGTCTGTGCACGGCCATTTATTTTTTTTGAGCCCCCCCCCCCCCCCCCAGCGATCAGCGTTTTGACAAGGAGCGCAGACCTGTAATTAAGACCACCCAAGCATAGCGAAATGCAATTATATTGCTCAGTGCATTGGCGTGACTGCGGATGGATTTCATTAACCCAGCAGCTGCCCCCCCCAAATAAGAAAAGCCAACGCAAGGAACCCCCCCCCCCAATCTAACGATCGACATTTATTTATACATTTTTCCTTTCAGAAGAACATTCCATAAGGAGAACAAACGCCGGCGTTGATAAAATTCAGAGCTGATCGTGTGTGCGTCCATCTGGAGGCGGCAATTGGCAGACATCTGTCGGTCACTCCGTTCACCGGCAAAGGGGTCCCAAAATGCTTTATTAATGTATGTGCCCCCCCCCCCCCCATCTATGATCTGCGTCTGCGATTAGACAGGAGGAGCGCACACACAGATGGGTGATAGACAAAGGGGTTGGAGGGTTGGGGAAGTGGGTCATCCCCCCTCCCCCGCTCATCCCCGGCTATTGCCAGTCCTCGTTAGGATAGGTATGAGGGTGGAGAGGAGGAGACGGGTCCTGCGGGGGGGATAAGAGAGGTCCGCTCTCTTCACCGGGGGGCGCACAACAACCAGCATCTATTAGTCACAACGATTGCACCCATCCGCCCCACTTAATGTACACTTCATCATCTGACAACCTTTCCTTCAACAGACGGCTCAGCGCTCGTCCTACTGGGCTCAGCCTCTCCGCGCTCAGCCCCACTAGGTTCCTCGCACAGGGCTCAGCCCCTCCGCGCTCCTCCCACTGCGCTCAGCCCCTCCGCGCTCCTCCCACTAGGTTCCTCGCACAGGGCTCAGCCCCTCCACGCTCGTCCCACTGCGCTCAGCCCCTCCGCGCTCCTCCCACTGCGCTCAGCCCCTCCGCGGTCGTCCCACCGCGCTCAGCCCCTCCGCGCTCCTCCCACTAGGTTCCTCGCACAGGGCTCAGCCCCTCCGCGCTCGTCCCACTGCGCTCAGCCCCTCCGCGCTCCTCCCACTAGGTTCCTCGCACAGGGCTCAGCCCCTCCACGCTCGTCCCACCGCGCTCTGCCCCTCCGCCCTCGTCCCACCGCGCTCTGCCCCTCCGCCCTCGTCCCACCGCGCTCTGCCCCTCCGCCCTCGTCCCACCGCGCTCTGCCCCTCCGCCCTCGTCCCACCGCGCTCTGCCCCTCCGCCCTCGTCCCACCGCGCTCTGCCCCTCCGCCCTCGTCCCACCGCGCTCTGCCCCTCCGCCCTCGTCCCACCGCGCTCTGCCCCTCCGCCCTCGTCCCACCGCGCTCTGCCCCTCCGCCCTCGTCCCACCGCGCTCTGCCCCTCCGCCCTCGTCCCACCGCGCTCTGCCCCTCCGCCCTCGTCCCACCGCGCTCTGCCCCTCCGCCCTCGTCCCACCGCGCTCTGCCCCACCGCGCCCCTATGCGTTTAGCCCCACCACACACGCTCCCCTCCGCGCCCATCCCACTGCGCCCAGCCCCACTATGCGTTTAGCCCCACCACGCTCGCCCCAACGCACCCAGCCCTCTGCGCTCAGCCCCACTGCGCCCCTATGTATTTAGCCCCACCGCACCCAGCCCCTCTGCGCTCAGCCCCCTCTCACAAGGAAGGAAGATATTCTTAAAGCAGAACCCCGGTCTCCCCTTCAGTCTAGCACAGTGGTAGCAGAGGCCCTAGAGAATAAATGGCGGTTGTTGCAATGTTTTATGTCACACGTTTTTTGCGCAGTGCTTTTTCAAAGTCATTCTTTTGGGAAAAAGTACATTTTAAATTAATTTAATTGCAAAAAAACACCCAATTTTTTGGTAAACCATGAAAGATGATGTCACGCCAAGTAAATAGATAGCTAACATGTCATGCTTTAAAATTTCTACAAGTTAGCAGTTTAGAGTTACAGAGGTCTGGTGATAGAATTATTGCTCTCGCTCTAACCTTCGCAGCGATACCTCACATGTGTGGTGCGACTACCGTTTATGTGGGCGTGACCTAGGCATGCGTTCACCACTATATGCGTTCATGCAGGGACAGGGGCACTTTAATCTTTAATTACTTTTTTTCATTTTTACACTGTCCCTTTAAATAAAAAGTCTTGATCACTTTTATTGCTATAGCGAGGAATGTAAACGTCCCTTGTGATAATACCGCGTGACAGGTCCTCTTTATGGAGAGACCCAAATCTCTATTTTATCCATAGAAGCTAAAGAAAAAAAAAAGAAGGAAGAAGGCCTTGTATAATTGGGCCCGAACCGGAAGTGACGTCGCTCCAGTCCTCCTAGGCCATAAAGATGAGTGGAGTCTTGCACAGGTGTAGCGGCACCTCTCCTGGACTGAAATGTCTTCCTCTGATACCACTGCACACTGTGAGCTTCTCACCATGTGCATTAGAAGCTGCAGCAAGTCAGATAGAGCCCCGCCCTATTTCCTGGAAGGCGCCCTCAGCTTGCCCATCAGTATGCCCAGGACCAGCTTAGCAGATGCCGCCAGGTAGGGGGTTGGGAGCTGAGTGGACACTTGTCCTCCCCTCTTCCCCTCCTTGTTGCTGACCCGGAAAGCAACGTGTTTGATGTCACTTCCTGGTCCGCCTCAGTGTCCCCGCCCACCATGGCCGGGAAAGAATGTGAGGCAATGCAATCTGCATTATGCTCCTAGATTGTAAACTCTAAGGCCCCTTTCACACTGGGGCGGGCAGGTGCGGTATAGCGGGGCGATTTTTAGCGCCGCTATACCTGTCGTATTTACCGCGATATTCGGCCGCTATCGGTGCGGTTTTAAACCCCCGCTAGAGGCCGAAAAAGGGTTAATACCGTCCGCAATTACCACGGTGTCCCATTGATTTCAATGGGAAGGAGCAGTAAAGGAGAGGTATACACACCGCTCCAAAGATGCTGCTTGCAGGAGATTTGTTTTCCTCCCGCCAGCGCATCGCCTCAGTGTGAAAGCCCTCAGGCTTTCACATTGCGAATGCTGGGGCGGGATCATTTCAGGCGTTATTTATGCGCTATTTTTAGCGCTAAAACGCCTGAAATACGCCTCAGTGTGAAAGGGGCCTTAGGGCCAGAGCCCTCCGATTCCTCCTGTATTGTAACTGTACTGTTTTGCCCTCATGTTGTAAAGTGCTGGGCAAACTGTTGGCACCATATAAATCCTGTATAATAATAATCCTGTATGATGATGATGATAATAACAACAACAACAAAAATAATATCATAGAATCCTGTATAATAATAATATATAATAATAAATAAATCCGGTATAATATATAAATCCTGTATTATAATAATAATAAATATAAATCCTGTATCATACAGGATTATTATAATAATAATAATAATAATAATAATAATAATAATAATAATAATAATAAGAAGAAGAAGAAGAAGAAGCAGAAATAAATCCTGTATAATAATAATAAATCTATAAATCTATAATAATAATAATAATAATAATAATTAATTCCTGTCGTCACCCCCCACTACCGTTCGCCGGTTTCTCTCAGGCTTACAGTTTCCGCCGATTCGCCCAAGAAACCATCCAACGGTGCTGCCAGCTGGTCACACAGATCCTCCTTGATCGTCTCTATGGCCTTGGAGGACCGGAGCGACGTCATGACATCACTTCTTGTCCAGGCTGGAAGTAAATAATTTTTTTTTTTTGTAAGAAATGTGAGGTATCGCCACGAACATTATAGTGAGAGCAATAATTCTAGCGCTAGATCTCCTCCGTAACTTTAAACTGGTAACTTGTAAAAGGCGTTTAAAGCGTCACCTATGGAGATTTTTAAGCAACGTGTTTTTTCGCTGTTCCACGAGCGTGCGCATATTTAAAGCGTGATATGTTAGGCATCTCTTTACTCGGCGTAAGGTCGTCTTTCGTGGTTTACAAAAAAATTGGGTGTTTTTTTGCAATTAAATTAAAGTGTACTTTTTCCCCAAAAGATTGCCTTTGAAAAACCGCTGCGCAAAAAAACGTGACATAAAACATTGCAACAACCGCCATTTTATTCTCTAGGGCCTCTGCTACCACTGTGCAAGACTGAAAGGGAGGCCGGGGTTCTGCTTTAAGAATATCTTTCTTCCTTGTGAGAGGGGGCTGAGCGCAGCGGCACAAGTGCGGTGGGACTGAGCGACAGTCATTTTATTCTCTAGGGCCTCTGCTAAAAAAAATAAAAAAAAAATATATATATAGCTTTTTCTGGCCCTTTTTGTTTACTAGCTTTAAATCAGTGTTTTTTGCTAGAAATTTACTTATAACCCCCAAACTGTGTGTGTGTGTATATATATATATATGTGCGCACACACACACACACACACACACACTTTGGGGGTTATAAGTAAATTTCTAGCAAAAAACACTGATTTAAAGCTAGTAAACAAAAAGGTCCAGAAAAAGCTCGGTCAGCAAGTGGTAAACATTGCGGCTTCTCAAGTCAACCTAAGGGTGCTTTCACACTGGGGCGCGGGGGGCATCGGCGGTAAAGCGCCGCTACTTTTAGTGGCGCTTTACCGTAATTTTTGCAGAGGTATTCGGCCGCTAGCGGGGCGATTTTACCGTATATACTCGAGTATAAGCCGACCCGAATATAAGCCGAGGCACCTAATTTTACCACAAAAAACTGGGAAAACTTAGACTCGAGTATAAGCCTAGGGTGTCCATCTGCATGCCTCACTGTGTCCATGTGTATGCCTCGCTGTGTCCATGCCTCACTGTGCCCATTAGGGTTGCCACCTCATCCCTTTAAACCCAAACACATATTAATTAATTACACAGGTTCTGAGGCCGATTAAGGTGGTAATTAAACTCACTTGGTGCCTTACCTGCATTATTGGCCTCAGATCCAGTATAATTCATGTGTTCGGGTTTAAAGGGATGAGGTGGCAACCCTAGTGCCAATGCCTCACTGTGCCCAATCTTCCTACCTGATCTCCGGCGCTATGTGACTAGACTGACGTTTAACATGGGAGTCTATGGAAGGGGTGACCGGCTTTGAAAAATCGGTGCTCCCCGGCCGTAGGTCCCCGGACAACAAACTTTGCACACTTGTAGAGGAAGAGTGGGGCTACATGTGAGGTCCAGGGGACCTACGGCTGGCTGGGATCAGACGCACAAAGTTGAAGATGGACACAGACTCGAGTATAAGCCGAGGGGGGCATTTTCAGCGCACAAAAAAAAATGTGCTGAAAAACTCGGCTTATACGGTAACCTCCCCCCGCTAGCGGCAGAAAAAGGGTTAAAACCACCCGCAAAGCAGCCCTTTTTCCGGCTCGGCCGCGCTGCCCATTCATTTCAATGGGCAGGAGCGGTGGAGGAGGGGTGTATACAGCGCTCCTTCACCGCTCCAAAGATGCTGCTTGCAGGAGTTTTTTTTTTTTTTACGTCCTGCCAAGGCAGTGCCCCAGTGTGAGAAAACTCGGGGCTTTCACACCGAGACTGCAGGGGAGCTGTTTTTCAGGCACTATTTTTAGCCCAAAAGTGCCTGAAAATTGCCCCAGTGTGAAAGGGGTCCAACACATAAAATGGGGTAAATGAGGGAAATACAAAAAAATAAAATAAAATGATTTCGCCGCTCTTTAGAGAATAAAAGAATATTCCAGAATGCGGTCAACAAAACCCCCCAATGCCTACCCGAGGGGTAAAAAGTTCCCCCGCGCACTCGGAGTACAAACGCAATAAAAAAGAGCGCAATCTGGGCAAACGAGGAGGCGCGGGCGCCCCCCAGCCAGGACGCCGGTGCCAGACGCCACTTTAGACCAATAACGAGGGTTAATGTTCAGATTAAAGGGCCGGTCCCAGCCACTTGATTCCCTTCCAGCCGTTGGAGACTCGGCTCTCCCAAAGTTCATCCATATTCATCATCTCTGGGCGATTAATTAAATTCCACATCGCACTTTCCAAAACCCCCCCCCCCCCCAGCGCATTCCCTAAACAGGGATAATCCATCTTTCATAGATAAGGAGAGTCACAAATTATTCCTCACGCTCAGGATAACAGCAATTTTCTGTGATTAGGTTTACCCATTAATTACCGGAGAGCCCTGAGACCCGTCCGCGCCAATCGTTATCACCGGCAGATCGATGCTTCCTGCGCTGATTTCCAGGACGGCCGCCGGGGAAAACCTTCACACAGCAAACACAAAGCCCCTCCCCCTCCCCCATAGATACAAGATGGGGGTCCTAAATGTGTGATTTCCAGAGAATTGTTTTATCTGAGAAAAACAGGGAACGTTTTTAGAAAATCGTTCTTTATAGAAAGCTGAGAAATCCGAACGCCGGAGCTGAAATCTCATCCATATCTGTAGCCGAGGAGGCCGCTCCGATGGGGCGCCGAGGAGGCCGCTCCGAGGAGGCCGCTCCGATGGGGCGCCGAGGAGGCCGCTCCGATGCGGCGCCGAGGAGGCCGCTCCGATGCGACGCCGAGGAGGCCGCTCCGATGCGACGCCGAGGAGGCCGCTCCGATGCGACGCCGAGGAGGCCGCTCCGATGCGACGCCGAGGAGGCCGCTCCGATGCGACGCCGAGGAGGCCGCTCCGATGCGACGCCGAGGAGGCCGCTCCGATGCGACGCCGAGGAGGCCGCTCCGATGCGGCGCCGAGGAGGCCGCTCCGATGCGGCGCCAAGGAGGCCGCTCCGATGCGACGCCAAGGAGGCCGCTCCGATGCGGCGCCAAGGAGGCCGCTCCGATGGAGCGCCAAGGAATTAGAATCACTAAGTTTTGAAATTACATGAACATGTTAACGTTTTTATGAGCTCTATGATGTGGGGGGAGGGGGGAGTTAGATTAGAAATCACACAAGATATACAAGCATGCTTCCTGTGAATGGAAACCATCATCATACATGGCTCCGCCTCTCTGTACAGCGAACTGAACTGCTAATGATGTGAAATCCCCGTATTTTTCTTATGAAGTGATGTCACAGTCTTGTATAATAGATATAAACATGGAGTGAAATGTTCCGGGGTGACCTCTGAGGAGTTACAGCTCGCACCTTTGGAATGTTTCTAATGTAAACCTAAAGTAGAACTAAACTCCTAGAAGGAAGTTAGTGCCGTCTTAATGTGGGTGTAAGCCCTCCATGATCCCCAGTGAAGTGACCGGCCTCCGGTGATGCACAAAGATGAAACAAATCCTCCTACAGAAATGGTACCTGTTTATCTGCAGTCTTCTCTACATCTGTTCAAAGTGCTGAATTATAAGGCTTGTCTGAGCGGTCAGAAATAAAAAGGGGCTGAGAATAGAAGTTACACTCTGCAGAGTCCAGTGAAGAGAGCTCTGAGAGCGGATTGGAAGGAAGAGACACCCCCTCTCCACACAGGAGCAGAACTTAGAATGTCAATCACAGGCTGTGTACTGGAGCTCCCTTCTGTCACCATTTATCTCATGATGGCAGGAAACCTTTTTAGAAGTGACTAATGCAGATAGCAGATGAAGGAGGCAGCAAACAGAAATGACACTTCGTGCTCTGGACTTGGACACACTACAGAGGGATATGCTTTGTTCATATTTCATGTCTAAAACTCCCCCCCTCCCCCCAGTCTGCAATGCCCCACAGATTTTTTGATAGATTCACTCCAGCCTCGGCCAGAAAGACATGTACCGGGTCCTACATCCTCCTGAAATGCTTACATCACATCTCCCAGGAGGCTGCAGGCTTGACACACAGAGCGGCCAGGGGGTGGGGCGGGGGGCGGGTCCAGTGCGTCATCGGAGCTGACTGCCTACACCCAGACGAGCCTTCCAGTTTAGGAGAGAGATGGCGGCTTGGGATTTGCTGTGTGGCCCCTGGACAGTGGATTGCAGCGGGACAACGCGGGCTTCGTTCTGCGGGTAGAGCACCAACAATAAAACATGGGGTGGAGTTTGGGATTTTATTTTTGCATGGAGTCTACATCTGCACATTGGAGGGTTATTGAGAAGAGAACATGCAGAGCTGCACTGCCCATCGCCGGACGAATTTCCACGCTTTGTTTGTATCAAGGTCAAAGATGGCGGCCTCCAATGAGTGGCACTTGGCAGGTTATGGAAAGATGGAGAAGTGAGAAGAATTGATGATTGAGGTGCGGAGAGTCCCGTCATCACCATCCAATATCTGGAGAGTCTGACTGGCTGCATTATGGAGATCGGGACAGATAAGCCGGCAATGGGCGACCGCGGTGATCACTGTACAGCGGGGGATGGGGGGGGAACCAGAACACGTCCCTGATCTCCAACCGGCTGGATGTCTGACCCGTCATCTCCATGGGAAACGCTCTGTGTGTTCACAGAGGAAGCAGAACCATGGAGGGAACGCCAGGGGCGGGGCAGACAATATTAATATACAACTTGAGGGTAGACAGTACAAACACAATACACTTTATACAGGAGGAAGCGGAGGGCGCTGATCCTTGGAGCTTACAATCTAAGAGATATAAAAAGATCCGGAATTACAGAAACATTAAATCTGAACCCCAGGATAATAAATCCATCGGTCATGCGACTTCTTCCTGAATCTCGGTGATCTTTTTATATTGGTCTTGTCTCCGCCCCCTCCTATAGTTTTCTGTAGTGGGTGGAGCCTGCTGGGCCCCTCCCACAGCTCTGCTCTCTCTTCTTGTGCAGAGTGACTGGTCTTGTCGCCGCCCCCTCCTGTAGTGGGTTGAGCATGATGAGCCCCTCACACAGATGGCCTCCTCTCATCTCTATGGCCTAGGAGGACCAGAGTGACGTCATGACGTCACATCCAGTTCCAGAACAATGTAAACAACAAGGCCAGGAGAGATGTGGAGTCTTATTGACCCCAGAACTCCCCATAAAGAGGACCTTCCCCCCCTATTTCTATCATAATCCTTGTGATGGCAATAAAAGTGATCAACATTTTATTTTTTAAAAGGACAGAGTAAAAAAAAAAACTGTTTTAAAACCGCCCCCCCTCCCCCCGTGCAGTAGTGAACGCAGAGGTAGGTCATGCCCGTACATATGTAAAATTGTAAACGGTGTTCAAACCACACGTGTGAGGTATCACCACGAACGTCTGAAGGAGAGCAATAATTCTAGTGCTAGACCTCCTCTGTAACTCTAAGCCGGTAACCTGTAGAAATATTTAAAGCGTCACCTATGGAGATTTTTAATTACTGTAGTTTGGTGCCATTCCACGAGCGTGCGCAATTTCAAAGCGTGACACGTTGGCTATTTACTCGGCATAACATCATCTTTCACAATATGCAAAAAAAATTGGGCTAACTTTACTGCTTTCTTATTTTTTTTTTATTCAAAAAAGTGCATTTTTTCCCAACAAATTAGGTTAGAAAGACCACTGCGCAAATACCGTGTGACATATATTATTGCCATGACCGCCATTTTATTCTCTAGGGTCTTTGCTAAGAAATATATATATATATATATATATATATATATATATATATATATATATATATATATATATATATAATGTTTGGGGGGTTCCAATTAATTTTCTAGCAATAAATACAGATTTTAACTTGTAAACAAATGTCAGAAATAGTCTTGAAGTGGTTAGAAGCTCGTCAATCTATTATTATCATTCAGACGCGATTCCTCGCCGTTTAGAAATCTCTCTCCAGCGTCGGCGGTGGGAGAAGATTCCCGGCTTCCTACACTCACATCTGTCATATAAAGCAGGGCACCTAATCATCCATACAGACCAATCGGACGCCCTACGCCTCTGGGAAGGGGTTAATCACACAAGCCGCTCACAAACCAATTAGTCCAAAAAAAGGAATTAGAGACACAAAATAACAAAAATGATTGTTTGGGTGTCTCTTCTGCCCGGCATTCGATGCTCTAATTGAGAGATTAGGTGATAATTTGTGAAGGAAGGGTAGAGGGCCCCGCCCCCCAGCCGATGCAAGGCTGGCAGATAGACGGCGGTGATACCTGCGTACCAGTGTTAATTTCATCAACTAAAACATTTTAGTCGACTGACTTGATACCATTTTAGTAGACTAAAATATGACTAAAACAATTGAGATGACTAAAATGCGACAAACTAAAATGGCATTTTAGTCAAAGACTAAGACTAAAACTAAATTGAAATTTGCTGCCAAAATTAACACTGCTGCGTGGGACCCACAACTTCGTACCCTTCCTATGTGAGCTGTGCGGGTCAGATCCGCTCTGCCCTCCATTCATACAAACAACGCATGTCAATTTTCCTCTTCACGAGCACACACCGGCACAGCGGCAAAGTGCTCGTCGCCCACAACGCAGCACCCAGCGCAGGCGCATGGCAAATAGGAAGATCATAGAAGCGTCTGTCCGGGTTTGCAGATCCATACACAGGGTTTTGTAGTGATGTGTGACCTATAGGACTCTTCTCACCTTGTATCTGTATCCATGGAACTGGGATGAGCTCCGTCCTCGCCTGCCCTCCCAGCAGTTGATCATGGAAGAGAACCGGTTCTCCCCAGTAACCGTTTTAATGACTTGTTGATCCTGCCAGTAGATCAGCAATTATTTCACTTCCTGTAACTGTGACAGCATTGTTAATTTTACAGCAAAATCACACAGCAGTGTTGTCACCCTGCGGACAGGGGAGTCTTAGATGTCCGTGTCGTTTTATACGCTCCTCACCTGGCTGTGGGAAAACAGTAACTACATAATATAAAAGCCGTGAGGAACTGAGAGTTCAAACCAGGACATGATGACTCCTGGGGAACCTTTTGCTGAACAAGCTGGTACATTATTCAGACTGTAAAATGCTGCTAAACTACAACTCTGCCAAGTGATCATTACATGCAAGCAAGTGCATGTTTTCAGGGGAAAAAAAAAGAAAAAGGACACTGAAGGGCGGTGGGGGGTTGTCAGAGATGAAGGTAAACGTGGCACTCAATCCTGCTGATGTAAAACTCCTTCCCACAGGTGTCAGTCTGCTCACCCGCCAGGATTTAAATAAGCCGACCGGCCATATGCAAAATTATTCTCTGCAGAAAGTACCACCTCCAAACCTGGCGGAGATCCGAGCCCACACACCCCTCCAAACCTGGCGGAGATCCGAGCCCACACACCCCTCCAAACCTGGCGGAGATCCGAGCCCACACACCGCTCCAAACCTGGCAGAGATCCGAGCCCACACACCCCTCCAAACATGGCGGAGATCCGAGCCCACACACCCCTCCAAACATGGCGGAGATCCGAGCCCACACACCCCTCCAAACATGGCGGAGATCAGAGCCCACACACCCCTCCAAACCTGGCGGAGATCCGAGCCCACACACCCCTCCAAACCTGGCGGAGATCCGAGCCCACACACCCCTCCAAACATGGCGGAGATCCGAGCCCACACACCCCTCCAAACCTGGCGGAGATCCGAGCCCACACACCCCTCCAAACGTGGCGGAGATCCGAGCCCACACACCCCTCCAAACGTGGCGGAGATCCGAGCCCACACACCCCTCCAAACGTGGCGGAGATCCGAGCCCACACACCCCTCCAAACGTGGCGGGGACCAGAGCCCACACCCCTCCAAACGTGGCGGGGACCAGAGCCCACACCCCTCCAAACGTGGCGGGGACCAGAGCCCACACCCCTCCAAACGTGGCGGGGACCAGAGCCCACACCCCTCCAAACGTGGCGGGGACCAGAGCCCACACCCCTCCAAACGTGGCGGGGACCAGAGCCCACACCCCTCCAAACGTGGCGGGGACCAGAGCCCACACCCCTCCAAACGTGGCGGGGACCAGAGCCCACACCCCTCCAAACGTGGCGGGGACCAGAGCCCACACCCCTCCAAACGTGGCGGGGACCAGAGCCCACACCCCTCCAAACGTGGCGGGGACCAGAGCCCACACCCCTCCAAACGTGGCGGGGACCAGAGCCCACACCCCTCCAAACGTGGCGGGGACCAGAGCCCACACCCCTCCAAACGTGGCGGGGACCAGAGCCCACACCCCTCCAAACGTGGCGGGGACCAGAGCCCACACCCCTCCAAACGTGGCGGGGAACAGAGCCCACACCCCTCCAAACGTGGCGGGGATCAGAGCCCACACCCCTCCAAACGTGGCGGGGATCAGAGCCCACACCCCTCCAAACGTGGCGGGGATCAGAGCCCACACCCCTCCAAACGTGGCGGGGATCAGAGCCCACACCCCTCCAAACGTGGCGGGGATCAGAGCCCACACCCCTCCAAACGTGGCGGGGATCAGAGCCCACACCCCTCCAAACGTGGCGGGGATCAGAGCCCACACCCCTCCAAACGTGGCGGGGATCAGAGCCCACACCCCTCCAAACGTGGCGGGGATCAGAGCCCACACCCCTCCAAACGTGGCGGAGATCTGATCCCACACAGCTTCAAACGTGGCGGAGATCTGATCCCACACAGCTTCAAACGTGGCGGAGATCTGATCCCACACAGCTTCAAACGTGGCGGAGATCTGATCCCACACACCTCCAAACGTGGCGGAGATCTGATCCCACACACCTCCAAACGTGGCGGAGATCTGATCCCACACACCTCCAAACGTGGCGGAGATCTGATCCCACACACCTCCAAACGTGGCGGAGATCTGATCCCACACACCTCCAAACGTGGCGGAGATCTGATCCCACACACCTCCAAACGTGGCGGCTATCTGATCCCACACACCTCCAAACGTGGCGGCTATCTGATCCCACACACCTCCAAACGTGGCGGCTATCTGATCCCACACACCTCCAAACGTGGCGGCTATCTGATCCCACACACCTCCAAACGTGGCGGCTATCTGATCCCACACACCTCCAAACGTGGCGGCTATCTGATCCCACACACCTCCAAACGTGGCGGCTATCTGATCCCACACACCTCCAAACGTGGCGGCTATCTGATCCCACACACCTCCAAACGTGGCGGCTATCTGATCCCACACACCTCCAAACGTGGCGGCTATCTGATCCCACACACCTCCAAACGTGGCGGCTATCTGATCCCACACACCTCCAAACGTGGCGGCTATCTGATCCCACACACCTCCAAACGTGGCGGCTATCTGATCCCACACACCTCCAAACGTGGCGGCTATCTGATCCCACACACCTCCAAACGTGGCGGCTATCTGATCCCACACACCTCCAAACGTGGCGGCTATCTGATCCCACACACCTCCAAACGTGGCGGCTATCTGATCCCACACACCTCCAAACGTGGCGGCTATCTGATCCCACACACCTCCAAACGTGGCGGCTATCTGATCCCACACACCTCCAAACGTGGCGGCTATCTGATCCCACACACCTCCAAACGTGGCGGCTATCTGATCCCACACACCTCCAAACGTGGCGGCTATCTGATCCCACACACCTCCAAACGTGGCGGCTATCTGATCCCACACACCTCCAAACGTGGCGGCTATCTGATCCCACACACCTCCAAACGTGGCGGCTATCTGATCCCACACACCTCCAAACGTGGCGGCTATCTGATCCCACACACCTCCAAACGTGGCGGCTATCTGATCCCACACACCTCCAAACGTGGCGGCTATCTGATCCCACACACCTCCAAACGTGGCGGCTATCTGATCCCACACACCTCCAAACGTGGCGGCTATCTGATCCCACACACCTCCAAACGTGGCGGCTATCTGATCCCACACACCTCCAAACGTGGCGGCTATCTGATCCCACACACCTCCAAACGTGGCGGCTATCTGATCCCACACACCTCCAAACGTGGCGGCTATCTGATCCCACACACCTCCAAACGTGGCGGCTATCTGATCCCACACACCTCCAAACGTGGCGGCTATCTGATCCCACACACCTCCAAACGTGGCGGCTATCTGATCCCACACACCTCCAAACGTGGCGGCTATCTGATCCCACACACCTCCAAACGTGGCGGCTATCTGATCCCACACACCTCCAAACGTGGCGGCTATCTGATCCCACACACCTCCAAACGTGGCGGCTATCTGATCCCACACACCTCCAAACGTGGCGGCTATCTGATCCCACACACCTCCAAACGTGGCGGCTATCTGATCCCACACACCCCCAAACGTGGCGGCTATCTGATCCCACACACCCCCAAACGTGGCGGCTATCTGATCCCACACACCCCCAAACGTGGCGGCTATCTGATCCCACACACCTCCAAACGTGGCGGCTATCTGATCCCACACACCTCCAAACGTGGCGGCTATCTGATCCCACACACCTCCAAACGTGGCGGCTATCTGATCCCACACACCTCCAAACGTGGCGGCTATCTGATCCCACACACCTCCAAACGTGGCGGCTATCTGATCCCACACACCTCCAAACGTGGCGGCTATCTGATCCCACACACCTCCAAACGTGGCGGCTATCTGATCCCACACACCTCCAAACGTGGCGGCTATCTGATCCCACACACCTCCAAACGTGGCGGCTATCTGATCCCACACACCTCCAAACGTGGCGGCTATCTGATCCCACACACCTCCAAACGTGGCGGCTATCTGATCCCACACACCTCCAAACGTGGCGGCTATCTGATCCCACACACCTCCAAACGTGGCGGCTATCTGATCCCACACACCTCCAAACGTGGCGGCTATCTGATCCCACACACCTCCAAACGTGGCGGCTATCTGATCCCACACACCTCCAAACGTGGCGGCTATCTGATCCCACACACCTCCAAACGTGGCGGCTATCTGATCCCACACACCTCCAAACGTGGCGGCTATCTGATCCCACACACCTCCAAACGTGGCGGCTATCTGATCCCACACACCTCCAAACGTGGCGGCTATCTGATCCCACACACCTCCAAACGTGGCAGCTATCTGATCCCACACACCTCCAAACGTGGCGGCTATCTGATCCCACACACCTCCAAACGTGGCGGCTATCTGATCCCACACACCTCCAAACGTGGCGGCTATCTGATCCCACACACCTCCAAACGTGGCGGCTATCTGATCCCACACACCTCCAAACGTGGCGGGTATCTGATCCCACACACCTCCAAACGTGGCGGAGATCTGATCCCACACACCTCCAAACGTGGCGGAGATCTGATCCCACACACCTCCAAACGTGGCGGAGATCTGATCCCACACACCTCCAAACGTGGCGGAGATCTGATCCCACACACCTCCAAACGTGGCGGAGATCTGATCCCACACACACCTCCAAACGTGGCGGAGATCTGATCCCACACACACCTCCAAACGTGGCGGAGATCTGATCCCACACACACCTCCAAACGTGGCGGAGATCTGATCCCACACACCTCCAAACGTGGCGGAGATCTGATCCCACACACCTCCAAACGTGGCGGAGATCTGATCCCACACACCTCCAAACGTGGCGGAGATCTGATCCCACACACCTCCAAACGTGGCGGAGATCTGATCCCACACACCTCCAAACGTGGCGGAGATCTGATCCCACACACCTCCAAACGTGGCGGAGATCTGATCCCACACACCTCCAAACGTGGCGGAGATCTGATCCCACACACCTCCAAACGTGGCGGAGATCTGATCCCACACACCTCCAAACGTGGCGGAGATCTGATCCCACACACCTCCAAACGTGGCGGGTATCTGATCCCACACACCTCCAAACGTGGCGGAGATCTGATCCCACACACCTCCAAACGTGGCGGAGATCTGATCCCACACACACCTCCAAACGTGGCGGAGATCTGATCCCACACACCTCCAAACGTGGCGGAGATCTGATCCCACACACCTCCAAACGTGGCAGAGATCTGATCCCACACACCTCCAAACGTGGCAGAGATCTGATCCCACACACCTCCAAACGTGGCAGAGATCTGATCCCACACACCTCCAAACGTGGCAGAGATCTGATCCCACACACCTCCAAACATGGCGGAGATCAAATCCCAACATTCCTCCAAAAACCAGATCATCAAACGTCAGAGTGAGAGCAATAATTCTAGTGCCAGACCTCCTGTGTAACTCTAAACTGGCAACCTGTAAAGGATTTTAAAGTGTCACCTATGGAGATTTCTGCACACATACCATGCGACATAAAAAACTTGTAGCGCCCACCATTTTGTTTTCTAGGGCCTCTGCTTAAAATTATTTTGTTTGGGGGTTCCAAGTAATTTTCTAGGAAAAAATACTGATCGTTACAAGTAAACAAAGTGTCAGAATTGACCTGGCCCTACAGTAAATGTTGGGCCCCCAAGTGCCCCCTGGGGGCATTGGACCTCTTGGTATTGCACCAAACAGCACAGTAGACTGCAGAGCTTCTAGACAGGTGGTACTGCTCCCGACACGGTTAGAAACGCCTGGCCCATACCAGACTCTGCAGTCACATTGACAAGCCCCCCCAAGAGGAGAACATTTGAAGACCAGGCCCGATGGATGACCCAGTGACAAGCGCTGGAGGTTTTACTGCACCCCACCTGAACCGAGCCTCCAATCTACCATACGAAGTCCGATTACAACACGACCAAAGGAACGGGACCTATATACAATATACACACACAAGGCTCCTGTGTTGCACATCCCCCAGTCGCTGACACCAGGGCTAAATTTTAGAGGACCCCTCCACTGTGCGGGAGATGAACACCAGGCTGTGTGAAGTTCTGGAATATAAACACGGGCAGCCTATAGGCACATGTGATTACACATCCCCTGCACACAGCCAGCCCTGCACACTACAAACGCTGATGGCCTCTTTCTGAGCTGCTTTGTTCCTTTTTCTAAATGCCTAATTAAATCCCTTTGAATTTGGTACTGGGAATTAAAAAAAAAAAAAAAAAAAAAAAAGCCTCTTTGAGGGATGAAAGAAGCTGCATTTAAAAAGTTTTCAGCGGCTGGATGAAGGCTTATTCTGTCCCTCCCCTGGAAGCCCTGCATGCCAAATGTTGTATTTTAGGGGCTTTTGGGTTCTGGAAGACGTTAAGTGAATTCCACAGCCCTGGCGGCACAAATATCCTGTTTTAGGAAGGGTGTCCGCTCACAGACAAATGACTGTTCGGATGGGGTGCCCCGAAACTCACACAAGCTTTGCTGGAAACGTTGTGGCGGGATCCGGCTTGTGACGAGCGGAATAGATTGTCCTTCAGATATTAAAGAGGAAGTCGCTTTCCCTGGGGATGCTTGTACCTATAGGTGATCCTATAAGTAAATATCTCCTAAACTTGCACCGTTTAGGAGATATTTACTGTATACCCCCCATCGGCGCTCTGAAAGAACGGCCGCCTGTGCCGATTCTTCAGAACCGTGTGCCGTGACCGGCGGGGAGTGACGTCACTGCGGCTCTGGCCACTCACAGCGCCGGAGCCCGCGAAACCGGAAGAAACACCGGGGAAGATGCCAGCCGTCTCAGCGGTCTGCGGGCGCCGCTGCAGGGGCTTCGTTCTAAGGAGAGTATTTCATAATGAGCTGGTATGGGATGCACAACTTTGTCCGACGTTTTTTTGGAGTTAACAACCTCTTTAGCCCCGGACCATTTTGGCTGGTTAAAGACCAGGCCACGTTTTGCGATTCGGCACTGCGTCGCTTTAACTGACAATTGCGCGGTCGTGCGACGTGGCTCCCAAACAAAATTGACGTCCTTTTTTTCCCCACAAATAGAGCTTTCTTTTGGTGGTATTTGATCACCTCTGTGGTTTTTATTTTTTGCGCTATAAACAAAAATAGAGCGACAATTTTGAAAAAAATTAAATTTTTTACTTTTTGCTATAATAAATATCCCCCCAAAAAATATATAAAAAAATATTTTTTTCCTCAGTTTAGGCCGATACGTATTCTTCTACATATTTTTGGTTAAAAAATAAAATAAAAAATTAATTAAAAAAAAAAAATCGCAATAAGCGTTTATTGATTGTTTGCGCAAAAGTTATAGCGTTTACAAAATAGGGGATAGTTTTATGGCATTTTTATTAATAATAATTTTTTTACTAGTAATGGCGGCGATCAGCGATTTTTATCATGAATGCGACATTATGGCGGACACATCGGACACTTTTTTGTGACTATTGTCATTTTTACAGCGATCAGTGCTATAAAAATGCACTGATTACTGTGAAAATGACACTGGCAGTGAAGGGGTTAACCACTAACTGTAGGGGGGGGGTGGCTTGGCGTGTGCCGTCACTGATCGTCGTTCCCTATGACAGGGAACAGACAATCACTGACATGCCACTAGGAAGAACAGGGAAAGGTTTGTTTACACTCACCTCTCCCCGTTCTTAAGCTCTGTGACCCGATCGCGCGACACCGGTGGCGATTGGGTCCACACAGCTTCGGGTCGCGCGCGACCGACGGACAGGTTCTTAAAGGGGGCCGTACCTGTACGCCCTTGTGCCTGTCCGTGCCATTCTGTCGACGTATATCGTCGTGCGGCGGTCCTTAAGTGGTTAACCCAGACCTTTGAGAATGTCATTTGACGAAACCAGTCAGGGCAGAGGCCACGCACGTGACGTCATCGTGATCTGGATATGTCCTTCATGTTGATGTGATTATCCACTTGCCGACCACAATATGTATATATAAATTGCGGCTTTGAAGTGGTTTAACGGGATTACGAATGAAGCCATCAGCCACAACCCATTTTTTTTTTCAGCTGCCGATTCCATTTCTCATAAAAGCAATCCAAGCAGTCGATTAGCCACTGGATCACTTGGAAGCAGCGAGAGGGGTCGTCCCCAACCCTCCTGCCGCTCGCTGGTCTTCCTCTGGCTTACCGTTCTCACCGGTGAGCCCAGGAAATGACCCGGCGGTTCGCGCTGCTGGCTATAGGAGGTGAACAGAGACCAGATCGTTTCTTGTCCCCTCTATGATCTAGGACAGGTATCTCCAAACTACGGCCCTCCAGCTGTTGTAGAACTACACGTCCCATGAGGCATTGAAAAAAAACTGACATTCACAGATATGACTAGGCATGAAGGGAATTGTAGTTCCTGAACAACTGGAGGGCCATAGTTTGGAGACCCCTTATCTAGGACGACGGGAGCGACGTCTTGATGTCACTTTCAGTCTAGATGTAGAAAAAAAATTTTTTTTTTTTTTTAGAAATCATCAGATCAGTGTTTTGTTTTTTTTATCTCAGGCTTTCCGGGGTAGAGGAGAGATGAGGGGTCTTATAGATCACAGATGTCTCCATAAAGAGGACTTGTCATGCAGGATTGTTATCGCAAGGGATGTTTACATTAATTGAGATAGCAATAAAAAAGTGCTAAAAACCTGTGCTCGCATGCAGAGGCGAAAACATACGCAAGTCACGAATGCTAATGTACACAGTGTTCACACCACACGAGGCATCGCCGTGAACGTTCGAGCGAGAACAATAATTCTAGCACTAGATCTCCTCTAACTCTGAACGAGTAACCTGTAAAAATGTTCACCTATGGAGATTTTTAAGTATTGTGGTTTGGCGCCATTCCACAAGCATGCGCAATTTTAAAGTGTGACATGTTAGGTGTTTATTTGCTCGGCGTTGCATCATCTTTTATATTCTACCAAAAAATTGGGTTATTATATTGTGTTTTTTTTTTTTTTTGCAATAAGATTTTATTTGTATTTTTTTATTGTGTTTGAAAAACCACTGTGCAAATACGGTGTGACATAAAAAAAATTGCAACAATCACTATTTTATTCTCTAGGGTTTCTGCTACAAAGAAAAAAAAATTATAATTTTTGGGGATCCAAGTAATTTTTTAGCCCAAAAAAATACTGATTTTAACTTGTAAACAAAAAACCGTGTCAGAAGGCGGCCTGGTCTTCAAGTGGTTAATGTGAGAACAATCTGACAGTGTCCTACGGCGTGCCAGCGAGCTTCTATCCATGCGAGTTATGACCGATTCATTTAGGAGGTAGTGGACTCTGGTGACATTCATTTTTTGGCGACGACTTATTACGCTGGTGGAGGAAGCATTGATTTATTTGATTTCTCTGTGAAGAATGGGATCATCCCATGGACTTTGAGTTCCAAGTCGACATTTTTTTTTAAGTAGTTGTAAAGGTAGAAGGTGCATTCTTTGCATTAAGATAAAACACCTTGTGTGTGCAGAAGCCCCTCCCCCCTAATACTTACCTGAGCCCCATCTAGATCCAGCGATGTTGCAGCAGTGTCTCAGCTGCCCGGGACTCACTCCTCATTGGCTGAGACAGCAGCATGGTGCCATTGGCTCCCCCTGCTGTCAATGTCAGTCAGCCAATGAGGAGGGAAAGCAGACAGGGTCTGTCCGCGGCTGTGTGTCTGAATGGACACAGGGAGCTGTGACTCGGCTCGGGTGTCCCCCATAGCAAGCTGCTTGCTGTGGGGGCACTAAACAGGGAGGGAGGGGCCAGGAGCTCCAGCAGGGGACCCGAGAAGAAGGATCAGGGGGCGGCTCTATGCAAAACCATTACAGAGAGCAGGTAAGTATAACATGTTTGTTATGTTTAATAAAAAAAAAATAAAAAAAAGAATTTACAATCACTTTAATTTTAAAGTAGAACTCTAGGCAAAACTTTTTTCATTTTGGATAGTGTAAGGGAGGGTTATAACCCCTAACAATTTTTTTTCCGTATCTTTGTCCTATTGGGGAGATTTCCCTTCACTTCCTGTCCCCATAACCAAACAGGAAGTGAGAGAAAATCCCTGCAAATCAGGGAACCCCCCCCCCCCAGATCTAGTGTCCCTATTGGAAGATTTCCCCTCTATTACTTTTCTGGGGACAACTCAAAATTTGGATTTTTTTTTTACTTTTCAATGATAATGGTAAACAGGAGAAAGAGAGAGGGGGGGAATCTACTTACCAGGGGGCACAGATACCAATAAAAACTGACAAGGGGTCCAATCCCCCCCCCCCCCCTCCATCCAAAGATAAAGAAAAAAAAAGTTTTCCCTTTAGGCCCCATGTACATGGGACGCTGTTCACCCCTTCCTTACCGGGCCATAGTCATATGACGCCGGCAGGAACACTCCCTCCCTCCGGACGCCTTTTCTTCCCGGCCATCTAGGGGGCGCGCGGCACCGCTTGTGACCCGATGCGCGTAAACACACAGATCCACCTCCTGTCAGAGGTGAGGAGACCGATGTGTGTTCTCAGTACAGAGGAACACACATCGGTCTCCTACAGTTAGAATCACTCAATAGGGAACACATATTAACCCCTTCAGCGCCCCCTGGTGTTAACCCCTTCCCTGCCAGTCACATTTACACAGTAATCAGTGCAGTTTTATAGCACTGTTCGCTGTATAAATGTGAATGGTCCCAAAAACGTGTCAAAAAAGTGTCCGATGCAATGTCATGGTCACAATAAAAAAATCGCAGATCGCCGCCATTACTGGTAAAAAAAAAAAGCCATAAAAACTATCCCCGTTTAACCAATCAATAAACGCTTATTGCGATTTTTTTTAACCAAAAATATGTAGAAGAAAACGTATCGGTTTAAACTGAGGGAAAAAAAAAATTCATAAAAAAATTGTGATATTTCTTAAATCAAAAAGTTAAAAATATATATTTTTTCAAAATTGTCGCTTTTCTTTTGTTTATAGCGCAAAAAATATAAACCGCAGAGGTGATCAAATACCACTAAAAGAAATCTCTATTTGTGGGGGGAAAAAACAGATTTTATTTGGGTACAGTGTTGCACGACCGCGCAATTGTCATTCAAAGTGCAACAGTGCTGAAAACTAAAAATTGGTCTAGGCAGGAAGGGGGTGAAAATGCCCCCCGGTACTGAAGTGGTTAAACACGCGTTCAGAGGCAGTTGGATGCTTTTTTTCAGCTGCCCCTGAACTCATTCAATGTTATCCTATGTGACCATGCACACAGTCTCGTTTACTGACGTTTTTAGGCAGTTGCGTTTAACAGAGTTTCTTTGAAAGCAAAAAAATGGGTTCAGACGCAGAAGATTTCCACGTTTCAGACGCCAAACGCGACTAAACGCGGTTACCCGCGTTTCGTTTATGGGCCTTTTTTTTTTTTTTTTAACGGCCAAAAACTAAAGAGTTTTTAGAAGCATTTTTTGAAACGCTTCTAATCGCAAACGCGGCATGTAAACACGGCAAAACGGACGTTTTAAATGTGGGTTACTATCCGTCAAGTTAAATCGCTCAGGAGCAGGTTGTAAAAACGTCCCGTGTACATGAAGCCTTCGTTATACCGTATATACTCGAGTATAAGCCGAGTTTTTCAGTACATTTTTTTGTGATGAAAATGCCCCCCTCGGCTTATACTCGAGTCACCTTTTTGCGCCTAATCTCCCGAACTTTGGGGACCCGGTACCGGCCAGGCCATAGGTCCCCTGGCCCCTAAACTTGGCACACATGTAGCCCCATTTCTTCTCTACAAGTGTGAAAAAAATTCGTCCTGGGGACCTACGGCCGGGGAGCACCGATTTTTCAAACTCGAGCACCCCTTCCATAGACTCCCATGTTAAACTGTAATTTCTCTGGTAATTTTGGGGACCCGGTACTGGCCGGTCATAGGTCCCCTGGACCCAAAACTTGGCACACATGTAGCCCCATTTCTCCTCTATAAGTGTGCAAGGTTTTTTGTCTGGGGGACCTACAGCCGGGGAGCACAGATTTTTCAAACCCGGGCACCCCTTCCATAGACTACCATGTTAAATGTCAGTCTAGTCATGGACACAGTCAGGCATGGACACAGTGAGGCATGCAGATGGACACCCCAGGCTTATACTCGAGTCAATACGTTTTCCCAGTTTTTTGTGGTAAAATTAGGTGCCTCGGCTTATATTCAGGTCGGCTTATACTCGAGTATATACGGTACTTTAAATATCTTCTTTGGTATTTCGCTGATCTTTGCACTATAATTACTTTTGTTTAGTGAAACGTCAGATCTTGCCGCTCCCGTCCCGTCTCTCTGTCCCCCACAAAGAAGAAAGTTCACAAAGTGACGGAGGGACGGGAGGTGTGAACCGTCCCGGGAGAAGCTTCCACAAAACAATTGCACTGTGGCCACCACTTGTTTGCACCAATTATTAGTCAAATTAAGGTCCTAATTACCTCCTTAGGCCCCTTGCCCAAATCACATAAAAGCCAGCCATATGCAAACATGGAGGATCTGAGTGATAAGCTGAGATCTAAAAGCGACAAACCGAGCCAAGCCCTGGAGACACAAGCCTCCTCCTGTATCCTGTTAAGGTATTAACAATCTACAGACTGGGGGGGGGGGGGCACATCACAGCTGTTCCTCCATCTCCTTTCCCCAATGGAGACGAAATGTCAGTAAAACGGAAGAAAAAGATTGATTGATGCGTCTCTGCAATTGAATCGCCTCCCGAAATCTATGACCTGTAAACCAATAGGAACCATGCATTGGGGGGGGGGGTGACGATTTGTTGTGCACAAATGAGATACACACGACGCTGCTTTGGAAAGATAAACTAGAAGAGCAACAGCTGGCAAATATTTACTATCGGCTTCTACAAACAACGAGGTGTGAAGATCTCTCCCGGTTCTTCCTAATGGTCCGTACACACGATCTGAAAATCGTACGAAAACGGTCATCCGAGGAAAGAATCGTACGATTTTCAGATCGTGTGTACACTATTTTTAAGAGCCGATCACAACAGTTCATCTGATATTATTCGATCGGACATGCACAAAAATTTTCCTCGTACGATACAAGATGGTACGATTTTCCTTTAGTCAGTACAGTTGCCGTCTGAAAATACAATACAAATACATTACAACACGTGACATCACTTCCCATTTATTTTTGTCGCACGAGAATTTGTGACTTTAGTAACCTATTCCATTTCTACTTGTGACTATTAACCGAAAAAAAGGCGTACGATATTCGGATCGTGTGTACGGGGCATAAGTCTGCTGCCGTGTCAAAGGATCAGAGCTTGTTGGCATTCTCTGCCCTAGGCTGGCAACGAGCAATAATTAATGAGCCGCTCGTCTTATAGGATCAGCTCATGATTTGTACCTCTGAAGGCACACAATCCGTCTTCAACAAAACTGAGGTCTCATTGGTTGGTGGTTACTAGAAGGTCTGTTTTCATGGAGACTCCAATGAAGGCCCCTCAGTGCTCGAGTTCCTGCATGTCCGCCTGGGCCAGTATAAGCAGCTCCCAGTCTCCCTGCTGGTGTCTTAGTCAAGAGAAGTCATTCTCAACCAGGGTCCCATGAAACCCCCGGGGGTTCCTCCATAGGTTGTAGGGGTTCCTTGAGCTGTGGCTAGTGGACCCCCCCATCTGATGGTGCCTTCACAGATCCAGGTCCATCACTACAAATGGTCTTTACACTCTTCAGGTCCACCCTATAGCAGTTTTACTGATACAGAGCGGCACCTGTGTGCAGGATATATATATTACACTCGAGTATAAGCCGAGGCATCTAATTCTACCACAAAAAACTGGGAAAACGTATTGACTCGAGTATAAGCCTAGGGTGTCCATCTGCATGCCTCACTGTGTCCAATCTCCCTACCTGATCTCCGGCGCTGTGTGACTGGACTGACGTTTAACATGGGAGTCTATGGAAGGGGTGCCCGGCTTTGAAAAAAAATGGGTGCTCCCCGGCCGTAGATCCCCCAGACAACAAACTTTGCACACTTAGAGGAACGGTGGGGCTATATGTGTGCCAATTTTGGGATCCAGGGGACCTACAGCCGGCTGGTACCGGGTCCCCAAAGTCCGGGAGATCAGGTGCAAAAAGGTGACTCTAAGCCAAGGGGGGCATTTTCAGCACAAAAAAAAAAAAAAAGTGCTAAAAAACTCGGCTTATACTCGAGTATATTTGGGATATATATGCTACCCCCATGCTCCAGTGGTATAAGGGTCCCTAGCCACGTATTAGACAAGAGGATGTCGAAGGACAGTCCACTGCCAGGGTATGGGGGGGGGTCTCATCTGCGAGGGGAGCAGAGGATAAGGTAAGTACAAGTTCCTTTTGCAACTCCCCCCAGACTAAAACCAGCCATACATGACTGAACCGATCCCCCCATTCACCTCCCTGCTACACTACTGTATTCTGACAGCGGGGGGGGGGGGGGGGCGCACAGGCGCTGGGGTGTGTTGGAGAGAAATCATGCGGATGTCCTGATCACTGCACATCGCACCGTTTACTTTTCTTTTTTAGGAACTGATAGAATTTTACTTGTGAAGTTTCAATAAAGTAGAATTGTAGGCAAAACTTTTTTTTTTTCATTTTGGGTGGAGTAGGGGGGAGGGTTATAAACCCCGTCAGGGTTATTTTTGCCATCTTTGTCCTATTGGGGAGATTTCCCTTCACTTCCTGTCCCCATAACCAAAAATTTCTGCAAATCAGGGAACCCCCCCCCCCCCAGGTTACTAGAACTAGTGTCCCCATTGGGAAATTTCCCCTCTATTACTTTTCTGGGGACAACCCAAAATTTGGGACTTCACTGATAATGGTAACCAAGACATATAGAGAGGGTGGGATCTACCCAACGGGGACACAGACAGCAATAAAAACCTGACAGGGGGTCTCATCTCCCTCTCCACCCCATCCAACACTAAATAAAATGCTGTTTATTACACGTTAAAGTGGTTGTAAACCCACTTTTGCAACTTGCCCCTACAGGTAAGCCTAGATTAAGGCTTACCTGTAGGTGCAAGAAATATCTCCTTAACCTACCCGGAAGTAACATTCCGGCTATCGCCGCAGCGATGGCTGCGGCTGGAGAGAGGGACACGGACGGTTCGGGGGCCCCGATCTAAGGTAAGTGGTATATAATGAGCTAGTATGCTAGTCATACTAGCTCATTATAGCTTTGTCTTGCAGGTGGGCTAGAAAAAAAAAAAGTTAAATGGGTTTACAACCACTTTAAGTTCTATGGTCACCAGTGCACTGCATTGAGGGGCATTTGGTGGCATCTTGCTGCACCCCCCGCAACACAAAAGGTGTAAACTGCCCCCATAGCAGTGCAGTCTGCTTCGTCTTGCATTGGGACTGAGCCGGCCACCCCCGGCTTCTAACCGAGAACCACAATCACCATTGTCCTGAGGAAACCGGCTTGAGAAACACCGGAGCAGCCATCACTGAGGTATATGTAAAAAGGAAGTTGCTGCAGGAGATCGGCAGCGCTGAGATGTAACAGTTACATAGTTAGGTTGAAAAAAGACAGAAAGTCCATCCAGTTCAACCAATAGAAGGGAAAAATATATATATACAATCCTATATTCACACAGAGTGAATGTTTGGTGGGGGGGGGGGGGGGGGGGCGGGCACATTCACTGCTTTATAAATACGCCAATAATTGTTTCATTGCAACGGATCAAAAACAAGGGGAAAAAAAAAAAAAAACGGCAAACACATTAACCTCAGAAAATAAATCTAGGAATCTTATATTCCCGTAATGATGTTCCCTCTCCTTCATTCCTGAGGAACTACAAGTCCCCCCATCACCAATATTTACCATCTGGAGGAATGCAAGCGTCGCAATCGCAGTTTACAACAAACTCCGGAAAACCAGAATTTGCCGGGATTGTCCCCAACAAACCAAATAGAATTTTCCTTGTTCTCTTGGTCCTAGTCCCACACCGGACGTTAAAGTAATGTTATAAAAACGTTGAAAGTCTCACTGCAAAGCTACTGGCGTTTTTAGAATGTTTTTGAAGTCGGGTTTATTAGCGTTTGGCCGCGTTAGCGTTTTTTTCAATGGATCTTTAAAAACGTTAAAAAAATGCTGGTGAGACACGTTTATGAGCGTTTGGCGTGTTTTGTGGTCAGAAAAACGACTCCTGAACGCGATTTTAGGGCGTTCAAAAAAAACAGCCCATGAACTCCACTGCTGATAAACGTCCATGTGTGCATATGGGCACATAGGGTAACATAGAGGGGAGTTTATGGGCTGTTAAAAAAAAACACCCAAACTCCCAATAGAGCCTTATTTCCTGAAAACTGGATTTATCCGAGTGCCAATCGGCTCATTCACCATCATGTGAAATAATGGGGGGCGGGGGGGGGGGGTTGGGGGGTAGCTCTGCGATACGAGGCGACCAGCAGCCGGGATCCATCAGTAAAAGAATAACATGACTGGAGATGAGATTTCTGCCTCCTCCCACCCCCAGGAAGAGAAGGGAATTGCCCTCTGACATGGCGGGCAGGGCAGTGTGACAGGCTGGGGATTGTCTGGCCGGGGATTTCACCCTACAAAGCCTGACTCAATCCATTACTGATAAGAGGGAGGGAGGGGAAGGGGGGCCAGAAGTATAATCTGCACCCAACCCCCCCCCCCCCAACCGTCTGGAGAATGTCACTTATTAACAAAGCTTCCTAGGAAACAAACATAATTACAAAAAAAAAAAAAAAGAGGCTCACCAGACGAACCTTCCACACCCGGGATCCCCCCCCCCCCCCAACAACAGGGCCACAAAATACCAACATTCATCTTCCAATAATGGGGTGCTACAGAACTGGGGATTCCCCCCCCCCAACACCACAACAAAAGAACATTCATCTTCCAACTAATAACGGGGTGCTACAGAACTGGGGATCTCCCCGCAAAGCGGCCACAAAATAACATTCATCTTCCAATAACGGGGTGCTACAGAACTGGGGATCCCCCCCCCAACACCACAACAAAAGAACATTCATCTTCCAACTAATAACGGGGTGCTACAGAACTGGGGATCTCCCCGCAAAGCGGCCACAAAATAACATTCATCTTCCAATAACGGGGTGCTACAGAACTGGGGATCCCCCCCCCAACACCACAACAAAAGAACATTCATCTTCCAACTAATAACGGGGTGCTACAGAACTGGGGATCTCCCCGCAAAGCGGCCACAAAATAACATTCATCTTCCAATAACGGGGTGCTCTAGAGAACTGGGGATCTAGCAATGAGGAGGGGGGGATCCAGACAGAGGATCCCCGAGCCGGCCAATCACTCTTCAGTTTGTAGGATGTTCACAGAGATCTATTGCAGGGAATTCTCAGAAAATATTCTTGCCATTTGTTACATTTTATAAAAGTATTTGTAACGTTGTAACAAAAGATTATGAAGACACAAGAGATGAAAGGACTACTAAGGGGGCTTTCACGCGGTCCCCAAGGCGCTTCGGCCGCAGCTCCAGTGCAGCGCAGTTCACGGGGTCCCCAAGGCGCTTCGGCCGCAGCTCCGGTGCAGCGCAGTTCACGCGGTCCCCAAGGCGCTTCGGCCGCAGCTCCAGTGCAGCGCAGTTCACGGGGTCCCCAAGGCGCTTCGGCCGCAGCTCCGGTGCAGCGCAGTTCACGCGGTCCCCAAGGCGCTTCGGCCGCAGCTCCAGTGCAGCGCAGTTCACGGGGTCCCCAAGGCGCTTCGGCCGCAGCTCCGGTGCAGCGCAGTTCACGCGGTCCCCAAGGCGCTTCGGACGCAGCTCCGGTGCAGCGCAGTTCACGCGGTCCCCAAGGCGCTTCGGCCGCAGCTCCAGTGCAGCGCAGTTCACGCGGTCCCCAAGGCGCTTCGGCCGCAGCTCCGGTGCAGCGCAGTTCACGCGGTCCCCAAGGCGCTTCGGCCGCAGCCTCCGGTGCAGCGCAGTTCACGCGGTCCCCAAGGCGCTTCGGCCGCAGCTCCGGTGCAGCGCAGTTCACGCGGTCCCCAAGGCGCTTCGGCCGCAGCTCCAGTGCAGCGCAGTTCACGCGGTCCCCAAGGCGCTTCGGCCGCAGCTCCGGTGCAGCGCAGTTCACGCGGTCCCCCAAGGCGCTTCGGCCGCAGCTCCAGTGCAGCGCAGTTCACGCGGTCCCCAAGGCGCTTCGGCCGCAGCTCTGGTGCAGCGCAGTTCACGCGGTCCCCAAGGCACTTCGGCCGCAGCTCCGGTGCAGCACAGTTCATGCGGTCCCCACTGCGCTTCGGCCGCAGCAGCGCAGTTCACGGGGTCCCCACTGCGTTTCGGCCGCAGCTCCGGTGGCAGCGCAGTTCACGCCGTCCCCAGTGCGCTTCGGCCGCAGCTCCAGGGCAGCGCAGTCCCCAGTGCGCTTCGGCCGCAGCTCCGGTGCAGCGCAGTTCACGCAGTCCCATAGACTTCTATTACGTCTGCCGGTTTTGGTGCGCCTTCTGCATGCAGGGTTACATTGCGTAGCATCCGAAGCTCAGCGTATCAGGGTGACGCTGCTCCAGGTTCACACTTTGCCGGGTTTCCCGGGGGGGCGTTTGCGAGGACCACAGCAGCTCATTCCTACCTACTGAATACGCAGGGAAAAGTCCCGGTGCCTCTTCCAAAATCGCAGCCGCAGGTAAAAAACCGCGTGGAGCTATGCAGGTTCCAGTGTGTGGGGGCGCCATTAAGAATGAATGGTAACCCCGCACCTCTGCCAACAGCAGCGCCTTTTTTTTGTGGGCTCGGGAAAGCGTGCGACTACACGCAGCCCTGGACCCGCATATAGCGTGAACCGACCTAGGAGGTCCTAGGTGACCGCTCGGTACCCGCAGGCGTATTAATGCACTTTTTTTATTTTCCAGGAAAGTGGAGTTGCCCTTTAAGAAAAGTGAACTTGAGCAGAAGAGCTCACTATCAAGAGCACCCCAACATGAACGGGGCGGCCTGCATGGGGGTGCATGGGGCACCTGTGCTTCCCTATACAGGCAACACCCGGCCCTCACATGGGGTTGCACTGGTGTCCCACGCACCCCCCATGCAGGCCGTCCCATTCATGTTGGGGTGCTCTTGATAGTGAGCTCTTGTGCTCAAGTTCACTTTTCTTAAAGGGCAACTCCACTTTCCTGGAAAATAAAAAAAAGTGCATTAATACGCCTGCGGGAACCCAGCGGTCACCTAGGACCCGAAGCCGCCTCCTGGCTCGGTTTACTCTAACACGACGTGCAACCGATAAATCGCGTGACAAGTCAAACCCCCTTTTATTTCAATGGCACCCGTTCCAATCCATGTGACTCAAGCAAGATGCAGCATCTTCAAAAAAGGTTCCTGAACTACCTTGATATAGGGATGCACCGAAATGTCGGGCGCTGGAAATTATCGGGCAAAAATACGGCTATCAGCGTTTTTGCCAATAAAAAAAAAAAAAGTGCAGAAAATCACGTTAAAAAAGGTGTATGTTTTAGCCGCAATTTTACCACGTTTACTGTGCGTTTTTCATAGGCCTGCG
Organism: Rana muscosa; assembly: GCA_029206835.1. Taxonomy (NCBI): domain Eukaryota; kingdom Metazoa; phylum Chordata; class Amphibia; order Anura; family Ranidae; genus Rana; species Rana muscosa. The sequence continues at coordinate 1,549,265 of CM055120.1, forward strand.
ACTTAAAAATCCCCAAAACTGACCAATATGCACCAAAAATTCAGCCAGCGGGATTTTTCAACACCGCCATGGAAATGCATGGGACCCGTGTGAAGACAAACGTGAGATTTAAAATGGATGCATTTTTCTTCACAGCGAGAAACGGTAGAATCTGCGACACAATTCAGCATTCCTTCACCCCGAAGGGATCGGCCTTTTCTGAGATCGGGGGTTGGGACCCATCAGCCATTATATAGGTAAGTATTGCACACCCGCCATATTCCCAAACTGATCCCGCCACCCAGAACTGGTCTCTAAATGCTTCCAGTCCTTACATGGTGTCCTGAACTGACCCAATCATTTGAATTAATCCCGGCAATATGGCGTAATCCTGGACTGTCCTATCAGTCACCCATGGCCCAAAATTAGTCCTGGTGATGGTCTTTACCCGGACCGAGTCTGGCCCCTCATATACAACTGTGAACCTATATAGTCAGCTATGCTTCTAAACCGGCACCATCACAAATGTGCGACTTATAGGACAGAGTGAGTCCCATTACTGTCCATAGTCCAGGCCTAGTCCCACCACCGTAATACCAGTCCTAGTCCCACCACCGTAATACCAGTCCTAGTCCCACCATCAGTCCATAGCACCATAATACCAGTCCTAGTCTCACCATCAGTCCATAGCACCATAATACCAGTCCTAGTCTCACCATCAGTCCATAGCACCATAATACCAGTCCTAGTCTCACCATCAGTCCATAGCACCATAATACCAGTCCTAGTCTCACCATCAGTCCATAGCACCATAATACCAGTCCTAGTCTCACCATCAGTCCATAGCACCATAATACCAGTCCTAGTCCTCACCATCAGTCCATAGCACCATAATACCAGTCCTAGTCTCACCATCAGTCCATAGCACCATAATACCAGTCCTAGTCTCACCATCAGTCCATAGCACCAGTCCTAGTCTCACCATCAGTCCATAGCACCATAATACCAGTCCCTAGTCTCACCATCAGTACATAGCACCATATTATTACCATCATTGGTCCATGAACTGGCCTTATCACTCATCTTAGAAGAACTGAAGACATAACATTGTATCATTTGGCCTGAAGAAGGCTCATTGATTTTGTAAAATGCATTACACCACCACACTGCCCCCCCCCCCATTACATCGCCCTCATTTGTCAACAGTCCCGTCCCTTATCTGTAACTAAGACCTGACCCCATCAACAGATGACCCTGAGATGGTCCCATCACATTTCTCAGCGACCTCCATCTCCTCTCCATGGTAATGTATCAGAACCGGCATTCACTACAGTGCTTGATCAGTCCCATTAGTAATCGCTGGTCCTTACACTGTCCAACTACTCATTGGTGGCCCTGAATTATTGTAGAGCCACCGGTCCTGAGCTGGTCCCATATATCTTCTCACGGGCCCTGAGCTGGTCCCATATCTTCTCACGGGCCCTGAGCTGGTCCCATATCTTCTCACGGGCCCTGAGCTGGTCCCATATCTTCTCACGGGCCCTGAGCTGGTCCCATATCTTCTCACGGGCCCTGAGCTGGTCCCATATCTTCTCACGGGCCCTGAGCTGGTCCCATATCTTCTCACGGCCCTGAGCTGGTCCCATATCTTCTCACGGGCCCTGAGCTGGTCCCATATCTTCTCACGGGCCCTGAGCTGGTCCCATATCTTCTCACGGGCCCTGAGCTGGTCCCATAATCTTCTCACGGGCCCTGAGCTGGTCCCATATCTTCTCACGGGCCCTGAGCTGGTCCCATATCTTCTCACGGGCCCTGAGCTGGTCCCATATCTTCTCACGGGCCCTGAGCTGGTCCCATATCTTCTCACGGGCCCTGAGCTGGTCCCCATATCTTCTCACGGGCCCTGAGCTGGTCCCATATCTTCTCACGGGCCCTGAGCTGGTCCCATATCTTCTCACGGGCCCTGAGCTGGTCCCATATCTTCTCACGGGCCCCTGAGCTGGTCCCATATCTTCTCACGGGCCCTGAGCTGGTCCCATATCTTCTCACGGGCCCTGAGCTGGTCCCCATATCTTCTCACGGGCCCTGAGCTGGTCCCATATCTTCTCACGGGCCCTGAGCTGGTCCCATATCTTCTCACGGGCCCTGAGCTGGTCCCATATCTTCTCACGGGCCCTGAGCTGGTCCCATATCTTCTCACGGGCCCTGAGCTGGTCCCCATATCTTCTCACGGGCCCTGAGCTGGTCCCATATCTTCTCACGGGCCCTGAGCTGGTCCCATATCTTCTCACGGGCCCTGAGCTGGTCCCATATCTTCTCACGGGCCCTGAGCTGGTCCCATATCTTCTCACGGGCCCTGAGCTGGTCCCATATCTTCTCACGGGCCCTGAGCTGGTCCCATATCTTCTCACGGGCCCTGAGCTGGTCCCATATCTTCTCACGGGCCCTGAGCTGGTCCATATCTTCTCACGGGCCCTGAGCTGGTCCCATATCTTCTCACGGCCCTGAGCTGGTCCCATATCTTCTCACGGGCCCTGAGCTGGTCCCATATCTTCTCACGGGCCCTGAGCTGGTCCCATATCTTCTCACGGGCCCCTGAGCTGGTCCCATATCTTCTCACGGGCCCTGAGCTGGTCCCATATCTTCTCACGGGCCCTGAGCTGGTCCCATATCTTCTCACGGGCCCTGAGCTGGTCCCATATCTTCTCACCGGCCCTGAGCTGGTCCCATATCTTCTCACCGGCCCTGAGCTGGTCCCATATCTTCTCACCGGCCCTGAGCTGGTCCCATATCTTCTCACCGGCCCTGAGCTGGTCCCATATCTTCTCACCGGCCCTGAGCTGGTCCCATATCTTCTCACCGGCCCTGAGCTGGTCCCATATCTTCTCACCGGCCCTGAGCTGGTCCCATATCTTCTCACCGGCCCTGAGCTGGTCCCATATCTTCTCACCGGCCCTGAGCTGGTCCCATATCTTCTCACCGGCCCTGAGCTGGTCCCATAACTTCTCAACAGCCCTAAACTGGAAACGGCACTCAATCACAATCAAGAAATTATTAGTAATGATAATAATAAATGACCCTTCCACTAGTCATGTGTACCGAGTCATGAACTGATTTCATCCATAACTCTGGAATTAGTCACAAGAATGAATCCCATCACCACCAGCACTCCTCTACAGTCCTTGGCTAGTCCCATTACTAATAAGGAAGCCTCATCTGGTCCAACCCTCATCCACAGCTCTGGATTAGTCAAATCACCACATGTCTGGAGGAACCGGGTGATCAGTCAGCCGGGTCCCATCACTCATCCCCAGTCCCACACCGGGTACAGCGCTCTCTCATGGTCCTAGTCCCACACCGGGTACAGCGCTCTCTCATGGTCCTAGTCCCACACCGGGTACAGCGCTCTCTCATGGTCCTAGTCCCACACCGGGTACAGCGCTCTCTCATGGTCCTAGTCCCACACCGGGTACAGCGCTCTCTCATGGTCCTAGTCCCACACCGGGTACAGCGCTCTCTCATGGTCCTAGTCCCACACCGGGTTACAGCGCTCTCTCATGGTCCATGACCCTGACAGTTCTTCAAGAACTTCCAACAGAGTTCAGTATCATTTATCTGCTTCATCACCCCATGGAGAACGGGTTCCATGACTCCTCCATGGTCCTGAACTGGTCCCATCACCGAGATCTTGCCAGTAAACTATTTCAGCTGATATCCAGAAATAAACACCCCACAATATAATCACCCACCCCATATGAGAAGTCCTAGCAGTCCTCAACAGTCCCATACCCAACCTTCTCACCCACATCCACTGACCTCAAATCAATCCCATTACACCCTCATAGTCCTCAATCAGTCCCCACACTGCCCTATAGGATGTTCTCAGGTGACACCATCAATCCTCGCCTGGTCCTGTCACGCCTCCATCGGTCCTTAGGCAGGACTGTCACCACTTTATTAGTCCTCGCTCAGCACCCCCAATGGTGTTCTCACCCAAGACCAGTCCTCGGGTGGCACTGTGGGCTCTCCACCAGTCATTGCACTCTCACTCTTCTATCAGTCTATGGAAGACCCTGGGGCCCCTCTCTCCACCCTGTGGCCCCCCTCAGCTGACCCTGGGGCCCCTCTCTCCCCCCTCAGCTGACCCTGGGGCCCCTCTCTCCCCCCCCCTCAGCTGACATTGTTGCCCTTCCATCAGCCTTCAGGTGACCCTGTGGCCCCCCCCCTGTCCCCCCGGAGTGGCCCCTCTCTCCCCCTCAGGTGACCCCTCTCTCCCCGGAGTGGCCCCCTCTCCCCTCTGTGGCCCCCCTCAGGTGACATTGTTGCCCTATCAGCCCTCAGGTGACCCTGTGGCCCCTCTCTCTCTCCCCAGAGTGGCCCCTCTCTCTCCCCAGAGTGGCCCCCTCTCTCCCCCCCATGTGTGGCCCCTCTCTCCCCCCCGGTGTGGCCCCTCTCTCCCCCCCGGTGTGGCCCCCTCCCTCCCTCCAGTGTGACCCCTCTCTCTCCCCCCGGAGTGGCCCCTCTCTCTCCCCGGTGTGGCCCCCATCTCCCCCCTGTCCCCCCAGTGTGGCCCCTCTCTCCCCCAGTGTGACCCCCATCTCCCCCCTGTCCCCCCAGTGTGGCCCCCTCTCTCCCCCCAGTGTGACCCCTCTCTCCCCCCCAGTGTGGCCCCCTCTCTCCCCCCCCCCCCAGTGTGGCCCCTCTCTCCCCCCTGTCCCCCCAGTGTGGCCCCTCTCTCCCCCCAGTGTGACCCCCCATCTCCCCCCCTGTCCCCCCAGTGTGGCCCCTCTCTCCCCCCAGTGTGACCCCTCTCTCCCCCCAGTGTGTGACCCCTCTCTCCCCCCTGTCCCCCCAGTGTGGCCCCTCTCTCCCCCCAGTGTGACCCCTCTCTCCCCCCAGTGTGACCCCTATCTCCCCCCAGTGTGACCCCTCTCTCCCCCCAGTGTGACCCCTATCTCCCCCCAGTGTGACCCCTATCTCCCCCCTGTCCCCCCAGTGTGACCCCTATCTCCCCCCTGTCCCCCCAGTGTGGCCCCTCTCTCCCCCCCCAGTGTGGCCCCTCTCTCCCCCCAGTGTGGCCCCTCTCTCCCCCCAGTGTGACCCCCATCTCCCCCCTGTCCCCCCAGTGTGGCCCCTCTCTCCCCCCAGTGTGACCCCTCTCTCCCCCCAGTGTGACCCCTATCTCCCCCCTGTCCCCCCAGTGTGGCCCCTCTCTCCCCCCAGTGTGTGACCCCTCTCTCCCCCCAGTGTGACCCCTCTCTCCCCCCAGTGTGACCCCTATCTCCCCCCAGTGTGACCCCTATCTCCCCCCTGTCCCCCCAGTGTGACCCCTATCTCCCCCCTGTCCCCCCAGTGTGGCCCCTCTCCTCCCCCCCCCAGTGTGGCCCCTCTCTCCCCCCAGTGTGGCCCCCTCTCTCCCCCCAGTGTGACCCCTCTCTCCCCCCAGTGTGACCCCTCTCTCCCCCCGTGTCACTCACCGACTTGCAGCACATTGTCCACACATTGGGCGTCCAGCAGGCGGATCCCCCGGCGGAAGGGAAGGTTGTCGGTGGCGGTAGGGGCCCCGGGCCCTGGGATGGAGGCGGGGGGTTCCGGGCTCTGGAAGGAGGAATACATACAGATCTCTCTCTCATTCCGGGGGAAGGACCAGTAGACGATGCGGCGCTGGACGGGCTCCGGGATCCGCTCGAAGCGTTCCTCCACCCGCTCGAAGGCCCATTTCTCCGCCACCGCCTTGGCCGAGCAGTCCAGCAGAGTCTCGGGCTGGTGGAGGTGCTGAGGGCCCCGGGCTGGGGGGCCCCGAGGGGGAGGGGGGAGCCGGGAACATAGCCGCTTCACCGGCGGAGGAGATCGCTCAGCCTCCGCCATGTCCGCCGACTGACTGACTGACTGACTGGGCGCCGGGGCCGCGCCGCGCGGGCACGCTCCGCTCCGCACACCGCTCATTGGCTGCGGGGAGCGCACTGCGCGCCGCCTGCGGGAGACCATTGGCTGGTCGACGGGAGCGAGCGCGAAGGGAGAGCGCTGATTGGCTGAAAACAAGAAAGGCCAGGAAGGAGGGGAGGAGCCATGTGTGAGGGGAGTCCAGCTGTCACTGTGTACATTGTATAGACATTCCATATATAGATACAATGTATACATCCTATATATACAATGTATACACCCCATAGATACAATGTATACCTCCCCTATAGATACAATGTATACCTCCTATATATACAATGTATACACCCCATAGATACAATGTATACCTCCCCTATAGATACAATGTATACCTCCTATATATACAATGTATACCTCCTATAGATACAATGTATACCTCCCCTATAGATACCATGTATACCTCCTATACAGGTCCTTCTCAAAAAATTAGCATATTGTGATAAAGTTCATTATTTTCTGTAATGTACTGATAAACATTAGACTTTCATATATTTTAGATTCATTACACACAACTGAAGTAGTTCAAGTCTTTTCTTGTTTTAATATTGATGATTTTGGCATACAGCTCATGAAAACCCAAAAATCCTATCTCAAAAAATTAGCATATCATGAAAAGGTTCTCTAAACGAGCTATTAACCTAATCATCTGAATCAACTAATTAACTCTAAACACCTGCAAAAGATTCCTGAGGCTTTTAAAAACTCCCAGACTGGTTCATTACTCAAAACCGCAATCATGGGTAAGACTGCCGACCTGACTGCTGTCCAGAAGGCCATCATTGACACCCTCAAGCAAGAGGGTAAGACACAGAAAGAAATTTCTGAACGAATAGGCTGTTCCCAGAGTGCTGTATCAAGGCACCTCAGTGGGAAGTCTGTGGGAAGGAAAAAGTGTGACAGAAAACGCTGCACAATGAGAAGAGGTGACCGGACCCTGAAGAAGATTGTGGAGAAGGACCGATTCCAGACCTTGGAGGACCTGCGGAAGCAGTGGACTGAGTCTGGAGTAGAAACATCCAGAGCCACTGTGAACAGGCGTGTGCAGGAAATGGGCTACAGGTGCCGCATTCCCCAGGTCAAGCCACTTTTGAACCAGAAACAGCGGCAGAAGCGCCTGACCTGGGCTACAGAGAAGCAGCACTGGACTGTTGCTCAGTGGTCCAAAGTACATTCGGAAATCAAGGTGCCAGAGTCTGGAGGAAGACTGGGGAGAGGGAAATGCCAAAATGCCTGAAGTCCAGTGTCAAGTACCCACAGTCAGTGATGGTCTGGGGTGCCATGTCAGCTGCTGGTGTTGGTCCACTGTGTTTTATCAAGGGCAGGGTCAATGCAGCTAGCTATCAGGAGATTTTGGAGCACTTCATGCTTCCATCTGCTGAAAAGCTTTATGGAGATGAAGATTTCATTTTTCAGCACGACCTGGCACCTGCTCACAGTGCCAAAACCACTGGTAAATGGTTTACTGACCATGGTATTACTGTGCTCAATTGGCCTGCCAACTCTCCTGACCTGAACCCCATAGAGAATCTGTGGGATATTGGGAAGAGAAAGTTGAGAGACGCAAGACCCAACACTCTGGATGAGCTTAAGGCCGCTATCGAAGCATCCTGGGCCTCCATAACACCTCAGCAGTGCCACAGGCTGGTTGCCTCCATGCCACGCCGCATTAAAGCAGTCATTTCTGCAAAAGGATTCCCGACCAAGTATTGAGTGCATAACTGAACATAATTATTTAAAGGTTGACTTTTTTTGTATTAAAAACACTTTTCTTTTATTGGTCGGATGAAATATGCTAATTTTTTGAGATAGGAATTTTGGGTTGTCATGAGCTGTATGCCAAAATCATCAATATTAAAACAAGAAAAGGCTTGAACTACTTCAGTTGTGTGTAATGAATCTAAAATATATGAAAGTCTAATGTTCATCAGTACATTACAGAAAATAATGAACTTTATCACAATATGCTAATTTTTTGAGAAGGACCTGTATATACAATGTATACCTCCCCTATAGATACAATGTATACACCCCCTATATACAATGTATACCTCCCCTATAGATACAATGTATACCTCCTATATATACAATGTATACCTCCTATATATACAATGTATACACCCCCTAGATACAATGTATACCTCCCCTATAGATACAATGTATACACCCCATAGATACAATGTATACCTCTCCTATATATACAATGTATACCTCCTATATATACAATGTATACCTCCCCTATATATACAATGTATACACCCCATAGATACAATGTATACCTCTCCTATATATACAATGTATACCTCCTATATATACAATGTATACCTCCCCTATATATACAATGTATACACCCCATAGATACAATGTATACCTCTCCTATATATACAATGTATACCTCCTATATATACAATGTATACCTCCCCTATATATACAATGTATACACCCCCTAGATACAATGTATACCTCCCCTATAGATACAATGTATACCTCCCCTATAGATACAATGTATACACCCCATAGATACAATGTATACCTCCCCTATAGATACAATGTATACCTCCTATATATACAATGTATACCTCCTCTATATATACAATGTATACACCCCCTAGATACAATGTATACACCCCCTATAGATACAATGTATACACCCCATAGATACAATGTATACCTCTCCTATATATACAATGTATACACCCCATAGATACAATGTATACCTCCCCTATAGATACAATGTATACACCCCATAGATACAATGTATACCTCCCCTATAGATACAATGTATACACCCCATAGATACAATGTATACCTCCCCTATAGATACAATGTATACACCCCATAGATACAATGTATACCTCTCCTATATATACAATGTATACACCCCATAGATACAATGTATACCTCTCCTATAGATACAATGTATACACCCCATAGATACAATGTATACCTCCCCTACATACAATGTATACCTCCCCTATAGATACAATGTATACACCCCATAGATACAATGTATACCTCTCCTATATATACCCCCTAGATACAATGTATACCTCCCCTATAGATACAATGTATACCTCCTATATATACAATGTATACCTCCCCTATATATACAATGTATACCTCCCCTATATACAATGTATACACCCCCTAGATACAATGTATACCTCCCCTAGATACAATGTATACCTCCCCTACATACAATGTATACCTCCCCTATATATACAATGTATACCTCCCCTATATACAATGTATACACCCCATAGATACAATGTATACCTCCCCTATATATACAATGTATACCTCCCCTATAGATGCAATGTATACACCCCTAGATACAATGTATACCTCCCCTATATATACAATGTATACCTCCTATATATACAATGTATACACCCCCTAGATACAATGTATACCTCCCCTATAGATACAATGTATACCTCCTATATATACAATGTATACCTCCCCTATATATACAATGTATACCTCCCCTACATACAATGTATACCTCCCCTATATATACACAACGTATACCTCCCCTATATACAATGTATACCTCCCCTATAGATACAATGTATACACCCCATAGATACAATGTATACCTCCCCTATATATACAATGTATACCTCCCCTATAGATACAATGTATACACCCCCTAGATACAATGTATACCTCCCCTATATATGCAATGTATACCTCCTATATATACAATGTATACCTCCCCTATATATATATACAATGTATACCTCCCCTACATACAATGCATACCTCCCCTATATATACAATGTATACCTCCCCTATAGATACAATGTATACACCCCATAGATACAATGTATACCTCCCCTATATACAACGTATACCTCCCCTATAGATACAATGCATACCGCCTATAGATACAATGTATACACCCCCTATATACAATGTATACCTCCTATAGATACAATGTATACCTCCCCTATAGATACAATGTATACCTCCCCTATAGATACAATGTATACCTCCTATATATACAATGTATACCTCCTATAGATACAATGTATACCTCCCCTATAGATACAATGTATACCTCCTATATATACAATGTATACACCCCATAGATACAATGTATACACCCCTATATACAATGTATACCTCCCCTATATACAATGTATACACCCTATAGATACAATGTATACACCCCATAGATACAATGCATACCTCCCCTATATACAATGTATACCTCCCCTATATATACAATGTATACCTCCCCTATATACAATGTATACATCCCTTCCTATATAAAATGTATACCTCCCCTATATACAATGTATAATCCCTTCCTATATACAATGTATACCTCCCCTATATATATACAATGTATACCTCCTATATCTACAATGTATACACCCCATAAATACAATGTATGCATCCCTTCCTATATACAATGTATACACCCCATAGATACAATGTATAATCCCTTCCTATATACAATGTATACCTCCTATATATACAATGTATACATCCTATATATACACAATGTATACATCCCTTCCTATATATAATGTATACACCCCATATATACAATGTATAATCCCTTCCTATATACAATGTATACCTCCTATATATACAATGTATACATCCTATATATACACAATGTATACATCCCTTCCTATATACAATGTATACACCCCATAAATACAATGTATAATCCCTTCCTATATACAATGTATACCTCCCCTATATACAATGTATACATCCTATATATACACAATGTATACATCCCTTCCTATATACAATGTATACACCCCATATATACAATGTATACACCCCATAGATACAATGTATACCTCCCCTATATACAATGTATACATCCTATATATACAATGTATACATCCCTTCCTATATACAATGTATACACCCCATAGATACAATGTATAATCCCTTCCTATATACAATGTATACCTCCTATATATACAATGTATACATCCTATATATACACAATGTATACATCCCTTCCTATATACAATGTATACACCCCATAAATACAATGTATAATCCCTTCCTATATACAATGTATACCTCCCCTATATACAATGTATACATCCTATATATACACAATGTATACATCCCTTCCTATATACAATGTATACACCCCATATATACAATGTATACACCCCATAGATACAATGTATACCTCCCCTATATACAATGTATACATCCTATATATACAATGTATACATCCCTTCCTATATACAATGTATACCTCCCCTATATATACAATGTATACCTCCCCTATATATATATATGTAGCGGGTATTTGATTTTAGGGGAGGCATCTGGGTGGTAGTGTAACCCAGATGCATTGATTGTTAGGGAATCTGAGACCCTTTGATGGTTCTTGGAGGACTCTGGTGGTGTGAGGTTCCCTGCGGCCTGCAGGTGGCGCTGTCGCCCAGGCTGGAGCTGAACACTCACCACAAGACTGCATCTCTTTTTGTCCTTTCTTGGCGCTGGTACAGCGGGGCGGGGAACCCGCTGTGACACAAAGGGAGAGGAGATAAAAGGGGCGGACGCCCTGACCTTGGGGTTCAGAGTCGGAGGACGCAGCCGCACCCAGGCACCTTCAGCTTGGGTGCTGGCATTCCGAAATTCCGGGCCCAGGTGCCCTTGACCTGGCTGGAGCGGGAGATGGAGTCCATCTCAGGCACCTTTAGCCTGGGGTGAGGTACTATGGCGGAAGCCTGGAGCTCAGTACCTTCGACTGAGTTCCGCGAGGGTGGAGGAATCCGAGGGGGCCCTAACGCCTTAGGTGCCCGTGTCTGAGACGAGGAGGCCGGTGAGCGGAACTTCTCCGGAGAGTCCGGCGCAGCAATACTGGTGATGGAGAGGCCTCCGGTAACTGTCTTGGACGGATGTCCTTCCCCTGATAGGGGCTATGATAGCGAAGGTAATTCATGTTCTGTTCTATATAGTCAGTGGTAATTAGTGATGAGCCGAACACCCCCGGGTTCGGTTCGCACCAGAACCCGCGAACGGACCGGAAGTTCGCACGAACTTTAGAACCCTATTAAATACAATGGATGTGAACGTTCGAAATCTAAAGTGCTAATTATAACGACTATTATCCATGTTATTGTCCTAAAAAGGGTTTGGGAACCCGGGTTCTGCACCAGGGGACATGTATCAATGCAAAAAGAAGTTTTAAAAACGGTCGTTTTTCGGGAGCAGTCATTTTAATGATGCATAAAGTGAAAAAAAAAAGGCAAATATTCCTTTAAATATCGTACCTGGGGGGTGTGTATAGTATGCCTGTGAAGTGCCACGTGTTTCCCGTGTTTAGAACTGTCCCTGCACAAAATGACACTTCTAAAGGAAAAAAAAGCCATTTAAAACTGCTTGCGGCTTTAATGTAATGTCTGGTCCCGGTAATATGGATGAAAATCTTTAAGAAAAATGGCATAGCTACCCCATGACCCCCCCCCCCCTACCCCAGCCCATTACCAGCCCCTTTGGGTCTTGTATGGATATTAAGGGGAACCCCGCACACAAAATAAAAAATATACTCTGAACAGCCGTATACAGGCGGTGCATACAAGACAGGGACTGTAGGTTTGTTCTTATGTAGAATCTGTTTGTAATTTTGAACAGGTACATTGTTTAAGTGTAGCTCCAGCCAAAAAATCTATTTTTAAGCTTTTTGGAGAACCTAGGGAAGGGTTATCACCCCTGTAACATTTGTTTTGCTGTCTGTGCCCCTGTTCAGAACAGTTCACCTCACTTTCCGTCCCAATGACAACTGTTTTTAGAAAATTTGGGGTTTTTATTGAAACAAGAATTGGTGATAAAGCATCAGTGGAGAGGAGACACTTTTTTTCCCATATTAACTCTTACAGGAGAGAATTTTCCTTCCAAGGGGTAGATTTCCTCTCACTTCCTGTTGTATCCTTCCGTTTGCAAGGAGGAGTCGTTTGTAAGTTGGATGTTTGAAAGTAGGGGCCTGCCGTATATACTCTGCAGAAATAGGCCCCTTACATGTTGGTGTTGCCGCAACACTGTGAGCCCTCACAGTTACTCTTGGTGGGCGCAGGAATGGGCCCTGCTGTGAATTATTAGATCAAGAATTGTAATTGCATGCCCCTGTTGAACAGGGGCTGAAAAATTGGGCCTTTGGTGGTGGTGGTGGTGGTGTTGACACAACACTGTAAGGCCTCACAGTTACTCTTGGTGGGCGCAGGAATGGGCCCTGCTGTGAATTATTAGATCAAGAATTGTAATTACATGCCCCTGTTAAACAGGGGCAGAAAAATTGGGCCTTAGGCACTGGTGCCACAACACTGCAACCCCTCACAGATACTGTACTTGGAGCACAGCAATGAGCCCTGTTGCAAAGTATTGCATCAAAAATTGTAATAACACACCCCTGTTAAACAGGGGCTGAAAAATTGGGCCTTAGCCACTGGTGCTGGTGCCACGACACTGCAACCTCTCCCAGATACTCTAGTTGGAGAGCAGAAATGAGCCCTGCTGCAAAGCATTGCATAAAAAATTGTAATTACATGCCCCTGTTAAACAGGGGCTGAAAAATTGGGCCGTAGCCACTGGTGGCGGCACCCAGAAACAAAAATGTTCTTCCAAGCTATCATCATCAATCGGATCATTGAAGAGGAGGAGGATAGTCAGTCAACATAACAGGACAGTCTCTCAGCATCAGCATCAGTCTTGAAGGGATGTGACATTTGAAAATAAATTAGTCTGTTATATCAGCATCAGGTGTTTGGTAGCTGGTGGTGATCCAAGACTGGTTCATCTTTATGAAGGTCAGTCGATCAACAGAGTCGGTGGACAGGCGCACCCTGTGATCCGTGACAAATCCTCCAGCAGCACTGAATGTGCGTTCTGAAAGAACGCTGGATGCAGGACAGGCCAGTAGCTCAATTGCATACTGTGCAAGCTCTGGCCAGTGATCCATCCTCAAGACCCAGTAAGCCAGAGGATTTTCGGTGGGGAAGGTGTCCAAGTCTGACCTTGCCCCTAGGTATTCCTGCACCATGTATATCAGACGCTGGCGATGGTTGCTAGAACCGATCATACCTTGGGGCTGCGGACTAAAGAATTGTCTGAACGCTTCAGTCAGACGGCCACCTTCTCCACCGCTCCTTCTTTGACTGACCGAAGCCTCAGCAACTCGTTGTCCAGGACCAGGAATTTGTAACCTCCCAGTCTCTGGGAACGCGTTGCACAGACCTTTCTGCAAGACCTCCCGGAGTTGTCTCATCCTCTGCTCCCTCTGCGACGGTAAGATAACGTCCGCAACCTTACCCTTGTACCGTGGATCAAGGAGAGTGGCCAGCCAGTAATGGTCCCTCTCCTTGATCCGAAGAATACGAGGATCCTTCCGCAGACTTTGCAGGATCAGGGAGGCCATGCAGCGTAGGTTAGCTGAGGCATTCGGTCCGAAGTCCTCTGGGTCACTAAGGACTAGGCTTGTGCAATTCGTTTCGTAACGAATCGAAATTCGTCCGAATTTAGCAACTTTCGGACATTCGGAAGCATTCGAATTTCCGAACAAAGCAATTACGAATAAAACCGAATCCGAAATAAATTATACCGCAAAATAGCGAATGCCCGAATGTCTTCGGCATAATTCGTTATGAAAAAACTTACGAATGTACAAATCCATTGGAAACACAATAACACTCACTCTGCTCTGCTCTCTGCTTCTCCTTCACCGTGCTGAACTCCCTCTCAAAATGGTGTACAGGGGCGGAGGCTATAGCCGCATGTAAAAAACGAAAGTAAAATACGAGATTTCTAATCCATTCGAAGCACAATAACACTCTGCTCTGCTCTCTGCTTCTCCCTCACCGTGCTGAACCCTCTCAAAATGGTGTACAGGGGCGGAGGCTATAGCCGCATGTAAAAAACGAAAGTAAAATACGAGATTTCGAATCGTTACAAATAACCGCTATGTATTTCGAAAAGTACAAATCCATTCGAAGCACATTAGGCATAATAGTCAGCGTCGTCGTGAGAGAGACACAGAAAATTACGAATCAACGAACCCAAAAAAAGTTACGAAAGTAGGAGTTGTGTCCAGAATCAACGAAAAACAACGTACTCTACCGAAAGTACGAATTATAAAGCAACAAAAAATTCAACGAAAAATGTCGCTTGCAAAAATACGAATGAGTCCGAACACGAAAAATCCCGTCTAGCAAAATTACGAATGATTACGAATCAACAGGACCGGAAAGAAACGAACCGAAACGGAACGAATTTTTCCGTTGTGCACAAGCCTACTAAGGACGACATGATCCGCAGCCACCTCCTCCCAGCCACGTACAAGTCCACTGGTTTCTTGGGACTGTAAATCATCCCTAAAAGACTGCTGCTGATGATGCTGAGTGCCAGCCTCCACCGCCATGCTGACACAATCCTCCTCCTCCTCTTCTTCCTGTGCGATGGGTGGGACAGAAGGAACACTGTCTGGGTAAAGGGGGCCTTGAGAGGCAAGGAAGTCCTCCTCTTCCTGCCTCTGTTCTGCCTCAAGTGCCCTGTCCATTATTCCACGCAGCGTATGTTCCAACAGGTGGACAAGAGGTACAGTGTCACTGATGCATGCACTGTCACTGCTCACCATCCTCATGGCCTCCTCAAATGGTGCCAGGACAGTGCATGCATCCCTGATCATGCCCCACTGGCGTGGTGAAAAAAACCGAGCTCCCCTGACCCTGTCCTGGTGCCGTAGTCGCACAGGTACTCATTGATGGCCCTCTGCTGCGTGTGCAGCCGCTGCAGCATGGCCAACGTTGAGTTCCACCTGGTGGGCATGTCACATATAAGGCGGTTCTTGGGCAGGTTCAACTCCTTTTGCAGCTCAGCCAGGCGAGCACTGGCATTATAAGATCTGCGGAAATGCACACAGACTTTCCTGGCCTGCCTCAGGACATCCTGTAAGCCCGGGTACCTGCCCAAGAACCGCTGCACCACCAGGTTAAGGACGTGAGCCACACAGGGCACATGGGTCAGTTGTCCCTGTCGGAGGGCGGAGAGGAGGTTGGTGCCATTGTCGCAAACCACCATTCCTGGCTTAAGCTGGCGTGGCCTCAACCACCTCTCGGCCTGCCCCTGCAGAGCTGACAGAACCTCTGCCCCAGTGTGGCTCCTGTCCCCCAAACACACCAGCGCAAGCACGGCATGGCATCTTTTTGCCTGCGTACTTGCGTAGCCCCTTGAACGCCTACGGAGCACCGCTGGTTCCGAGGACAAACCACAGGAAGAGGCCATGGAGGAAGAAGAAGAGGAGGGGGTGGAGGAGAGAGGTGTGTCACAACCAGTAGTAGCATTTTGGAGGCGTGGCGGTGGAACAACCTCCAACACTACTGCACCTTGTCCTGCATCCTTCCCAGCTGCCAAAAGAGTGACCCAATGGGCCGTGAAAGAAAGGTAACGTCCCTGTCCATGCCTGCTGGACCATGAGTCAGCGGTAATATGCACCTTACCGCTGACCGCCCTGTCCAGCGAGGCCAAGACATTGCCTTCCACATGCCGGTAGAGAGCCGGAATCGCCTTCCGTGAGAAAAAGTGGCGTTTGGGAACCTGCCACTGAGGAACCGCACATTGCACAAACTCACGGAAGGGGGCCGAGTCTACCAACTGAAAAGGCAGCAGTTGAAGCGCTAGCAATTTAGCCAAGCTAGCATTCAACCGCTGGGCATGTGGATGGCTGGGAGTGAACTTCTTTCGACGGTCCAGCAGCTGGGGCAGGGAAATTTGCCTGCTAGAATCGGACGTCGGTGTACTGCTAGCAGAGTGGCCGCAAGTACTTGGCTGTGACACACCTAATTGTACACCTTCATTCCTCTCAGAGCAGGTTTCAGAGAGGACTGAAGGTATAGTGGGGTTGGAGATCCCAGCTGATGCGGTGCAAGGAGAGGTCCGCTTTGTTCTTTGGTGTGGGTCTTTAAGGTAGGCTTGCCAACGAGCTGCATGGCAGGTCAACATATGTCTGGTCAAGCATGTGGTGCCCAAGCGGGTGATGTTTTGGCCACGCGATATACGCTTGAGACATATGTTGCAAACAGCAGCTGTGCGATCTGATGCACTCGACTCAAAAAAGGCCCACACCAAAGAACTATTGAATGACGGGCAGAGGCAGCGCCCTGCACAGGCGGAGCTCTGCGGTGTGATTCCGTCGGTGTGCTGCCCTTACGCTGGCCCCCCGAGGGCATCCTGCCTCGTTGGAGATGTGCCTCCTCCTCATCCTCCTCCTCCTCCTCCTCCTCCTCTCTCCTATTAGGCACCCACGTGGAGTCAGTGACCTCATCATCCCCTCCCTCCTCATCACTGGAGCCAATCTGGCAGTATGCTGCAGCTGCTGGAACATGACTGCCAGATTGGTGTCCTTCTTGAGCATCCCCTCTCTCTGCTCTCACGCTACTGCCTTCCTCTAGCTGGGTATCATCATCAGACCCTTCGAAACGCTGGGCATCCTCCTGGAGCATGTACCCAACACTGTGCTCAAACAGTTCGGGGGACTCCTCAGGAGGACATGGTTGGTCTAGGGAAGGAGTGACTGATGATGACATTGATATCAGGGAAGAGGACGCTTTGGCAGCTGCTTTGCCAGTACCCTGAGCCTGGGTGAGAGAGGATGAGGAGGATGAGGAGGGCTTGGTCATCCACTCTACCAAGTCTTCGGCATGATGCGGCTCAACACGTCCAGTTGCCGATAAGAAGGACAAGCGTGTCCCATTGCCACGTGCTGATGGCGATGCACCGCGTCCACGACCAGCACTGTTGTCTCTAGACACAGAGCCTGCTTGCCCTCTTTTATTGGCTCCTGACTGTCTGCCTCTCCTTGTTTGCCTTCCAGACATTCTAATGGCCTGCAGGGAAATGGGAAAACCAGCAATAAGGCCTAGCTTCAAGAGTATATTTTGCAGGAATCACACTACGCCTGCTGTAGGTGCTGCAAATGCCTGTTGGTGTAACACACCAGGAAAAAGCAGCAATACAGGCTAACTTCAGGTGTAATATGGTCAGGAGGCACACTCCGCCCGCTGTAAGTGCCGCAAATGCCTGTTGGTGTAACACACCAGGAAAAAGCAGCAATACGGGCTAACTTCAGGTGTATAATGGGCAGGAGACTTAGCAACAATGACACTGACACTGTCCGCTGCCTATCCTTCTCTCTCCCTGCACACAAGGTTTAGCAAAGAATATGACACTGATACTGTCCCCTGCCTATCCTTCTCTCTCCCTGCACACAAGGTTTAGCAAAGTATATGACACTGACACTCTCCCTGCCTATCCTTCTCTCTCCCTGCACAGAAGGTTTATCAAAGTATATGACACTGACACTCTCCCTGCCTATCCTTCTCTCTCCCTGCACACAAGGTTTAGCAAAGAATATAACACTGACACTGTCCCCTGCCTATCCTTCTCTCTCCCTGCACACAAGGTTTAGCAAAGTATATGACACTGACACTCTCCCTGCCTATCCTTCTCTCTCCCTACACACAAGGTTTAGCAAACAATATGACACTGACACTGTCCCCTGCCTATCCTTCTCTCTCCCTCTACACACAAGGTTTAGCAAAGAATAGATTTGACACTGTCCCTGCCTATCCTTCACTTTCCCTGCTCCGGAACACACTACACGAGGCCGCCGCGCTGGCGGCCTTTTATAGTGTGGGGCGTGTACTAAACCCCCTCAGCTATAATTGGCCACAGGCATCCTGCCTGTGGCCAATCATTGCTCTCCTCGCTGCCGGCGCTGTGATTGGCCAAGCATGCAGGGTCACAGTGCATGCTTGGCCAATCACAGCGCCGGGATTACACTGCGATGGCGCAGTGTATTGTGGGCCGTTCGCGTCACTCGAATTTGGCGCGAACGGCCCAAATCGTTCGTTGTTCGCCGAACGCGCGAACAGCCGATGCTCGAGTCGAACTTATGTTCGACTCGAACACCGAGCTCATCCCTAGTGGTAATGACTATTCGCCATTGGTGACACTGCAGTGGTTAGCTCTATCTAGAAGAATTGTGCCTTGGCCTACTCCCCACAAATATATGGGTCTCAACCTGTCTGTGCTGTATGACTATTTATTGAGGAGAATAAATATGAGTTGGACCCTTTCAGTGTGTGGAACTCTGGTTACTAGGAGGAAAGGGGAGTCAATCCGAGGATAGCATTTGACTCTGGGACACATACACAAAACCCGATAGTTCTGGCCTTCACCTCTACACCCTGGAGGACATGGGCCGTGGTGTATCTCATCCCTCCCCCCAGTGTTAACCCCTAGACGAGACAGACAAGCCGTGAGTGAGAAGGGGTGAGAGGGGTGAGGTTGCTACACGTGGGGGCATCGTGTTCGGGATGTGTACGGTGTCTGAATTTGAACTTTGCTGCCCGGAGGAGTTCCGAGTAGGTCGGCCATATTGGCCAACGCGCCACGAGGCAAACCATAGCTGCGCAGTTCGTGGGCGAGGAGAAGGAAAAGCCCGCAAACAAATGCAGAGTGTGGGAGGAGTCTGGCCATGTGGAAGGACACACGTGGAGATTCCGGCGCAAAGGGGTCAGTGCGCATTGGAGCAGCAAACAGTCAGGATGACTTCAAGTACCCCATGGATTTCTGCTTCTTCTGTCACAAGATGACTTCTTTTGCTGCCCAGATTACGGACACAGGAATAAGACTAAGGCCCCGGGGGCAGTTGGCTCTGTATACCTGCAGAGACGTGGAGGCCGTCGGTGTGATCTGTCCCGGCTGTTCGGGACTGGTGGTCCAGTTAAAGCCGTTCGGGCGCTGTGAGGTCTGCAAAGAGTTCCTCTTCGAGGTGGAGCCATCCACAGAAAGGCCTCGCGCCTTCCACCTCAACTCCCTCACAGGGACTGCCACTCCGGAGGGAGAGATCGATGCCTATGCGTTTCCTGTGCGCGCTGACCAGGGTGATGTGACAGCCCAAGTGGAGATGAAGAGAGAGAAATCCGAGGATGCTGCCTCGGTCACCACAAGCTCCCTGCTCCCACCACCGAAGAGGAAAGTTGGCCTGGTGATGGCATCCTGTGGTCGTGGAAGAGCTTTGCCCCGTTGCTTGCCTGGCCTGGATGGATCCAGAGGGAAGAGTTCTGGACGTCCTTGTTCTTCAAAAGGCCCAGGTGAGCCAGGGGTCGGGACTGTGTGTGTGGTTGGAGGTGTCGGGAGCCCAGAGTCGGTGGAGCCCATCGAGGGGGGTGATTCCGTGTCTACGGGGAATTACCTGCCCGCAGAGTGTTATAACACCTCCGACCTAGAGTCACTATCTGATGCCGGTGATGATGGGGAGATAGATGAAATCTTCCACAAGAAGGGATGGGACAAGATGAAGTTACCCTCGTCCCATGTCTTAAGGGACCCACCTGTGTCCATTGGGGATAGTACACCCCGGGTGGAGGCCTCGGAGCCTAGGGAGGAATCTGGTTCCCTGTCTGTGATCCCACTTCTTGAACCATGAAGTGTTTCACCTGCTCCTGTTGCGGGAGTGCAACGGGCATCACTGCGGGCTCCTAGGTCCAAATCTACAGAGGTGGTGACTGCACCTCGCCACCCGGAGTCCATTGTTCTACCTGGAGTGGGAGACCGTGCCACAATGCCATCTCTGGCCAGGCTGCAGCGTCTCTTTTGCCAGAAAGTTGCCTGAGAATATGGGTGGGAATACCCATATCTACCCCGAGAATTACTCTACGAGGTAGAAGTTTTTCGGCAGCGGTGGTACAATGATTTTGTCTGGACTAAGCTGAAAGTACCTCATGCATCCCGATACCTCTCATGCTCACATACAGTCACCAGAAAGTTCAAGGACTGTAAGGCGGAGTGGATGGTGGGAAGGCACATCCATGCGGACAAGGTGGTAATTTGTCGAAAGGATGGAGGGAACATTGAGTACCATGTGGAGGCTTTTAACCAGCACTTGAAGCCTTTGTTTTTGCCAGATCCCAAGTTCTATTTGTAGGAGAAAGAGACTCCTTTCCATTTTTTTTTTCTTGTTGCTACCAGAGACAGAGACTGTGCTCTAATTTTTCTTTTGGGATGTGTTACTCTTTGGAGAAATGGGAGCTGTTATTTTTTGTTCTTCCTCCTTCTCCTCCCATCAAGGAAAAAGAAATCAGTGACTTTGGGGCTTAGCCAGTATAGGGTCACAGCACAGAGAAGCAGAAGTTCATCTGGATCTGACAAGTGCCTTTACCGAGGCATTGCCACCAGGTGGCGGTGTTGCGCAACGATTGTTTGCTTCACACTCTGCACTACATTATTGGAGAGAATGGGTTTCTTTGCGCATAGACCCACTCCTTCCAAGAAAACACATATATTATGCTAGGATGTGTGTTTCTTTGGGTTTTTTTTCCCTCTGCAGGAGATTTCATCTACCAAGGCTGCTGAGAATGGGGTGGTCCTTAGATAGTGAGGAGGGGAATGTCAATGTGTAAAGTTATTTAAAGTTTTTTTTGATACCAAGTTCATTGTTTTATATTCCTGTTTCCCTTTCCCATTTTAGGTCCTGGCACAATTCATGACTAAATTGTTGAGTTTGGTTTTAGTGTGTAGTTTGGTCTCTGGGTCAAACTTATGTCACCACTCCTTGGGAGATATGGGTTTGCACCAGACACTGGGGACCAGTGTCAAATCACCAGGGGGAGAGTGTAGCGGGTGTTTGCTTTTAGGGGAGGCATCTGGGTGGTAGTGTAACCCAGATGCATTGATTGTTAGGGAATCTGAGACCCTTTGATGGTTCTTGGAGGACTCTGGTGGTGTGAGGTTCCCTGCGGCCTGCAGGTGCCGCTGTCGCCCTGGGCTGGAGCTGAACACTCACTGCAAGACTGCTTCCCTTTTTGTCCTTTCCTGGTGCTGGTACAGCGGGGCGGGGAACCCGCTGTGACACAAAGGGAGAGGAGATAAAAGGGGCGGACGCCCTGACCTTGGGGTTCAGAGTCGGAGGACGCAGCCGCACCCAGGCACCTTCAACTTGGGTGCTGGCGTTCCGGAGTTCCGGGCCCAGGTGCCCTTGACCTGGCCGGAGCGGGAGATGGAGTCCATCTCAGGCACCTTTAGCCTGGGGTGAGGTACTATGGCGGAAGCCTGGAGCTCAGTACCTTCGACTGAGTTCCGCGAGGGTGGAGGAATCCGAGGGGGCCCTAACTCCTTGGGTGCCCGTGTCTGAGACGAGGAGGCCGGTGAGCGGAACTTCTCCGGAGAGTCCAGCGCAGCAATACTGGTGATGGAGAGGCCTCTGGTAACTGTCTTGGACGGATGTCCTTCCCCTGATAGGGGCTACGATAGCGAAGGTAATTCATGTTCTGTTCTATATAGTCAGTGGCAATGACTATTCGCCATTGGTGACACCACAGTGGTTAGCTCTATCTAGAAGAATTGTGCCTTGGCCTACTCCCCACAAATATATGGGTCTCAACCTGTCTGTGCTGTATGACTATTTATTGAGGAGAATAAATACGAGTTGGACCCTTTCAGTGTGTGGAACTCTGGTTACTAGGCGCAAAGGGGAGTCAATCCGAGGAGAGGATTTGACTCTGAGACACATACACAAAACCCGATAGTTCTGGCCTTCACCTCTACACCTTGGAGGACATGGGCCGTGGTGTATCTCATCCCTCCCCCCAGTGTTAACCCCTAGATGAGACAGACAAGCCGTGAGTGAGAAGGGGTGAGAGGGGTGAGGTCGCTACATATATATACTGTGTACATTGTATAGACATTCCATATATAGATACAATGTATACCTCCTATATATACAATGTATACACCCCATAGATACAATGTATAATCCCTTCCTATATATACAATGTATACACCCCCTATATACAATGTATACATCCTTTCCTATATACAATGTATACATCCTTTCCTATATACAAAGTATATCTCCCCTATATATACAATGTATACCTCCTATATATATATATATATATATATATATATACTGTGTACATTGTATAGACATTCCATATATAGATACAATGTATACCTCCCATATATACAATGTATACCTCCCCATTATATATAAATATACAATGTATACATCCTATATATACAATGTATACACCCCATATATACAATGTATACACCTCATATATACAATGTATACCTCCCCTATATACAATGTATACACCCCATATATACAATGTATACACCCCATATATACAATGTATACCTCCCCTATATACAATGTATACACCCCATATATACAATGTATACACCCCATATATACAATGTATACCTCCCCTATATACAATGTATACACCCCATATATACAATGTATACACCCCATATATACAATGTATACCTCCCCTATATACAATGTATACACCCCATATATACAATGTATACACCCCATATATACAATGTATACCTCCCATATATATATATATAAATATACAATGTATGCACCCCATATATACAATGTATACATCCCTTCCTATATACAATGTATACATCCCATATATATATATATATATATATATATACACAGAGAGATACAATGTATACCTCCCATATATATACAGAGAAATACAATTATGTATACATTACATATATATATACACTGTGTACATTGTGTAGACGTTTCCATATACAGAGAGATACAATGTATATATCCCCTATATAGTTACATAGTAGGTGAGGTTGAAAAAAGACACAAGTCCATCAAGTCCATCCTCTGTGTGTGATTATATGTCAGTATTACATTGTATCTCCCTGTATGTTGCGGTCATTCAGGTGATTATCTAATCGTTTTTTTTAAACCATCGATGCCCCCCGCTGAGACCACCGCCTGTGGAAGGGAATTCCACATCCTCACTGCTCTTACAGTAAAGAACCCTCTACATAGTTTATGGTTAAACCTCCTTTCTTCTAATGTTAATGAGTGGCCACGTGTCTTATTAAACTCCCTTCCGCAAAAAAGTTTTCTCCCTTTTGTGGGGTCACCAGTACGGTATTTGTACATTAAAATCATCTCCCCTCTCAAGCGTCTCTTCTCCAGAGAGAATAAGTTCAGAGCCCCCAACCTTTCCTCATAACTAATATCCTCCAGACCCTTTATTAGCTTTGTTGTCCTTCTTTGTACTCTCTCCATTTCCAGTACATCCTTCCTGAGGACTGGTGCCCAGAACTGGACGGCATACTGCAGGTGCGGCCGGACCAGAGTCCTGTAGAGAGGGAGAACTATCCTTTTATCTCTGGAGTTATTCTCCTTTTTAATGCCAATATTCTGTTTGCTTTGTTAGGCTCAGCAATGCCAAGCTGCTGCTATCATCTACTAGGACCCCCAGGTCCTTCTCCATCGTAGATTCCCCCCAGAGGTTCTCCCCCCCCCATACCTGAGCCTCTCCCTCCCCCATACCTGAGCCTCTCCCATTGCTGAGCCTATCATCTACTAGAACCCCCAAGTCCTTCTCCACCCTAGATCCCCCCCAGAGGTTCTCCCCCCAGTGTATAGATTGCATTCATATTTTTACCACCCAAATGCATTATTTTAAATTTTTCTACATTGACCCTCATTTGCCATGTAGTTGCCCCCCCCCCTCCCCCATTCATTTGTTCAGATCTTCTTGCAAGGTTTCCACATAAGTTATTGCCCAGCTTAGCTTAGTATCGTCCACAAATACAGAGATTGCACTGCTTACCCCGTCCTCCAGCACAGAACCCTGGGGGACCCCACTACCCACCCCGACCATTCCGAGTACCCCCCATTTATCACCCCCCTCTGAACTCGCCCTTGTAGCCAGTTTTCAATCCATGTACTCACCCTATGTTCCATGCCAACGGACCTTACTTTGTACAGTAAACGTTTATAGGGAACTGTGTCAAATGTTTTTATTAAATCCAGATACACCACGTCTACGGGCCTTCCTTTATCTAGATACACCACGTCTGCGGGCCTTCCTTTATCTAGATACACCACGTCTACAGGCCTTCCTTTATCTAGATATACCACGTCTGCGGGCCTTCCTTTATCTAGATACACCACGTCTACAGGCCTTCCTTTATCTAGATACACCATGTCTACGGGCCTTCCTTTATCTAGATACACCACGTCTACGGGCCTTCCTTTATCCAGATACACCACGTCTATGGGCCTTCCTTTATCTAGATACACCACGTCTGCGGGCCTTCCTTTATCTAGATACACCACGTCTACGGGCCTTCCTTTCTCTAGATACACCACGTCTACAGGCCTTCCTTTATCTAGATACATCACGTCTACGGGCCTTACTTTATCTAGATACACCACGTCTACGGGCCTTCCTTTATCCAGATACACCACGTCTACGGACCTTCCTTTATCCAGATACACCACGTCTACTGGCCTTCCTTTATCCAGATACACCACGTCTACGGACCTTCCTTTATCCAGATACACCACGTCTACGGACCTTCCTTTATCCACATACACCACGTCTACGGGCCTTCCTTTATCCAGATACACCACGTCTAAAGGCCTTCCTTTATCTAGATACACCACGTCTACGGGCCTTCCTTTATCTAGATACACCACATATACGGGCCTTCCTTTATCTAGATACACCACATCTACAGGCCTTCCTTTATCCAGATACACCACATCTACGGGCCTTCCTTTATCTAGATACACCACATCTATGGGCCTTCCTTTATCCAGATACACCACGTCTACGGGCCTTCCTTTATCCAGATACACCACGTCTACGGGCCTTCCTTTATCTAGATACACCACATCTACGGGCCTTCCTTTATCTAGATACACCACGTCTACGGGCCTTCCTTTATCCAGATACACCACGTCTACGGGCCTTCCTTTATCTAGATACACCACATCTACGGGCCTTCCTTTATCCAGATACACCACGTCTATGGGCCTTCCTTTATCCAGATACATCACGTCTACGGGCCTTCCTTTATCCAGATACACCACGTCTACGGGCCTTCCATTATCCAGATACACCACGTCTACGGGCCTTCCTTTATCTAGATGGCAACTCACCTCCTCATAGAAGGGTAATAGATTGGTTTGGGAAGAACGATTCTTCATGAATCCATGCTGATTACTGCTAATAATACCATTCTCATTACTAAAATCTTGTATATAGTCCCTTATCATCCCCTCCAAGAACTTACATACTATTGATGTTAGGCTGACTGCTCTGTAATTCCCAGGGATGTATTTTGGGCCCTTTTTAAATATTGGAGCTACATTGGCTTTTCTCCAATCAGCTGGTACCATTCCAGTCAGTAGACTGTCAGTAAAAATTAGGAACAATGGTCTGGCAATTACTTGACTGAGTTCCCTAAGTACCCTCAGGTGCAAGACCAGCTTGTGTGATAGACAGAACATGCGTCTATTACACAAGCTGGTCTAGGAGGAGGGCGAGAACTTTCTTCTCACAGCACGGCCAAAGCTTCCACACTCAGCTCTGAGACACACAGCGAGAGATGCCCACTGACTGTGTAATCCAGGCACAGGCACTGACTGCAGTGAGGCTGCGATTATGGACATGGTGAGACTGCATTATGGGCACAGTGAGGATGCAATTATGGGCACGGTGAGACTGCATTATGGGCATGGTGAGGATGCAATTATGGGCACGGTGAGACTGCATTATGGGCACAGTGAGGATGCAATTATGGGCACGGTGAGACTGCATTATGGGCACGGTGAGGCTGCGATTATGGGCACGGTGAGATTGCATTATGGGCACGGTGAGACTGCACTATGGGCACAGTGAGGATGCGATTATGGGCACGGTAAGGCTGCGATTATGGGCATGGTAAGGCTGCGATTATGGGCACGGAGGTCGCACTACAAGGAGGTCGCACTACAGGGCGGTCGCACTACAGGGAGGTCGCACTACAAGGAGGTCACACTACAAGGAGGTCACACTACAAGGAGTTCGCACTACAGGGAGGTCGCACTACAAAGAGGTCGCACTACAGGGAGGTCGCACTACAGGGAGGTCGCACTACAAAGAGGTCGCACTACAGGGAGGTCGCAATACAAGGAGGTCGCA
This sequence comes from Rana muscosa, assembly GCA_029206835.1. Taxonomy (NCBI): domain Eukaryota; kingdom Metazoa; phylum Chordata; class Amphibia; order Anura; family Ranidae; genus Rana; species Rana muscosa. The sequence goes on from CM055120.1 coordinate 1,576,198, forward strand.
CTACAGGGAGGTCGCACTACAGGGAGGTCGCACTACAAGGAGGTCGCACTACAAGGAGGTCACACTACAAGGAGGTCACACTACAAGGAGTTCGCGCTACAGGGAGGTCGCACTACAAGGAGGTCGCACTACAAGGAGGTCGCACTACAAGGAGGTCGCACTACAAGGAGGTCGCATTACAGGGTGGTCGCACTACAGGGAGGTCGCACTACAAGGAGGTCGCACTACAAGGAGGTCGCACTACAGGGAGGTCACACTACAGGGAAGTCTCACTGCAAGCAGTTCGCACTACAGGGAGGTCGCACTACAAGGAGGTCGCACTACAGGGAGGTCACACTACTAGGAGTTCGCACTACAAGGAGGTCGCACTACAGGGAGGTCGCACTACAGGGAGGTCGCACTACAAGGAGGTCACACTACAAGGAGTTCGCACTACAGGGAGGTCGCACTACAAGGAGGTCGCACTACAAGGAGGTCGCATTACCAGGTGGTCGCACTACAGGGAAGTCTCACTGCAAGGAAGTCTCACTGCAAGCAGTTCGCACTACAGGGAGGTCGCACTACAAGGAGGTCGCACTACAGGGAGGTCGCACTACAGGGAGGTCACACTACTAGGAGTTCGCACTACAAGGAGGTCGCACTACAGGAAGGTCGCACTACAGGGAGGTCGCACTACAGGGAGGTCGCACTACAAGGAGGTCGCACTACAGGGAGGTCACACTACTAGGAGTTCGCACTACAAGGAGGTCGCACTACAAGGAGGTCGCACTACAAGGAGTTCGCACTACAGGGAGGTCGCACTACAAGGAGGTCGCACTACAAGGAGGTCGCATTACCAGGTGGTCGCACTACAGGGAAGTCTCACTGCAAGGAAGTCTCACTGCAAGCAGTTCGCACTACAGGGAGGTCGCACTACAAGGAGGTCGCACTACAGGGAGGTCGCACTACAGGGAGGTCACACTACTAGGAGTTCGCACTACAAGGAGGTCGCACTACAGGAAGGTCGCACTACAGGGAGGTCGCACTACAGGGAGGTCGCACTACAAGGAGGTCGCACTACAGGGAGGTCGCACTACAAGGAGGTCGCACTACAAGGAGCTCACACTACAGGGAGTTTGCATTACAAGGTGGTCATACTACAGGGAAGTCTCACTGCAAGGAAGTCTCACTGCAAGCAGTTCGCACAACAAGGACGTCTTACAACAAGAATGTCGCACTACAAGGAGGTCGCACTACAAGGAGGTCGCACTACAAGGAGGTCGCACTACAAGAATGTCGCACTTCAAGGAGGTCGCACTACAAGGAGGTCGCACTACAAGGAGGTCGCACTACAAGGAGGTCGCACTACAGGGAGGTCGCACTACAGGAAGGTCGCACTACAGGGAGGTCGCACTACAAGGAGGTCGCACTACAAGGAGGTCGCACTACAAGGAGCTCACACTACAAGGAGCTCACACTACAGGGAGTTTGCATTACAAGGTGGTCATACTACAGGGAAGTCTCACTGCAAGGAAGTCTCACTGCAAGCAGTTCGCACAACAAGGACGTCTTACAACAAGAATGTCGCACTACAAGGAGGTCGCACTACAAGGAGGTCGCACTACAAGAATGTCGCACTTCAAGGAGGTCGCACTACAAGGAGGTCGCACTACAAGGAGGTCGCACTACAAGGAGGTCGCACTTGTGTGAACAGAGCTGAACTCCACTTTCATGGAAAAAGTCGCTAATTGCTGCCAAATCAATCGATATACACTTTATTGGATGTTTTATAGTAAAAAAATATTGTGTTTTATTTTTCAAAATTGAAGTTTTTTTTGTTTATATCGCAAAATTTTAAAAACGCAGAGGTGATCAAATACCACCAAAATAAATCTCTATTTGTGGGGGGAAAAAAAGACATCAATTTTATTTGGGTTCAGCGTCGCACAACCGCGTAATTGTCAGTTATAGTACCGCTGTGCCGTATCGCAAAAAAAATAGCCTGGTCATGAAGGGGGGTAAATCTTCCGGAGGGCAGTTGGTTAAGGTGGTTCCTCTTCGGAGTTGGACCAGTACTGCACCCTCATGCACTTTTTGTTGTGTGCTGCGATTTCACGGTTCCCGTTCATTGCTCACAGGTCTTCAGCGCAGGATTGCCAACCTCCCGCAGCATTTTTTACTGACAAAACATGGGAAATTTACCGGCGGAGCACATTTTTTACTGACAACCTGAGAAATTACAGAACTCCTATTGAAAACGAACACAGTGAATATTTGAACAGTATAAACATGAAATGGAAATACTGACAATACCGATAAAAAAATAATTTGCTTGATTTACACTTAAAAAGTCAACACAGCATGAAATTATCAGCCCCTGATATTTACTGGCAGTTGTAAAAAAAGATCACAGATTTTTACAAACTGTCAGTAAATTTACTGGCGTTTGGCACCCCTGCTTCAGCGTCGCATCGCATGGCTTCGTACGGCTGGAAGGTGATGGGAGTCGGTGACCTCATAGTGAACTAGTGAAGCCTTTGGAAAGTTTTTTGTTTGGAGTCCCCGGGCCGGCCGCGCTATCGCCTCCATCTGGTATGTCGCACGCCCGCAGAGAAGCATGGCTGCCAGCACAGTGCAGAGAGACGAGCAAACAGGAAAAACTGGCCGTGTCAGCCGTGCAGATAAGTGGGAACGACTTCCTGCCGAACAAATAAAAATCTCATTGTACGTCCCGATATCAGCGCTGATCCCTCAGGGTGCTGATGACCGGCCCCTGGCTGCAGCGCGACTCACCCCAGGGACCGCCCGCCTGCGACTCACCCCTTCCACCTGTCCCCAGGTGAGATTATTGTCCATAGAAATGGGCAGCAATGGCCACACAGGGGAGGGCAAGAGCCCCCCCCCCCCTCCAACCTCGGTGTAGAATTTCTGATTGAACCATTCTGCCCGAGAACAATAATTGCCACTTTATACACAAAGGAAGCCCGATTGCCTGACCAGTGTCCCCAGTCATCCCAGTACAATGCGCTCGCTGGGTCAGGACAGTGATGAGATCCGACCGCGGCCTTCGTGTCGCCTTTTCCTGTAAGAGGCCATTGTGAGCGCTGAGCCAGGATTTCTGGGATCGCCGGATATCGTACGATTCGTTTTTCTCTGTGCGATTTGTATCAAATAATTGCCCCTAAAAAGAAGAGTAGAACAATGTTTTCACCCTTTGTTATGTATCAGTGATGCTGATCTCCTGCCGCCACTTCCTGGCTATAAACTTCAGCGGTGGCTGCGTGGCATTTTTCAGGGCGGTCTGCCCAGCAAATTGTGTGTGTGGCAACATTGTGCTCATAGTGGGGGGGTTAAAGAGGAAGTAAACCCCGCCCACTTTTCCTATTTTACAATTATTATGTTACTCAAGGTTATTCCATTGCTTCTGCCATATATTATTTTTAAAAACGAGGCAGGCAAATACCCGCAAATACCCGGCAAATACCCGCAAATACCCGGCAAATACCCACAAATACCCGGCAAATACCCACAAATACCCGGCAAATACCCGGCAAATACCCACAAATACCCGGCAAATACCCGCAAATACCTTTCTTCTCTGTGTTTCCAGGTATAGAAATCTCCATTACTACTCCTGTTCTTTGATTCTCCTTCTGACGTCACTTCCGCCCTTACTAGGTCCCCGTTAGAAATCTTGCGCATGCGCCGTAGCGCCGTAACCAAGCCTTGATCTGGATAGCGGTTACCGCGGCAACCAATACAATACCAATACAATACCACCAATACAAGGAAGTGTTGATGGTGGTAAACAGCGCGAGACTTCTCCTCTGTGCCGGACAGAGGGGGAGTTTCTCGCACACTGAGTTCCGGAAATACAGTGAATGAAAAACCGGCAAGCATTACTTGCCGGTTTTGACGCGGTAATCTGCGCATGCGCGGTGACGTCATTGAAATCGAAAGATGACATTTGTACAGGAAATAAAGCGGTGAGTGAACTTACACGGGCAGCGATCAGCTACCTGTGTTATGGGTAATTTATTTAGACAATCTTGTGAAAGAGGGTTTACAACCACTTTAAAACTTGAGTTCATATCACACAGAGTGCAGGGGTCAGGAGTGTGTAACACAAAGTGTGCCTAGGTCACTGGTGCATATCACACAGAGCGCAGGAGTAAGTAATGCACAGTGCGCAGGGGTCAGGAGTAAATAACACACAGAGTGCAGGGGTCAGGAATGTGTAATGCACAAAGTACAGGGGTCAGGAGTAAATTACGCACAGGGTGCAGGGGTCAGGAGTAAATAACACACAGGGTGCAGAGGTCAGGGGTGTGTAATGAATAGAGTGCAGGGGCCAGGAGAAAGTGATGCACAGAGGACAAGAGTCAGGAATAAGTAACACACAGAGTGCAGAGGTCAGGGGTGTGTAATGAATAGAGTGCAGGGGCCAGGAGAAAGTGATGCACAGAGGACAAGAGTCAGGAATAAGTAACACACAGAGTGCAGAGGTCAGGGGTGTGTAAGGAATAGAGTGCAGGGGCCAGGGGAGAGTGATGCACAGAGCACAAGAGTCAGGAATAAGTAACACACAGAGTGCAGAGGTCAGGGGTGTGTAATGAATAGAGTGCAGGGGCCAGGAGAAAGTGATGCACAGAGGACAAGAGTCAGGAATAAGTAACACACAGAGTGCAGAGGTCAGGGGTGTGTAATGAATAGAGTGCAGGGGCCAGGGGAGAGTGATGCACAGAGCACAAGAGTCAGGAATAAGTAACACACAGAGTGCAGAGGTCAGGGGTGTGTAATGAATAGAGTTCAGGGGCCAGGAGAAAGTGATGCACAGAGGACAAGAGTCAGGAATAAGTAACACACAGAGTGCAGAGGTCAGGGGTGTGTAATGAATAGAGTGCAGGGGCCAGGAGAAAGTGATGCACAGAGGACAAGAGTCAGGAATAAGTAACACACAGAGTGCAGAGGTCAGGGGTGTGTAATGAATAGAGTGCAGGGGCCAGGAGAAAGTGATGCACAGAGGACAAGAGTCAGGAATAAGTAACACACAGAGTGCAGAGGTCAGGGGTGTGTAATGAATAGAGTGCAGGGGCCAGGAGAAAGTGATACACAGAGGACAAGAGTCAGGAATAAGTAACACACAGAGTGCAGAGGTCAGGGGTGTGTAATGAATAGAGTGCAGGGGCCAGGAGAAAGTGATGCACAGAGGACAAGAGTCAGGAATAAGTAACACACAGAGTGCAGAGGTCAGGGGTGTGTAATGAATAGAGTGCAGGGGCCAGGAGAAAGTGATGCACAGAGGACAAGAGTCAGGAATAAGTAACACACAGAGTGCAGAGGTCAGGGGTGTGTAATGAATAGAGTGCAGGGGCCAGGAGAAAGTGATGCACAGAGGACAAGAGTCAGGAATAAGTAACACACAGAGTGCAGAGGTCAGGGGTGTGTAATGAATAGAGTGCAGGGGCCAGGAGAAAGTGATGCACAGAGGACAAGAGTCAGGAATAAGTAACACACAGAGTGCAGAGGTCAGGGGTGTGTAATGAATAGAGTGCAGGGGCCAGGAGAAAGTGATGCACAGAGGACAAGAGTCAGGAATAAGTAACACACAGAGTGCAGAGGTCAGGGGTGTGTAATGAATAGAGTGCAGGGGCCAGGGGAAAGTGATGCACAGAGCACAAGACTCAGGAGTAAGTAACACACAGAGTGCAGAGGTCAGGGGTGTGCAATGAATAGAGTGCAGGGGCCAGGAGAAAGTGATGCACAGAGGACAAGAGTCAGGAATAAGTAACACACAGAGTGCAGAGGTCAGGGGTGTGTAATGAATAGAGTGCAGGGGCCAGGAGAAAGTGATGCACAGAGGACAAGAGTCAGGAATAAGTAACACACAGAGTGCAGAGGTCAGGGGTGTGTAATGAATAGAGTGCAGGGGCCAGGAGAAAGTGATGCACAGAGGACAAGAGTCAGGAATAAGTAACACACAGAGTGCAGAGGTCAGGGGTGTGTAATGAATAGAGTGCAGGGGTCAGGAGAAAGTGATGCACAGAGGACAAGAGTCAGGAATAAGTAACACACAGAGTGCAGAGGTCAGGGGTGTGTAATGAATAGAGTGCAGGGGCCAGGAGAAAGTGATGCACAGAGGACAAGAGTCAGGAATAAGTAACACACAGAGTGCAGAGGTCAGGGGTGTGTAATGAATAGAGTGCAGGGGCCAGGAGAAAGTGATGCACAGAGGACAAGAGTCAGGAATAAGTAACACACAGAGTGCAGAGGTCAGGGGTGTGTAATGAATAGAGTGCAGGGGCCAGGAGAAAGTGATGCACAGAGGACAAGAGTCAGGAATAAGTAACACACAGAGTGCAGAGGTCAGGGGTGTGTAATGAATAGAGTGCAGGGGCCAGGAGAAAGTGATGCACAGAGGACAAGAGTCAGGAATAAGTAACACACAGAGTGCAGAGGTCAGGGGTGTGTAATGAATAGAGTGCAGGGGCCAGGGGAAAGTGATGCACAGAGCACAAGACTCAGGAGTAAGTAACACACAGAGTGCAGAGGTCAGGGGTGTGCAATGAATAGAGTGCAGGGGCCAGGAGAAAGTGATGCACAGAGGACAAGAGTCAGGAATAAGTAACACACAGAGTGCAGAGGTCAGGGGTGTGTAATGAATAGAGTGCAGGGGTCAGGAGAAAGTGATGCACAGAGGACAAGAGTCAGGAATAAGTAACACACAGAGTGCAGAGGTCAGGGGTGTGTAATGAATAGAGTGCAGGGGCCAGGAGAAAGTGATGCACAGAGGACAAGAGTCAGGAATAAGTAACACACAGAGTGCAGAGGTCAGGGGTGTGTAATGAATAGAGTGCAGGGGTCAGGAGAAAGTGATGCACAGAGGACAAGAGTCAGGAATAAGTAACACACAGAGTGCAGAGGTCAGGGGTGTGTAATGAATAGAGTGCAGGGGCCAGGAGAAAGTGATGCACAGAGGACAAGAGTCAGGAATAAGTAACACACAGAGTGCAGAGGTCAGGGGTGTGCAATGAATAGAGTGCAGGGGCCAGGGGAAAGTGATGCACAGAGCACAAGACTCAGGAGTAAGTAACACACAGAGTGCAGAGGTCAGGGGTGTGTAATGAATAGAGTGCAGGGGTCAGGAGAAAGTGATGCACAGAGGACAAGAGTCAGGAATAAGTAACACACAGAGTGCAGAGGTCAGGGGTGTGTAATGAATAGAGTGCAGGGGCCAGGAGAAAGTGATGCACAGAGGACAAGAGTCAGAAATAAGTAACACACAGAGTGCAGAGGTCAGGGGTGTGTAATGAATAGAGTGCAGGGGCCAGGAGAAAGTGATGCACAGAGGACAAGAGTCAGAAATAAGTAACACACAGAGTGCAGAGGTCAGGGGTGTGTAATGAATAGAGTGCAGGGGCCAGGAGAAAGTGATGCACAGAGGACAAGAGTCAGGAATAAGTAACACACAGAGTGCAGAGGTCAGGGGTGTGTAATGAATAGAGTGCAGGGGCCAGGGGAAAGTGATGCACAGAGCACAAGACTCAGGAGTAAGTAACACACAGAGTGCAGAGGTCAGGGGTGTGCAATGAATAGAGTGCAGGGGTCAGGAGAAAGTGATGCACAGAGGACAAGAGTCAGGAATAAGTAACACACAGAGTGCAGAGGTCAGGGGTGTGTAATGAATAGAGTGCAGGGGCCAGGAGAAAGTGATGCACAGAGGACAAGAGTCAGGAATAAGTAACACACAGAGTGCAGAGGTCAGGGGTGTGTAATGAATAGAGTGCAGGGGCCAGGAGAAAGTGATGCACAGAGGACAAGAGTCAGGAATAAGTAACACACAGAGTGCAGAGGTCAGGGGTGTGTAATGAATAGAGTGCAGGGGCCAGGAGAAAGTGATGCACAGAGGACAAGAGTCAGGAATAAGTAACACACAGAGTGCAGAGGTCAGGGGTGTGTAATGAATAGAGTGCAGGGGCCAGGAGAAAGTGATGCACAGAGGACAAGAGTCAGGAATAAGTAACACACAGAGTGCAGAGGTCAGGGGTGTGTAATGAATAGAGTGCAGGGGTCAGGAGAAAGTGATGCACAGAGGACAAGAGTCAGGAATAAGTAACACACAGAGTGCAGAGGTCAGGGGTGTGTAATGAATAGAGTGCAGGGGCCAGGGGAAAGTGATGCACAGAGGACAAGACTCAGGAGTAAGTAACACACAGAGTGCAGAGGTCAGGGGTGTGTAATGAATAGAGTGCAGGGGTCAGGAGAAAGTGATGCACAGAGGACAAGACTCAGGAGTAAGTAACACACAGAGTGCAGAGGTCAGGGGTGTGTAATGAATAGAGTGCAGGGGCCAGGGGAAAGTGATGCACAGAGCACAAGACTCAGGAGTAAGTAACACACAGAGTGCAGAGGTCAGGGGTGTGTAATGAATAGAGTGCAGGGGTCAGGGGAAAGTGATGCACAGAGCACAAGACTCAGGAGTAAGTAACACACAGAGTGCAGAGGTCAGGGGTGTGTAATGAATAGAGTGCAGGGGCCAGGGGAAAGTGATGCACAGAGCACAAGACTCAGGAGTAAGTAACACACAGAGTGCAGAGGTCAGGGGTGTGTAATGAATAGAGTGCAGGGGTCAGGGGAAAGTGATGCACAGAGCACAAGACTCAGGAGTAAGTAACACACAGAGTGCAGAGGTCAGGGGTGTGTAACACGCAATGGAGTTGATTTACTAACACTGGAGAGTGTAAAATCTGGTGTGGCTCTGCATAGAAACCAATCAGCTTCCATTTTTTTTTTTTTTGTCAAAGCTTCACTGAAGAAGGTGAAGCTAGAAGCTGATTGGCTCCCATGCACAGTTGCACCGGATTTTGCACTCTCCAGTTTTAGTAAATCCCCCCAGTGTGTAGAGGTCACAGGTACATCTTGCCCAGAGCTCAGGGGTCAGGAGTGCGTAAGACACAGAGTGCAGGAGCCAGGAGTATGTAACGTACAGATTGCAGTACAGCCCCCCCATTTCCAGTACACCTCTGTGACAACACAGGAGTACAGTTGGGAGACAAGGGCAAAGAGTTGTCACCCTATAGCAGCAGGAAGGTGAGACCACCTGGGACTACTTTAATACCTTGCTGATGAAAAGAAAACTAATGCAGCCACCACATCTAATAACTATAATACGCTTTTGGGGGGTTTTAATAGCAATTTGAGTTGAGTTTCTACAAATCTGAGAGCGGAGAAGGGAAGTTGTGTCCCCGGGGTCACCGCAGTCACACCTCTTATCATCACCTTCCAGCTTGTCAGCTTCCAGCAAACATCTGCGGAGAGGCTTTTGTCCCCCTGTGTGTGGTGACCCCGGCTCTGCCGGTAATCTGCTTTCAGCAATGTCACTCCTTGTTTGAGGACCTGTCATTTCCAGGTGAGCAGACATCCTATTCCCAGACCCCAGGAGACAGAGAGGGGGAGGGGGGAGGGGGGGTCACAAGTCTTTATTGTCATTGTTCTCTGGGACATTCCTGATCGCTATCAATCAATTGTATCAACTGATTGGAACATCTGCATTGTGATGATTATTACAGGAGGAGAGCGCCCCCTAGTGTCACATTCTAAGAACTTCCTTCTCATTTATTAGACTCGGGCTGCAGAGTTCTCAGACCGATCGATCGATCGTACCACCAGCACACATTCTCTCCAGTCGTGTTTCTCAATCACCGTGCCGTTTGGTTTGCACCGCATGCCGCGAGCACGAGACTCGGTGTGTGCCGGATCAGCATCATTGGCACGGTGCCAGCCGCCATTTCCATAACAACCAATGAGGCTCTACTGCCAGGGTGCCCGCCGTCCATCGGAGTGCCCCCCAATGCTCAAATACACATGTGTATATATACAGTGCCTGGAAAAGGTATTCACACCCCTCTATATACAGTGCCTGGAAAAAGTATTCATACCCCTCTATATACAGTGCCTGGAAAAAGTATTCACACCCCTCTATATACAGTGCCTGGAAAAAGTATTCATACCCCTCTATATACAGTGCCTGGAAAAAGTATTCACACCCCTCTATATACAGTGCCTGGAAAAAGTATTCATACCCCTCTATATACAGTGCCTGGAAAAAGTATTCACACCCCTCTATATACAGTGCCTGTAAAAAGTATTCATACCCCTTGAAATTCCCCACATTTTGTTACAACCAAAAACGTAAATGTATTTTATTGGGATTTTATGTGATGGACCAACACAAAGTGTCACATAATTGTGAAGTGGAAGCTTCACAACCGCAAACCTACCAAGACATGGCCGTCCCCCTAAACTGACCGGGCCGGGCAAGGAGAGCATTCATCAGAGAAGCAGCCAAGAGGTCCATGGTAACTCTGGAGGAGCTGCAGAGATCCACAGCTCAGGGGGGAGAATCTGTCCACAGGACAACTATTAGTCGTGCTTCTCCACAAATCTGCCCTTTATGGAGGAGTGACAAGAAGAAAGACATTGGAGAAAGAAAGTCATAAGAAGTCCTGTTTGCAGTTTGTGAGAAGCCATGTGGGGGACACAGCAAACATGTGGGGGACACAGCAATCATGTGGGGGACACAGCAAACATGTGGGGGACACAGCAATCATGTGGGGGACACGGCAATCATGTGGGGGACACGGCAATCATGTGGGGGACACGGCAAACATGTGGGGGACACGGCAAACATGTGGGGGACACGGCAATCATGTGGGGGACACGGCAATCATGTGGGGGACACAGCCAACATGTGGGGGACACAGCCAACATGTGGGGGACACAGCAATCATGTGGGGGACACAGCAATCATTTGGGGGACACAGCAAACATGTGGGGGACACAGCAATCATGTGGGGGACACAGCAAACATGTGGGGGACACAGCAAACATGTGGGGGACACAGCAATCATGTGGGGGACACAGCAAACATGTGGGGGACACAGCAATCATGTGGGGGACACGGCAATCATGTGGGGGACACGGCAATCATGTGGGGGACACGGCAATCATGTGGGGGACACAGCAAACATGTGGGGGACACAGCAAACATGTGGGGGACACGGCAATCATGTGGGGGACACGGCAATCATGTGGGGGACACAGCCAACATGTGGGGGACACAGCAATCATGTGGGGGACACAGCAATCATTTGGGGGACACAGCAAACATGTGGGGGACACAGCAATCATGTGGGGGACACAGCAAACATGTGGGGGACACAGCAAACATGTGGGGGACACAGCAAACATGTGGAAGAAGGTGCTCTGGTCACATGACACCAAAATTCAACTTTTTGGCCTAAAAGCAAAATGCTATGTGTGGGGAAAACTAACACTGCACATCACCCTGAACACACCATCCCCACCGTGAAACATGGTGGTGGCAGCATCATGTGGTGGGGATGCTTTTCTTCAGCAGGGACAGGGAAGCTGGTCAGAGTTGATGGGAAGATGGATGGAGACAAATACAGGACAATCTTAGAAGAAAAGACTTGAGACTGGGGGGAGGTTCACCTTCCAGCAGGACAACAACCCTAAAGTACAGCCAGAGCTACAATGGAATGGTTTAGATCAAAGCCTATTCATGTGTTAGAATGGCCCAGTCACAGTCCAGACCTAAATCCCATTGAGAATCTGTGGCAAGACTTGAAAATCGCTGATCACAGACGCTCTCCATCCAATCTGACAGAACTTGAGATATTTTACAAAGAAGAATGGGCAGAAATGTCCCTCTCTAGATGTGCAAAGCTGGTAGAGACACCCCCAAAAAGACTTGCAGAGAAAGGGGGTTCTACAAAGTATTGACTCCGGGGGGCGCCATACAAACCCCCCCCCACACTTTTCACATATTTATTTGTATCATTTATCATTTTCCTTCCACTTCACAATTATGTGACACTTTGTGTTGGTCCATCACATAAAATCCCAATAAAATACATTTACGTTTCTGGTTGTAACAAAATGTGGGAAATTTCAAGGGGTATGAATACTTTTTCAAGGCACTGTATATAGAGGGGTATGAATACTTTTTCAAGGCACTGTATATAGAGGGGTATGAATACTTTTTCAAGGCACTGTATATAGAGGGGTATGAATACTTTTTCAAGGCACTGTATATATATATACACACACACACTCTTATAAATACATTTTTAAATATGGACAGTGTCAGTAGGATAGTGGGGTGGTGATAGTAGTTTTTATTTATATAAATTTTATTTTTTCCTTACAATATTATTATTATTATTTTATTTTTTTACAATTTGTTTTTGGAGCCCCATTGGGGGGGGTGGGGGGGTTGGTGAAATATGAGAGATCTAAACAGACTCCTGATATCTCACTTTTGAGACAGAGAAAGGGACTGAGAATTGAGGTTCCTCAGCTGCACGGGGAAGTGAATGAATGGGAAGTGCTCTCTGCTGGGAGGATTCCTGTTCATTCACAAACTGAACCATAGTAAACACAGTTTACTTTGCTTCAGTTATGAATGGACACAGCATATGATCATTACCAGTCACTCACTGTGTTCATTCAGAAAAAGAAGGGGCTGGAAAATGACATATTTATCAGCTCCTTCCTCTGCTCTCCACCCAGAAAGATTCCCAGCAGCAGCTGGCTGGAGAGGAGAGGAGGGAAGCTGGTAGCACTGCAAGGGGCCTGGGGAGGGGGGGGGTGTTATGGGGGGTCCCAGGCAGCAGGGGGAATCTTTCTACTCCAGACTCAGTCCACTGCTTCCGCAGGTCCTCCAAGGTCTGGAATCGGTCCTTCTCCACAATCTTCTTCAGGGTCCGGTCACCTCTTCTCGTTGTGCAGCGTTTTCTGCCACACTTTTTCCTTCCCACAGACTTCCCACTGAGGTGCCTTGATACAGCACTCTGGGAACAGCCTATTCGTTCAGAAATTTCTTTCTGTGTCTTACCCTCTTGCTTGAGGGTGTCAATGATGGCCTTCTGGACAGCAGTCAGGTCGGCAGTCTTACCCATGATTGCGGTTTTGAGTAATGAACCAGGCTGGGAGTTTTTAAAAGCCTCAGGAATCTTTTGCAGGTGTTTAGAGTTAATTAGTTGATTCAGATGATTGGGTTAATAGCTCGTTTAGAGAACCTTTTCATGATATGCTAATTTTTTGAGATAGGATTTTTGGGTTGTCATGAGCTGTATGCCAAAATCATCAAATATTAAAACAAGAAAAGGCTTGAACTACTTCAGTTGTGTGTAATGAATCTAAAATATATGAAAGTCTAATGTTTATCAGTACATTACAGAAAATAATGAACTTTATCACAATATGCTAATTTTTTGAGAAGGACCTGTATATAGCCCATAGATTGTAGACGCTGTAACTTTCACACAAACCAATCAATATACCAAAAATACGAAGCAGAATACATTTTGTCCAAAATTTATGAAGAAATAATTGTTATTTTTTTTGATAGGATGTGTTTTATAGCAGAAAGTAGAAAAATTTGTTTTTTTTTTGTTTTTCAATTTTTTTTGTCTTCTTTTCATTTATATTGCAAAAAATCCCATTTATATTGCAATCAAATACCACCAATAGAAATCTCTATTTGTGGGGAAAGAAATGACATTGGGGGAGTGGTAAACCTTGCAGTTGAGTCGCGCTATTACTGCTCCCAACTGATTCTCTAACTGATAAAAGTGGTCTGAGCAGTAGGGTGACCACATTGGCAAACTGCCATTCAGGGACACACCCCCTCTCTCACCTTCCCCAAAAAAAGATGGGGGGGGGGCAGGGGGTAATGTAGTCTCGGGGTTGATGGGGAATCTGTTTGGAGGTGAGATATTTGTCAGGTGAATGTGCCACTTGCCAGCAGATGCAGTGCCGCTTGCCACCCATAGCCTGCCACCAGATGCAGTGCCGCTTGCCACCCATAGCCTGCCACCAGATGCAGTGCCGCTTGCCACCCATAGCCTGCCACCAGATGCAGTGCCGCTTGCCACCCATAGCCTGCCACCAGATGCAGTGCCGCTTGCCACCCATAGCCTGCCACCAGATACAGTGCCGCTTGCCTCCCATAGCCTGCCACCAGATGCAGTGCCGCTTGCCACCCATAGCCTGCCACCAGATGCAGTGCCGCTTGCCACCCATAGCCTGCCACCAGATACAGTGCCGCTTGCCACCCATAGCCTGCCACCAGATGCAGTGCCGCTTGCCACCCATAGCCTGCCACCAGATACAGTGCCGCTTGCCTCCCATAGCCTGCCACCAGATGCAGTGCCGCTTGCCACCCATAGCCTGCCACCAGATGCAGTGCCGCTTGCCACCCATAGCCTGCCACCAGATGCAGTGCCGCTTGCCACCCATAGCCTGCCACCAGATGCAGTGCCGCTTGCCACCCATAGCCTGCCACCAGATGCAGTGCCGCTTGCCACCCATAGCCTGCCACCAGATACAGTGCCGCTTGCCTCCCATAGCCTGCCACCAGATGCAGTGCCGCTTGCCACCCATAGCCTGCCACCAGATGCAGTGCCGCTTGCCACCCATAGCCTGCCACCAGATTCAGTGCCGCTGTCAGTCCCTCTGCATGAGCCCCGTGTGTAGAAGAAAAGGAGTGGCGTCACTATATGGAGAGTGAAGATCACACCAGTCCCTGCTGCTTGCCGCTGGGTGCCGGAGAAGGAGGAGGAGCCGAGGTGGGTGGGGACAGCAGTGCTGCACTAGGCGCAGACCTCGCTCCCGGTCTCACTGTCTGAGAGTAAATTGTCACTGGTTACCAGTTGCCAGGCAGCGCCGGCCCTAGCAACCAGTTCCGGAAATGTAGTTATTAGTTAGTAGGGGGTGGCTGTGTCCTCTATTTCATTTCGGGACATTGTATTGTCCCGGAATGAAGGTGCCCGGGATCCAGGACAGACATGTCAATTGTGGGACAGTCCCGGGCAATCCGGGACACGTGGGCACCCTACTGAGCAGGAGATTCACCACTGGATCAAGCGGTGTGTGTGTGGGGGGGGGGGGCATTGGTTTTTGGGCTTACCTGGCAGATCAGGAAGCCAGAAAACAGGTTGCGGCTGCTGGTCACAGAGATGAGTGGTGGAAAGATGGGTTCCGCTCATCTCTATGGTCTAGGAGGACCGGAGCGACGTCATGACGTCACGTCCCAATGTAAGGAAGGCATTTTGTTTTGTTTTGTAAAGCGTTAGATCAATGTTTTTTATTTTTTGATCTGATGCTTTCACATTATAGAGGGGAGATTTGGGGTCTTATTGGCCCCACATCTCTCCATAAAGAGAACCCGTCACTGCTTATTTCTAACACAAGGAATGTGTAGGGGTTGGGGTGCATGCGGAATGTCTTGAGGCTCCTACTGAGGCACCATCCCGGAAGAATATGCGACTGTATGTCAAAAAAATGGTTGATCAAGGGTGGGACTTTGTGTGTGCCTCAGTGGAGTGAATAAATATGGACGTATCACGATATATAGAAAAATAAACAATTTTTATTATCATGCCGAAGGCAGCAATGTAAAAAAAAACTTATATTCTTACAAAAGTATATATAAGAAAATATAAAATCACATTACAGTTCAAATAATGGGTAACGGGATGTGCGATTCCCATTCACAGAGAGAAGTGAAGGCCTACGCGTTTCGAGGATTTCTGCTTCATCAGGGCCATTTAGCGTAGCACAAAGAGTTAATACAAGGGTTCTAGGAGCAAACAAAACATTGATAAACTATACATGCATATTATATCCTATATATTTAAGGGGGAAAAAAACTAACATGTATAGATCAACATTATACAGATATTAGATCCAATTGGAATAAGAAAGACTGTGGGTGTGCACATTGAGGCATATCAAGTATGTTATCCCATGGCACACCCACAGTCTTTCTTATTCCAATCGGATCTAATATCTGTATAATGTTGATCTATATATGTGTAGCGGGGTCTTTAAATTTAGTTGGGGTACACCTGGGTGGTAGTATGACCCAGGTGTGTAATTGTGAGAGGTTTTGCACCCCTTTGTATTTGTGGAGGATTGGGTGGTGTATTCTTCTCCTTGGCCTGTGGGTGGCGGTGTACCCGCAGGCTCGAGGTAGAATCACTACCGCAGTGCTGCCCTTTTTGTCCCTTTCCGGAGACGGTACGGTGAGGGCGGGGAACCTGCCGTGGTTTCGATGGGAGGGGATAAAAGGGGGAGACGCCCTGACCACGAGGTCTTCGAGGATCTTCTCTTCACGCACCCAGGCACCTTAGGCCTGGGTGCGGGCGGTTTGGAGTTCTGGCCCAGGCGCCCTAGGCCTGGCCGGAATGGAGTTGGAGTCCATCCCAGGCACCTTCAGCCTGGGGTGAGGTACTAGATCGTAGGCCTGGGGCCCAGTAACTTCGACTGGGTCCCGCAAGGGCGAAGTGATCCGAGGGTCCCTGAGGTGGACGGGGCCCATGTCTGAGGTGAGGAGGCCGGGGAGGTCACCTGTCCGGAGAGTCCGGAGCAGCATCAACCCGGTGACGCATGGGCCTTCGGTAACTCCCTCAGAGGGACATCTTCCCCTGTTAGGGGCCACAGCGCAGCGAAGGTACTCCTAAATACGTTCTCTTGAGTTGCTTGTAGAGACTCACAAGTTCTATGTTCTGTGCTAATCAAAGCTATGATAACCGCTGGTGAAATCACAGTGGTTTAGATTGAGATCAGGATAGTGCCTCGACCTGCTCATCCCACCGTATCAGGCTGTTAAGAAAATGTTCCAACCAGTTGGCTACTGAAGCACTGTTTGTTTTTGGAGCTTACAATAAAGCAAGAGTTGGACTGTGATCGGTGTGTGGACTCTGGTTAATGGGAGCAAAGAAGGGTGTCAGCATAGCAGGACTGAGCTTCATAACTAAAACACATTGGCCTGAGGAAGATACTGATACTGGCCTTCACCTCACCCACAGCCATGGGGAGGACATGGGCCGTAGCGCATCTCACCCTGTCGTGTGACATACCCCTAGAAAAAGGAGATGGGGTGAGGCCGCTACATATGTTAGTTTTTTTCCCCCTTAAATATATAGGATATAACATGCATGTATAGTTTATCAATGTTTTGTTTGCTCCTAGAACCCTTGTATTAACTCTTTGTGCTACGCTAAATGGCCCTGATGAAGCGGAAATCCGCGAAACCCGTAGGCCTTCATTTCTCTCTGTGAATGGGAATCGCACATCCCGTTACCCATTATTTGAACTGTAATGTGATTTTATATTTTCTTATATATACTTTTGTAAGAATATAAGGTTTTTTTTGACATTGCTGCCTTCGGCAGGATAATAAAAATTGTTTATTTTTCTATATATCGTGATACGTCCATATTTATTCACTCCACTGAGGCACACACAAAGTCCCACCCTTGATCAACCATTTTTTTGACATACAGTCGCACTATCACAAGGATTGTTTACTTTCCCTTTGATAGGAATAAGGCCTCTTTCACACTTAGGCCTCGTACACACGGCCGAGATTCTCGTTGAAAAAAACATGTCGTTTTTTTCGACGAGATTCTTGGACAAGAAACTTGTCCCGGCCGAGTGTACACACGCTCGTTTCAAAGAACCCGCGGTTCTTTGAATGGAGCGTACGCGGTGACGTCATCGACTACGACGAGCATGCGCTCGTCACATTCGATGCCGTCGCCACCATCTTGGTATACCCTACGTATGCCTAGGAAGCTACCGCGCATGCGTCGAATTCATTTCGAACATGCGCGGGCTTCCCGGCGGACAGGTAAGTGTACACACACTCACTTTTCTCGTCGAGAAACATGCCGAGGAGAATCTCGACGAGAAAATAGAGAGCAGGTTCTCTATTTTCTCGTCAAGGTTTCTTGTCGGTTTTCTCGACGAGAAACCCGATAGCCGCGTACACACGACCGATTTACTCGGCAAGACCTCTCTGCCAGCAAGTTTCTTGCTGGTTCTTGCCGAGAAAATCGGTCGTGTGTACGAGGCCTGAGGCGCTTGAAAAACTGCCAGTAAAAACCCTGAGCGCTTTTGAAGAGCTTTTCAGGCGCTTTTGAAGAGCTTTGAGTTCATTTTAATGGAGAGGGGAGTTTTTTCCCCGCTCTGTCAGCGCACTGCCCCAGTGTGAAAGCATTCATTGATTTTAATGGAATTACGTTTTCGTAAGCTTTTCAGGCGCTTTTTTTAGCGTGAAAGTGCCTAAAAAGCTCACGCGCAGTGGTGAATAGGCCAAACCAACATATGTAAAAGTGTTTAAACCACACATGTGAGGTATCGCCGCGAACATCAGAGTGAGAGCGATCATTTTAGCGCTAGACCTCCTGTGTAACTCTAAACTGGTCACCCGTATTTTTTTTTAACCACTTAAAGACCGCCGCATGACAATGTACGTCGACAGATTGGCACGGACAGGCACAAGGGCGTACAGGTACGTCCCCTTTAAGAACCTGTCCGTGGGTCGACCTGATCGACCTGGTCCGAAGCTCCGTGACCACGCCCGCGGGACCCGCGGACCCGATCGCCGCCAGTGTTCCGCGATCGGGTCACAGAGCAGAAGAACGGGGAGAGGTGAAGTGTAAACAAACTTTTCCCCGTTCTTCCTAGTGGCATGTTAGTGATCGTCTGTTACCTGTCATAGGGAACGACGATCAGTGACGTCACACGCCAAGCCACGCCCCCCTTCACTTAGAATGACTCATTAGGTCACACTTAACCCCTACAGCCCCACCTAGAGGTTAACCTCTTCACTGCCAGTGTCATTTTCACAGTAATCGGTGCATTTTTATAGCGCTAATCGCTGTAAAAATGAAAATGGTCCCAAAAATGTGTCAAAAGCGATAAAAAACGCTGATTGCCGCCATTACTAGTAAAAAATAATTATTAATAAAAATGCCATAAAACTATCCCCTATTTTGTAGATACTATAACTTTTGCGCAAACCAATCAATAAACGATTATTGCGATTTTTTTTTACCAAAAATATGTAGAAGAATACGTATCGGACTAAACTAAGGAAAAAAAATGTTTTTTTATATATTTTTGGGGATATTTATTATAGCAAAAGGTTAAAAATTTCATTTTTTTCAAAATTGTCGCTCTATTTTTGTTTATAGCGCAAAAAATAAAAACCGCAGAGGTGATTAAATACCACCAAAAGAAAGCTCTATTTGTGGGGAAAAAAAGAACATCCATTTTGTATGGGAGTCACGTCGCACGACCGTGAAATTGTCAGTTGAAGCGACGCAGTGCCGAATCGCAAAAAGGGGCCTGGTCTTTGACCAGCCAAATGGTCCGGGGCTGAAGTGGTTAAACCACAGTCCGCGCTCACGCGCAGTGGTGAATAGGCCAAACCTTCATATGTAAAAGTGTTTAAACCACACATGTGAGGTATCGCCACGAACATCAGAGTGAGAGCGATCATTTTAGCGATAGACCCCCTGTGTAACTCTAAACTGCTCACCTGTAATTATTTTTAAAGCATCGCCTATGGAGATATTTAAGTACGCTAAGAAATTGTAAAGCGTGACATGTTAGGTATCAATTTACTTGGCGTAACATCATCTTTTACATTTTACAAAAAATAAATTGGGTTTAAAATATTGTGTTTTTTTTTTCAATTGATTAAAGTGTATTTTTCCCCAGAAAAATTGCGTTTAAAAAGTCGCTGCGCAAATACCGTTTGACATTAAAAAAAATAGCAATGATAGCCATTTTATTCTCTAGGGTCTCTGCTTTAATAAATATATAATGTTTGGGTGTTCTAAGTCATTTTCTAGCAAACCCCCCCCCCCCCCCCCAGATTTTTACATATACAGTCAGGTCCATAAATATTGGGACATGGACACAATTCTAATCTTTTTAGCTCTATACACCACAATGGATGTGAAATGAAAGGAACAAGATGTCCTTTACCTGCAGACTTTCAGCTTTAAATTGAGGGAATTTACATCCAAATCAGGTGAACGGTGTAGAATTACAACAGTTTGTAGATGTGCCCCTCCCACTTTTTAAGGGACCAAAAGTAATGGGACAGATTAACAATCATCAATCAAACTTTCACTTTTTAATACTTGGTTGCAAATCCTTTGCAGTCAATTACAGGCTGAAGTGTGGAACGCGATGACGTCACCAGACGCTGAAGTGTGAAACGCAATGACATCACCAGACGCTGAAGTGTGGAACGCAATGACGTCACCAGACGCTGGTTTCATCCCTGGTGAAGCTCTGCCAGGCCTCTCCTGCAACTGTCTTCAGTTCCTGCTTGTTCTTGGGACATTTTCCCTTCAGTTTTGTCTTCAGCAAGTGAAATGCATGTTCAATCGGATTCAGGTCAGCTGATGACTTGGCCATTGCATAACATTCCACTTCTTTCCCTTAAACTCTTTGGTTGCTTTCGCAGGATGCTTCGGGTCATTGTCCATCTGCACTGCGAAGCCGTCCAATGACTTCTGAGGCATTTGGCTGAATATGAGCCAATAATAATATTCCCCGAAACACTTCAGAATTCATCCTCCTGCTTTTTGTCAGCAGTCACATCATCAATAAATACAAGAGAAGCCGTTCCATTGGCAGCCACACATGCCCACGCCATGACACTACCGCCACCATGCTTCACAGGTGAGGTGGTATGCTTTGGATCATGAGCAGTCCCTTTCCTTCTCCATACTCTTCTCTTCCCATCACTCTGGTACAAGTTGATCTCGGTCTCATCTGTCCATAGGATGTTGTTCCAGAACTGTGAAGGCTTTTTTACATGTTGTTTGGCAAACTCTAATCTGGCCTTCCTGTTTAGAGGCGCACCAATGGTTTCCATCTTGTGGTGAACACTCTGTATTCACACATACACCTACATCCCGGAGAGTGTTCTTCATCTGACACACATACACCTACCTCCTGGAGAGTGTTCTTCATCTGACACACATACACCTACCTCCTGGAGAGTGTTCTTCATCTGACACACATACACCTACCTCCTGGAGAGTGTTCTTCATCTGACACACATACACCTACCTCCCGGAGAGTGTTCTTCATCTGACACACATACACCTACCTCCTGGAGAGTGTTCTTCATCTGACACACATACACCTACCTCCTGGAGAGTGTTCTTCATCTGACACACATACACCTACCTCCCGGAGAGTGTTCTTCATCTGACACACATACACCTACCTCCTGGAGAGTGTTCTTCATCTGACACACATACACCTACCTCCCGGAGAGTGTTCTTCATCTGACACACATACACCTACCTCCCGGAGAGTGTTCTTCATCTGACACACATACACCTACCTCCCGGAGAGTGTTCTTCATCTGACACACATACACCTACCTCCCGGAGAGTGTTCTTCATCTGACACACATACACCTACCTCCCGGAGAGTGTTCTTCATCTGACACACATACACCTACCTCCCGGAGAGTGTTCTTCATCTGACACACATACACCTACCTCCTGGAGAGTGTTCTTCATCTGACACACATACACCTACCTCCTGGAGAGTGTTCTTCATCTGACACACATACACCTACCTCCTGGAGAGTGTTCTTCATCTGACACACATACACCTACCTCCTGGAGAGTGTTCTTCATCTGACACACATACACCTACCTCCCGGAGAGTGTTCTTCATCTGACACACATACACCTACCTCCCGGAGAGTGTTCTTCATCTGACACACATACACCTACCTCCTCCTCCTGCAGAGTGTTCTTCATCTGACACACATACACCTATCTCCCGGAGAGTGTTCTTCATCTGACACACATACACCTACCTCCTGGAGAGTGTTCTTCATCTGACACACATACACCTACCTCCTGGAGAGTGTTCTTTATCTGACACACATACACCTACCTCCCGGAGAGTGTTCTTCATCTGACACACATACACCTACCTCCTGGAGAGTGTTCTTCATCTGACACACATACACCTACCTCCCGGAGAGTGTTCTTCATCTGACACACATACACCTACCTCCCGGAGAGTGTTCTTCATCTGACACACATACACCTACCTCCTCCTCCTGGAGAGTGTTCTTCATCTGACACACATACACCTACCTCCTGGGGAGTGTTCTTCATCTGACACACATACACCTACCTCCTGGAGAGTGTTCTTCATCTGACACACATACACCTACCTCCCGGAGCGTGTTCTTCATCTGACACACATACACCTACCTCCTGGAGAGTGTTCTTCATCTGACACACATACACCTACCTCCTGGGGAGTGTTCTTCATCTGACACACATACACCTACCTCCTGGAGAGTGTTCTTCATCTGACACACATACACCTACCTCCTGGGGAGTGTTCTTCATCTGACACACATACACCTACCTCCTGGAGAGTGTTCTTCATCTGACACACATACACCTACCTCCTGGAGAGTGTTCTTCATCTGACACACATACACCTACCTCCTGGAGAGTGTTCTTCATCTGACACACATACACCTACCTCCTGGAGAGTGTTCTTCATCTGACACACATACACCTACCTCCTGGAGAGTGTTCTTCATCTGACACACATACACCTACCTCCTGGAGAGTGTTCTTCATCTGACACACATACACCTACCTCCTGGGGAGTGTTCTTCATCTGACACACATACACCTACCTCCCGGAGAGTGTTCTTCATCTGACACACGTACACCTACCTCCCGGAGAGTGTTCTTCATCTGACACACGTACACCTACCTCCCGGAGAGTGTTCTTCATCTGACACACATCCACCTACCTCCTGGAGAGTGTTCTTCATCTGACACACATACACCTACCTCCTGCAGAGTGTTCTTCATCTGACACACATACACCTACCTCCTGGAGAGTGTTATTCATCTGACACACATACACCTACCTCCTGGAGAGTGTTCTTCATCTGACACACATCCACCTACCTTCTGGAGAGTGTTCTTCATCTGACACACATACACTTACCTCCTGGAGAGTGTTCTTCATCTGACACACATACACCTACCTCCTGGAGAGTGTTCTTCATCTGACACACATACACTTACCTCCTGGAGAGTGTTCTTCATCTGACACACATACACCTACCTCCCGGAGAGTGTTCTTCATCTGACACACATACACCTACCTCCTGGAGAGTGTTCTTCATCTGACACACATCCACCTACCTTCTGGAGAGTGTTCTTCATCTGACACACATACACTTACCTCCTGGAGAGTGTTCTTCATCTGACACACATACACCTACCTCCTGGAGAGTGTTCTTCATCTGACAGACATACACCTACCTCCTGGAGATTGTTCTTCATCTGACACACATACACCTACCTCCCGGAGAGTGTTCTTCATCTGACACACATACACCTACCTCCTGGAGAGTGTTCTTCATCTGACACACATACACCTACCTCCTGGAGAGTGTTCATCTGACACACATACACCTACCTCCTGCAGAGTGTTCTTCATCTGACACACATACACCTACCTCCTGGAGAGTGTTCTTCATCTGACACACATACACCTACCTCCTGGAGAGTGTTCATCTGACACACATACACCTACCTCCTGGATAGTGTTCTTCATCTGACACACATACACCTACCTCCCGGAGAGTGTTCTTCATCTGACACACATACACCTACCTCCCGGAGAGTGTTCTTCATCTGACACACATACACCTACCTCCTGGAGAGTGTTCTTCATCTGACACACATACACCTACCTCCTGGAGAGTGTTCTTCATCTGACACACATACACCTACCTCCTGGAGAGTGTTCTTCATCTGACACACATACACCTACCTCCTGGGGAGTGTTCTTCATCTGACACACATACACCTACCTCCTGGAGAGTGTTCTTCATCTGACACACATCCACCTACCTTCTGGAGAGTGTTCTTCATCTGACACACAAACACCTACCTCCTGGAGAGTGTTCTTCATCTGACACACATACACCTACCTCCTGCAGAGTGTTCTTCATCTGACACACATACACCTACCTCCTGGAGAGTGTTCTTCATCTGACACACAAACACCTACCTCCTGGACAGTGTTCTTTATCTGACACACATACACCTACCTCCTGGAGAGTGTTCTTCATCTGACACACATACACCTACCTCCCGGAGAGTGTTCTTCATCTGACACACATACACCTACCTCCTGGAGAGCGTTCTTCATCTGACACACATACACCTACCTCCTGGAGAGTGTTCTTCATCTGACACACACCTACCTCCCGGAGAGTGTTCTTCATCTGACACACGTACACCTACCTCCTGGAGAGTGTTCTTCATCTGACACACATACACCTACCTCCCGGAGAGTGTTCTTCATCTGACACACATACACCTACCTCCCGGAGAGTGTTCTTCATCTGACACACATACACCTACCTCCCGAAGAGTGTTCTTCATCTGACACACATACACCTACCTCCTGGAGAGTGTTCTTCATCTGACACACATACACCTACCTCCTGGAGAGTGTTCATCTGACACACATACACCTACCTCCTGGATAGTGTTCTTCATCTGACACACATACACCTACCTCCTGGAGAGTGTTCTTCATCTGACACACATACACCTACCTCCTGGAGAGTGTTCTTCATCTGACACACATACACCTACCTCCTGGAGAGTGTTATTCATCTGACACACATACACCTACCTCCTGGAGAGTGTTCTTCATCTGACACACATCCACCTACCTTCTGGAGAGTGTTCTTCATCTGACACACATACACTTACCTCCTGGAGAGTGTTCTTCATCTGACACACATACACCTACCTCCTGGAGAGTGTTCTTCATCTGACACACATACACTTACCTCCTGGAGAGTGTTCTTCATCTGACACACATACACCTACCTCCCGGAGAGTGTTCTTCATCTGACACACATACACCTACCTCCTGGAGAGTGTTCTTCATCTGACACACATCCACCTACCTTCTGGAGAGTGTTCTTCATCTGACACACATACACTTACCTCCTGGAGAGTGTTCTTCATCTGACACACATACACCTACCTCCTGGAGAGTGTTCTTCATCTGACAGACATACACCTACCTCCTGGAGATTGTTCTTCATCTGACACACATACACCTACCTCCCGGAGAGTGTTCTTCATCTGACACACATACACCTACCTCCTGGAGAGTGTTCTTCATCTGACACACATACACCTACCTCCTGGAGAGTGTTCATCTGACACACATACACCTACCTCCTGCAGAGTGTTCTTCATCTGACACACATACACCTACCTCCTGGAGAGTGTTCTTCATCTGACACACATACACCTACCTCCTGGAGAGTGTTCATCTGACACACATACACCTACCTCCTGGATAGTGTTCTTCATCTGACACACATACACCTACCTCCCGGAGAGTGTTCTTCATCTGACACACATACACCTACCTCCCGGAGAGTGTTCTTCATCTGACACACATACACCTACCTCCTGGAGAGTGTTCTTCATCTGACACACATACACCTACCTCCTGGAGAGTGTTCTTCATCTGACACACATACACCTACCTCCTGGAGAGTGTTCTTCATCTGACACACATACACCTACCTCCTGGGGAGTGTTCTTCATCTGACACACATACACCTACCTCCTGGAGAGTGTTCTTCATCTGACACACATCCACCTACCTTCTGGAGAGTGTTCTTCATCTGACACACAAACACCTACCTCCTGGAGAGTGTTCTTCATCTGACACACATACACCTACCTCCTGCAGAGTGTTCTTCATCTGACACACATACACCTACCTCCTGGAGAGTGTTCTTCATCTGACACACAAACACCTACCTCCTGGACAGTGTTCTTTATCTGACACACATACACCTACCTCCTGGAGAGTGTTCTTCATCTGACACACATACACCTACCTCCCGGAGAGTGTTCTTCATCTGACACACATACACCTACCTCCTGGAGAGCGTTCTTCATCTGACACACATACACCTACCTCCTGGAGAGTGTTCTTCATCTGACACACACCTACCTCCCGGAGAGTGTTCTTCATCTGACACACGTACACCTACCTCCTGGAGAGTGTTCTTCATCTGACACACATACACCTACCTCCCGGAGAGTGTTCTTCATCTGACACACATACACCTACCTCCCGGAGAGTGTTCTTCATCTGACACACATACACCTACCTCCCGAAGAGTGTTCTTCATCTGACACACATACACCTACCTCCTGGAGAGTGTTCTTCATCTGACACACATACACCTACCTCCTGGAGAGTGTTCATCTGACACACATACACCTACCTCCTGGATAGTGTTCTTCATCTGACACACATACACCTACCTCCTGGAGAGTGTTCTTCATCTGACACACATACACCTACCTCCTGGAGAGTGTTCTTCATCTGACACACATACACCTACCTCCTGGAGAGTGTTCTTCATCTGACACACATACACCTACCTCCTGGAGAGTGTTCTTCATCTGACACACATACACCTACCTCCTGGAGAGTGTTCTTCATCTGACACACATACACCTACCTCCCGGAGAGTGTTCTTCATCTGACACACATACACCTACCTCCCGGAGAGTGTTCTTCATCTGACACACATACACCTACCTCCTGGAGAGTGTTCTTCATCTGACACACATACACCTACCTCCTGGAGAGTGTTCTTCATCTGACACACATACACCTACCTCCCGGAGAGTGTTCTTCATCTGACACACATACACCTACCTCCTGGAGAGTATTCTTCATCTGACACACATACACCTACCTCCCGGAGAGTGTTCTTCATCTGACACACATACACCTACCTCCCGGAGAGTGTTCTTCATCTGACACACATACACCTACCTCCTGGAGAGTATTCTTCATCTGACACACATACACCTACCTCCTGGAGAGTGTTCTTCATCTGACACACATACACCTACCTCCTGGGGAGTGTTCTTCATCTGACACACATACACCTACCTCCTGGAGAGTGTTCTTCATCTGACACACATACACCTACTTCCTGGAGAGTGTTCTTCATCTGACACACATACACCTACCTCCCGGAGAGTGTTCTTCATCTGACACACATACATCTACCTCCTGGAGAGTGTTCTTCATCTGACACACATACACCTACCTCCCGGAGAGTGTTCTTCATCTGACACACATACACCTACCTCCTGGAGAGTGTTCTTCATCTGACACACATACACCTACCTCCTGGAGAGTGTTCTTCATCTGACACACATTCACCTACCTCCTGGAGAGTGTTCTTCATCTGACACACATACACCTACCTCCTGGAGGGTGTTCTTCATCTGACACACATACACCTACCTCCTGGAGGGTGTTCTTCATCTGACACACATTCACCTACCTTCTGGAGAGTGTTCTTCATCTGACACACATACACCTACCTCCCGGAGAGTGTTCTTCATCTGACACACATACACCTACCTCCTGGAGAGTGTTAATCTGACACACATACACCTACCTCCTGGATAGTGTTCTTCATCTGACACACATACACCTACCTCCCGGAGAGTGTTCTTCATCTGACACACATACACCTACCTCCTGGAGAGTGTTCATCTGACACACATACACCTACCTCCTGGATAGTGTTCTTCATCTGACACACATACACCTACCTCCTGGAGAGTGTTCTTCATCTGACACACATACACCTACCTCCTGGAGGGTGTTCTTCATCTGACACACATACACCTACCTCCTGGAGGGTGTTCTTCATCTGACACACATACACCTACCTCCTGGAGAGTGTTCTTCATCTGACACACATACACCTACCTCCCGGAGAGTGTTCTTCATCTGACACACATACATCTACCTCCCGGACAGTGTTCTTCATCTGACACACATACACCTACCTCCTGGAGAGTGTTCTTCATCTGACACACATACACCTACCTCCTGGAGAGTGTTCTTCATCTGACACACATACACCTACCTCCTGGAGAGTGTTCTTCATCTGACACACATACACCTACCTCCTGGAGAGTGTTCTTCATCTGACACACATACACCTACCTCCTGGAGAGTGTTCTTCATCTGACACACATACACCTACCTCCTGGAGAGTGTTCTTCATCTGACACACATACACCTACCTCCTGGAGAGTGTTCTTCATCTGACACACATACACCTACCTCCTGGAGAGTGTTCTTCATCTGACACACATACACCTACCTCCTGGAGAGTGTTCTTCACCTGACACACATACACCTACCTCCTGGAGAGTGTTCTTCATCTGACACATATACACCTACCTCCTGGAGAGTGTTCTTCATCTCACACACATACACCTACCTCCTGGAGAGTGTTCTTCATCTGACACACATCCACCTACCTCCTGGAGAGTGTTCTTCATCTGACACACATACACCTACCTCCCGGAGAGTGTTCTTCATCTGACACACATACACCTACCTCCCGGAGAGTGTTCTTCATCTGACACACATACACCTACCTCCTGGAGAGTGTTCTTCATCTGGCCAACTCTTGTGAAGGGTGTTTTCTTCACCAGGGAAAGAATTCTTCGGTCATCCACCACAGTTGTTTTCGTGGTCTTCCGGGTCTTTTGGTGTTGCTGAGCTCACCGGTGTGTTCTTTCTTTTTAAGGATCTTCCAAACAGTTGATTTGGCCACACCTAATGTTTCTGCTATCTCTCTGATGGGTTTGTTTTGTTTTTTCAGCCTAATGATGGCTTGCTTCACTGATAGTGACAGCTCTTTGGATCTCATATTGAGAGTTGACAGCAACAGATTCCAAATGCAAATAGCACACCTGAAATGAACTCTGGACCTTTTATCTGCTCCTTGTAAATGGGATAATGAGGGAATAACACACACCTGGCCATGGAACAGCTGAGCAGCCAATTGTCCCATTACTTTTGGTCCCTAAAAAGTGGGAGGCACATATACAAACTGTTGTAATTCCTACACCGTTCACCTGATTTGGATGTAAATTCCCTCAAATTAAAGCTGAAAGTCTGCAGGTAAATCATATTTTGTTCCTTTAATTTCAAATCCATTGTGGTGTATAGAGCCAAAAAGATTAGATTTGTGTCCATGTCCCAATATTTATGGACCTGACTTTATTAGCGAAGTGTCAGAATTATCCCGGTAAGCAAGTGGTTAAATACCCTTGGGGGGTTCGCCTCCCTTGCAGGATGCACTGTGGATAATTCTAATATTAGTATGTGGAATAGATTGCTAGCTCCTTTGTTATTTCGGTATTTCCTGAGTGATAAGGAAGTGTTGGGAGATCATTTCTCTGTGCTGGGTGGAGGCAGCCATACTGCCGGTGACCTCTGACCTTCCAGTGAACATCCTGCAACCTCAGGCCTTATCCTGATCACATGCTGCACAATCATCCCCCGAGATAAACATGATGATGAAGGACTTTGATCTGCTATGTAATGGATTCCCCGGTCACAGCTGGGGGGGGGGGGGGTCACATCAGGATGTCATCGACCTGCAGACATAGAGATCATAGAGCTCACGATGGCACATTCTACCATCGAGGTGTTGTTCATTCTGAGGTTTGTGCGGAAAGTGAACGTATTTTACCGATGTCTTCCAATGTATTATAACAGATTTATCCAGAACTCTGATCGACGGAAGAATCTTTTGATACAATTTAAAGTGGAACTTCACCCAAAAGGGGACGTTCCGCTTGTTTGGACCCTCCCCACTCCCCTTTTCCACTGCCACATTTGTCACATTTTGGGGGGGGGGAGTGGTTATCTGATTTTAACAGGTACCCACTCCCACTCCAGGTCAGATCACTGCAGCAATCTGAGCAGAATTTCAGATACCCCCCCCCCCCCCGCAGCCTTCTGGGAGACATCACTCCCCACCTCCATCAATGAGCCTTCCCTCCCCACCTCCATCAATGAGCCTTCCCTCCCCCCACCTCCATCAATCAGCCTTCCCTCCCCACCTCCAACAATGAGCCTTCCCTCCCCACCTCCATCAATGAGCCTTCCCTCCTCACCTCCATCAATGAGCCTTCCCTCCCCCCACCTCCATCAATGAGCCTTCCCTCCCCACCTCCAACAATGAGCCTTCCCTCCCCACCTCCATCAACGAGCCTTCCCTCCCCACCTCCATCAACGAGCCTTCCCTCCTCACCTCCATCAATGTGCCTTCCCTCCCCACCTCCATCAATGTGCCTTCCCTCCCCACCTCCAACAATGAGCCTTCCCTCCTCACCTCCATCAATGATCCTTCCCTCCTCACCTCCATCAATGAGCCTTCCCTCCCCACCTCCATCAATGAGCCTTCCCTCCCCACCTCCATCAATGAGCTTATCCAACCACCCCCCTTCCATCAATGTGCCTTCCCTCCCCCCACCTCCATCAATGAGCCTTCCCTCCCTACCTCCATCAATGAGCCTTCCCTCCCCACCTCCATCAATGAGCCTTCCCTCCCCACCTCCATCAATGAGCCTTCCCTCCTCACCTCCATCAATGAGCTTATCCAACCACCACCCCCCCCCTTCATCAATGTGCCTTCCCTCCCCCCACCTCCATCAATGAGCCTTCCCTCTCTACCTCCATCAATGTGCCTTCCCTCCCCACCTCCATCAATGAGCCTTCCCTCCCCACCTCCATTAATGTGCCTTCCCTCCCCACCTCCAACAATGAGCCTTCCCTCCCCACCTCCATCAATGTGCCTTCCCTCCCCCCACCTCCATCAATGAGCCTTCCCTCCCCACCTCCATCAATGAGCCTTCCCTCCCCACCTCCATCAATGAGCCTTCCCTCCCCACCTCCATCAATGAGCCTTCCCTCCCCCCACCTCCACCAATGAGCCTTCCCTCCCCACCTCCATCAATGAGCCTTCCCTCTGCACCTCCATCAATGTGCCTTCCCTCCCCCCACCTCCATCAATGAGCCTTCCCTCCTCACCTCCATCAATGAGCCTTCCATCCACCTCCATCATTGAGACTTCCCTCCTCACCTCCATCAATGAGCCTTCCCTCCCCCCACCTCCATCAATGAGCCTTCCCTCCCCACCTCCACCAATGAGCCTTCCCTCCCCACCTCCATCAATGAGCCTTCCCTCCCCACCTCCATCAATGAGCCTTCCCTCCCCCCACCTCCATCAATGAGCCTTCCCTCCCCACCTATACCAATGAGCCTTCCCTCCCCACCTCCATCAATGAGCCTTCCCTCCCCACCTTCATCAATGAGCCTTCCCTCCCCACCTTCATCAATGAGCCTTCCCTCCCCCACCTCCATCAATGAGCCTTCCCTCCCCACCTCCATCAATGAGCCTTCCCTCCTCACCTCCATCAATGAGCCTTCCCTCCTCACCTCCATCAATGAGCCTTCCCTCCCCCCACCTCCATCAATAAGCCTTCCCTCCCCACCTCCACCAATGAGCCTTCCCTCCCCACCTCCATCAATGAGCCTTCCCTCCCCACCTTCATCAATGAGCCTCCCCCCCCACCTCCATCAATGAGCCTTCCCTCCCCACCTCCATCAATGAGCCTTCCCTCCTCACCTCCATCAATGAGCCTTCCCTCCCCCACCTCCATCAATGTGCCTTCCCTCCCCACCTCCACCAATGGGCCTTCCTTTCCCACCTCCATCAATGAGCCTTCCCTCCCCACCTCCATCAATGAGCCTTCCCTCCCCACCTCCATCAATGATCCTTCCCTCCCCACCTTCATCAATGAGCCTTCCCTCCCCCCACCTCCACCAATGAGCCTTCCATCCCCACCTCCACCAATGAGCCTTCCCTCCCCACCTCCATCAAAGAGCCTTCCCTCCCCACCTTCATCAATGAGCCTTCCCTCCCCCACCTCCATCAATGAGCCTTCCCTCCCCACCTCCATCAATGAGCCTTCCCTCCTCACCTCCATCAATGAGCCTTGCCTCCTCACCTCCATCAATGAGCCTTCCCTCCCCCCACCTCCATCAATGAGCCTTCCCTCCCCACCTCCACCAATGAGCCTTCCCTCCCCATCTCCATCAATGAGCCTTCCCTCCCCACCTTCATCAATGAGCCTTCCCTCCCCACCTTCATCAATGAGCCTTCCCTCCCCCACCTCCATCAATGAGCCTTCCCTCCCCACCTCCATCAATGAGCCTTCCCTCCTCACCTCCATCAATGAGCCTTCCCTCCCCCACCTCCATCAATGTGCCTTCCCTCCCCACCTCCACCAATGAGCCTTCCTTTCCCACTTCCATCAATGAGCCTTCCCTCCCCACCTCCATCAATGAGCCTTCCCTCCCCACTTCCATCAAGGAGCCTTCCCTCCTCACCTCCATCAATGAGCCTTCCAGGTACCCTCTCCCACTTCAGGTCAGATCGCAGCGGCAATCTGAGCAGAATTTCAGATACCCCCCTCCCTCCCCCGCAGCCTTCTGGGAGGCATCACTCCCCACCTCCATCAATGAGCCTTCCCTCCCCACCTCCATCAATGAGCCTTCCCTCCCCACTTCCATCAATGAGCCATCCCTCCCCACCTCCAACAATGAGCCTTCCCTCCCCACCTCCATCAATGAGCCTTCCCTCCCCACCTTCATCAATGAGCCTTCCCTCCCCCCCACCTCCATCAATGAGCCTTCCCTCCCCACCTCCATCAATGAGCCTTCACTCCCCACCTCCATCAATGAGCCTTCCCTCCCCACCTCCACACCTCCATCAATGAGCCTTCCCTCCCCCCCACCTCCATCAATGAGCCTTCCCTCCCCCCCACCTCCATCAATGAGCCTTCCCTCCCCACCTCCATCAATGAGCCTTCCCTCCCCACCTCCATCAATGAGCCTTCCCTCCCCACCTCCATCAATAAGCCTTCCCTCCCCACCTCCATCAATGAGCCTTCCCTCCCCCCACCCCCATCAATGAACCTTCTCTCCCCCCCACGTCCATCAATGAGCCTTCCCTCCCCACCTCCATCAATGAGCCTTCCCTCCCCCCCCCACCTCCATCAATGAGCCTTCCCTCCCAACCTCCATCAATGAGCCTTCCCCTCCCCACCTCCATCAATGAGCCTTCCCCTCCCCACCTCCATCAATGAGCCTTCATTCCCCCACCTCCATCAATGAGCCTTCATTCCCCCCACCTCCATGAATGAGCCTTCATTTCCCCACCTCCATCAATGAGCCTTCCCGACCTCCATCAATGAGCCTTCACTCCCCACCTCCATTAATGAGCCTTCCCTCCCCCCACCTCCATCAATGAGCCTTCCTTCCCCACCTCCATCAATGAGCCTTCCCTCCCCACCTCCATCAATGAGCCTTCCCTCCCCACCTCCATCAATGATCCTTCCCTCCCCCACCTCCATTAATGAGCCTTCACTCCCCACCTCCATCAATGATCCTTCCCTCCCCACCTCCATCAATGATCCTTTCCTCCCCCCACCTCCACCAATGAGCCTTCCTTCCTCACCTTCATCAATGAGCCTTCCCGCCCCCACCTCCATCAATGTGCCTTCCCTCCCCACCTCCATCAATGAGCCTTCCCTCCCCACCTCCATCAATGAGCCTTCCCTCCCCACCTCCATCAATGATCCTTCCCTCCCCACCTCCATCAATGATCCTTCCCTCCCCACCTCCATCAATGATACTTCCCTCCCCCCACCTCCATCAATGAGCCTTCCCTCCCCACTTCCATCAATGTGCCTTCCCTCCCCACCTCCATCAATGATCCTTCCCTCCCCACCTCCATCAATGATCCTTCCCTCCCACCACATCCATCAATGTTCCTTCCCTCCTCCTCCATCAATGTGCCTTCCCTCCCCACCTCCATCAGTGTGCCTTCCCTCCCCACCTCCATCAATGAGCCTTCCCTCCCCACCTCTATCAATGAGCCTTCCCTCCCCACCTCCATCAATGTGCCTTCCCTCCCTACCTCAATCAATGTGCCTTCCCTCCCCACCTCCATCAATGAGCCTTCCCTCCCCCCCACGTCCATCAATGAGCCTTCACTCCCCCCCACGTCCATCAATGTGCCTTCCCTCCTCACCTCCATCAATGAGCCTTCCCCCCCACCTCCACCAATGAGCCTTCCCTCCCCACCTCCATCAATGAGCCTTCCCCCACCTTCATCAATGTGCCTTCCCTCCCCACCTCCATCAAAGAGCCTTCCCTCTCCACCTCCACCAATGAGCCTTCCCTCCCCCCACCTCCATCAATGAGCCTTCCCTCCCCACCTCCATCAATAAGCCTTCCCTCCCCACCTTCATCAATGAGCCTTCCCTCCCCACCTTCATCAATGAGCCTTCCCTCCCCCACCTCCATCACTAAGCCTTCCCTCCCCACCTCCATCAATGAGCCTTCCCTCCTCACCTCCATCAATGAGCCTTCCCTCCTCACCTCCATCAATGAGCCTTCCCTCCCCCCACCTCCATCAATGAGCCTTCCCTCCCCACCTCCACCAATGAGCCTTCCCTCCCCACCTCCATCAATGAGCCTTCCTTCCCCACCTTCATCAATGAGCCTTCCCTCCCCACCTTCATCAATGAGCCTTCCCTCCCCCACCTCCATCAATGAGCCTTCCCTCCCTACCTCCATCAATGAGCCTTCCCTCCTCACCTCCATCAATGAGCCTTCCCTCCCCCACCTCCATCAATGTGCCTTCCCTCCCCACCTCCACCAATGAGCCTTCCCTCCCCACCTCCATCAATGAGCCTTCTTTCCCCACCTCCATCAATGAGCCTTCCCTCCCCACCTCCATCAATGAGCCTTCCCTCCCCACCTCCATCAATGAGCCTTCCCTCCCCACCTTCATCAATGAGCCTTCCCTCCCCCCACCTCCATCAATGAGCCTTCCCTCCCCACCTCCACCAATGAGCCTTCCCTCCCCACCTCCATCAATGAGCCTTCCCTCCCCACCTTCATCAATGAGCCTTCCCTCCCCACCTTCATCAATGAGCCTTCCCTCTCCCACCTCCATCAATGAGCCTTCCCTCCCCACCTCCATCAATGGGCCTTCCCTCCTCACCTCCATCAATGAGCCTTCCCTCCTCACCTCCATCAATGAGCCTTCCCTCCTCACCTCCATCAATGAGCCTTCCCTCCCCCCACCTCCATCAATGAGCCTTCCCTCCCCACCTCCACCAATGAGCCTTCCCTCCCCACCTCCACCAATGAGCCTTCCCTCCCCACCTCCATCAATGAGCCTTCCCTCCCCACCTTCATCAATGAGCCTTCCCTCCCCACCTCCATCAATGAGCCTTCCCTCCCCACCTTCATCAATGAGCCTTCCCTCCCCACCTCCATCAATGAGCCTTACCTCCTCACCTCCATCAATGAGCCTTCCCTCCCCCACCTCCATCAATGTGCCTTCCCTCCCCACCTCCACCAATGAGCCTTCCTTTCCCACCTCCATCAATGAGCCTTCCCTCCCCACCTCCATCAATGAGCCTTCCCTCCCCACCTCCATCAATGAGCCTTCCAGGTACCCTCTCCCACTTCAGGTCAGATCGCCGCGGCAATCTGAGCAGAATTTCAGATACCCCCTCCCTCCCCCGCAGCCTTCTGGGAGGCATCACTCCCCACCTCCATCAATGAGCCTTCCCTCCCCACCTCCATCAATGAGCCTTCCCTCCCCACTTCCATCAATGAGCCATCCCTCCCCACCTCCAACAATGAGCCTTCCCTCCCCACCTCCATCAATGAGCCTTCCCTCCCCACCTTCATCAATGAGCCTTCCCTCCCCCCTACCTCCATCAATGAGCCTTCCCTCCCCACCTCCATCAATGAGCCTTCACTCCCTACCTCCATCAATGAGCCTTCCCTCCCCACCTCCACACCTCCATCAATGAGCCTTCCCACCCCCCCACCTCCATCAATGAGCCTTCCCTCCCCACCTCCATCAATGAGCCTTCCCACCCCACCTCCATCAATGAGCCTTCCCTCCCCACCTCCATCAATGAGCCTTCCTTCCCCACCTCCATCAATGAGCCTTCCCTCCCCCCCACCCCCATCAATGAGCCTTCCCTCCCCACCTCCATCAATGATCCTTCCCACCCCACCTCCATCAATGAACCTTCTCTCCCCCCCACGTCCATCAATGAGCCTTCCCTCCCCACCTCCATCAATGAGCCTTCCCTCCCCCCCACTTCAATCAATGAGCCTTCCCTCCCAACCTCCATCAATGAGCCTTCCCCTCCCCACCTCCATCAATGAGCCTTCATTCCCCCACCTCCATCAATGAGCCTTCATTCCCCCCACCTCCATGAATGAGCCTTCATTTCCCCACCTCCATCAATGAGCCTTCCCCACCTCCATCAATGAGCCTTCACTCCCCACCTCCATTAATGAGCCTTCCCTCCCCCCCACCTCCATCAATGAGCCTTCCTTCCCCACCTCCATCAATGAGCCTTTCCTCCCCACCTCCATCAATGAGCCTTCCCTCCCCACCTCCATCAATGATCCTTCCCTCCCCCACCTCCATTAATGAGCCTTCACTCCCCACCTCCATCAATGATCCTTCCCTCCCCACCTCCATCAATGATCCTTTCCTCCCCCCACCTCCACCAATGAGCCTTCC
The DNA here is from genome assembly GCA_029206835.1 of Rana muscosa. Taxonomy (NCBI): domain Eukaryota; kingdom Metazoa; phylum Chordata; class Amphibia; order Anura; family Ranidae; genus Rana; species Rana muscosa. Next base: position 1,612,646 of record CM055120.1, read on the forward strand.
TTCCTCACCTTCATCAATGAGCCTTCCCTCCCCCCCACCTCCATCAATGTGCCTTCCCTCCCCACCTCCATCAATGAGCCTTCCCTCCCCACCTCCATCAATGAGCCTTCCCTCCCCACTTCCATCAATGATCCTTCCCTCCCCACCTCCATCAATGATCCTTCCCTCCCCACCTCCATCAATGATACTTCCCTCCCCCCACCTCCATCAATGAGCCTTCCCTCCCCACCTCCATCAATGATCCTTCCCTCCCCACCTCCATCAATGATCCTTCCCTCCCCACCTCCATCAATGATCCTTCCCTCCCACCACATCCATCAATGTTCCTTCCCTCCTCCTCCATCAATGTGCCTTCCCTCCCCACCTCTATCAATGAGCCTTCCCTCCCCACCTCCATCAATGTGCCTTTCCTCCCTACCTCAATCAATGTGCCTTCCCTCCCCACCTTCATCAATGAGCCTTCCCTCCCCCCCACGTCCATCAATGAGCCTTCCCTCCCCCCCACGTCCATCAATGTGCCTTCCCTCCTCACCTCCATCAATGAGCCTTCCCCCCCACCTCCACCAATGAGCCTTCCCTCCCCACCTCCATCAATGAGCCTTCCCCCCATCTTCATCAATGTGCCTTCCCTCCCCACCTCCATCAATGAGCCTTCCCTCTCCCCACCTCCATCAATGAGCCTTCCCTCCCCACCTCCACCAATGAGCCTTCCCTCCCCACCTCCATCAATGAGCCTTCCCTCCCCACCTTCATCAGTGAGCCTTCCCTCCCCACCTTCATCAATGAGCCTTCCCTCCCCCACCTCCATCAATGAGCCTTCCCTTACCACCTCCATCAATGAGCCTTCCCTCCTCACCTCCATCAATGAGCCTTCCCTCCTCACCTCCATCAATGAGCCTTCCCTCCCCCCACCTCCATCAATGAGCCTTCCCTCCCCACCTCCACCAATGAGCCTTCCCTCCCCACCTCCATCAATGAGCCTTCCCTCCCCACCTTCATCAATGAGCCTTCCCTCCCCACCTTCATCAATGAGCCTTCCCTCCCCCACCTCCATCAATGAGCCTTCCCTCCTCACCTCCATCAATGAGCCTTCCCTCCCCCACCTCCATCAATGTGCCTTCCCTCCCCACCTCCACCAATGAGCCTTCCTTTCCCACCTCCATCAATGAGCCTTCCCTCCCCCCACCTCCATCAATGAGCCTTCCCTCCCCACCTCCACCAATGAGCCTTCCCTCCCCACCTCCATCAATGAGCCTTCCCTCCCCACCTACATCAATGAGCCTTCCCTCCCCACCTTCATCAATGAGCCTTCCCTCCCCCACCTCCATCAATGTGCCTTCCCTCCCCACCTCCACCAATGAGCCTTCCTTTCCCACCTCCATCAATGAGCCTTCCCTCCCCACCTCCATCAATGAGCCTTCCCTCCCCACCTCCATCAATGAGCCTTCCCTCCCCACCTCCATCAATGAGCCTTCCCTCCCCACCTTCATCAATGAGCCTTCCCTCCCCCCACCTCCATCAATGAGCCTTCCCTCCCCACCTCCACCAATGAGCCTTCCCTCCCCACCTCCATCAATGAGCCTTCCCTCCCCACCTACATCAATGAGCCTTCCCTCCCCACCTTCATCAATGAGCCTTCCCTCCCCCACCTCCATCAATGAGCCTTCCCTCCCCACCTCCATCAATGAGCCTTCCCTCCTCACCTCCATCAATGAGCCTTCCCTCCTCACCTCCATCAATGAGCCTGTCCTCCCCCCACCTCCATCAATGAGCCTTCCCTCCCCACCTCCACCAATGAGCCTTCCCTCCCCACCTCCATCAATGAGCCTTCCCTCCCAACCTTCATCAATGAGCCTTCCCTCCCCACCTTCATCAATGAGCCTTCCCTCCCCACCTCCATCAATGAGCCTTCCCTCCCCACCTCCATCAATGAGCCTTCCCTCCCCCACCTCCATCAATGTGCCTTCCCTCCCCACCTCCACCAATGAGCCTTCCTTTCACACCTCCATCAATGAGCCTTCCCTCCCCACCTCCATCAATGAGCCTTCCCTCCCCACCTCCATCAATGAGCCTTCCAGGTACCCTCTCCCACTTCAGGTCAGATCGCCGCGGCAATCTGAGCAGAATTTCAGATACCCCCCTCCCTCCCCCGCAGCCTTCTGGGAGGCATCACTCCCCACCTCCATCAATGAGCCTTCCCTCCCCACCTCCATCAATGAGCCTTCCCTCCCCACTTCCATCATTGAGCCATCCCTCCCCACCTCCAACAATGAGCCTTCCCTCCCCACCTCCATCAATGAGCCTTCCCTCCCCACCTTCATCAATGAGCCTTCCCTCCCCCCCACCTCCATCAATGAGCCTTCCCTCCCCACCTCCACACCTCCATCAATGAGCCTTCCCTCCCCCCACCTCCATCAATGAGCCTTCCCTCCCCCCACCTCCATCAATGAGCCTTCCCTCCCCACCTCCATCAATGAGCCTTCCCTCCCCACCTCCATCAATGAGCCTTCCCTCCCCACCTCCATCAATAAGCCTTCCCTCCCCACCTCCATCAATGAGCCTTTCCTCCCCCCCACCCCCATCAATGAGCCTTCCCTCCCCACCTCCATCAATGAGCCTTCCCTCCCCACCTCCATCAATGAACCTTCTCTCCCCCCCACGTCTATCAATGAGCCTTCCCTCCCCACCTCCATCAATGAGCCTTCCCTCCCCCCCCCACCTCCATCAATGAGCCTTCCCTCCCAACCTCCATCAATGAGCCTTCCCCTCCCCACCTCCATCAATGAGCCTTCCCCTCCCCACCTCCATTAATGAGCCTTCATTCCCCCACCTCCATCAATGAGCCTTCATTCCCCCCACCTCCATGAATGAGCCTCCATTTCCCCACCTCCATCAATGAGCCTTCCTTCCCACCTCCATCAATGAGCCTTCCCTCCCCACCTCCATTAATGAGCCTTCCCTCCCCCCACCTCCATCAATGATCCTTCCCTCCCCCACCTCCATTAATGAGCCTTCACTCCCCACCTCCATCAATGATCCTTCCCTCCCCACCTCCATCAATGATCCTTTCCTCCCCCCACCTCCACCAATGAGCCTTCCTTCCTCACCTTCATCAATGAGCCTTCCCTCCCCCCCACCTCCATCAATGTGCCTTCCCTCCCCACCTCCATCAATGAGCCTTCCCTCCCCACCTCCATCAATGAGCCTTCCCTCCCCACCTCCATCAATGATCCTTCCCTCCCCACCTCCATCAATGATCCTTCCCTCCCCACCTCCATCAATGATACTTCCCTCCCCCCACCTCCATCAATGAGCCTTCCCTCCCCACCTCCATCAATGTGCCTTCCCTCCCCACCTCCATCAATGATCCTTCCCTCCCCACCTCCATCAATGATCCTTCCCTCCCACCACATCCATCAATGTTCCTTCCCTCCTCCTCCATCAATGTGCCTTCCCTCCCCACCTCCATCAGTGTGCCTTCCCTCCCCACCTCCATCAATGAGCCTTCCCTCCCCACCTCTATTAATGAGCCTTCCCTCCCCACCTCCATCAATGTGCCTTCCCTCCCTACCTCAATCAATGTGCCTTCCCTCCCCACCTCCAACAATGTGCCTTCCCTCCCCACCTCCATCAATGAGCCTTCCCTCCCCCCCACGTCCATCAATGAGCCTTCCCCCCCCCCCATGTCCATCAATGTGCCTTCCCTCCTCACCTCCATCAATGAGCCTTCCCCCCCACCTCCACCAATGAGCCTTCCCTCCCCACCTCCATCAATGAGCCTTCCCCCCACCTTCATCAATGTGCCTTCCCTCCCCACCTCCATCAATGAGCCTTCCCTCTCCACCTCCACCAATGAGCCTCCCCCCCACCTCCATCAACGAGCCTTCCCTCCCCACCTCCATCAATGAGCCTTCCCTCTCCACCTCCACCAATGAGTCTTCCCTCCCCACCTTCATCAATGAGCCTTCCCTCTCCACCTCCATCAGTGTGCCTTCCCTCCCCACCTCCATCAATGAGCCTTCCCTCCCCACCTCCATCAATGAGCCTTCCCTCCCCACCTCCATCAATGTGCCTTTCCTCCCTACCCCCATCAACGAGCCTTCCCTCCCTACCCCCATCAACGAGCCTTGGCCGCCCATGACCCTGTCACCGGTTTTCCTTCCTTGGACCACTTTTGGTCGGTCCTGACCACTGGAGACCGGGAACATCCCACAAGAGCTGCAGTTTTGGAGACTCTGACCCCATCATCTATACATCATAATGTGGTCCTTGTCAACGTCGCCCAAACCCTTAAGACCTCTTAACACTGGGGCTGCCTGTTCGTTAGCGGTAAAGTGCCGCTTGTTTTAGCAGCGCTTTACTGCTGGTTTTGCGTCACTTTTCGGCTACTAGCGGGGCGCTTTTAATTCCAAAGAAGGAGTTAAGAACTCCCATGTTGCGGCGCTTCCGAATCGCTTTTCAGGTGCTGCCCATTCATTGCAATGGGCAGGGGTGTTTTGGGAGAGCTGTATACAACTGCCTCAGTATCTATCCAGAGGACTGAGGACATCTTGTGGCCATAAAGAAGTATTACTGTGTATTGAAGACCAATCGTAAAAGTCAGAACTGCTCTAGCAGCGATTGTGTGTAAAGGGTTAACTGCGGAGTCACCCGACCCCCATCGACAATCACTCCCTCCTCACATTTTGGGGGCACCCCGGGACAGAGAGGCCGCTGTCACCACAGATGTAACTAAACTGAAACAAAACTACAGTGACTACAGTGTCCCCATCCTCTGATGGCTCCTTCCAGCAGGATAATGCACCAGGTCACAAAGCTCCAATCATCTCACCACTGGACAATGAGGTCACTGCACTCCAATGGCCTCCACACTCACCATATCTCATCCAATGTTATCATGTCACTATGGAGCAAAATCTCTGAGGAACGTTTCCAACACCTTGTTGTATCTATTCCACCAAGAATTAAGGCAAAAGGGGGTCCAACCCGCTACTAGCAAGGTGCACCTAATAAAGGGGATCCAACCCACTACTAGCAAGGGGGACCTAATAAAGGGGGTCCAACCCGCTACTAGCAAGGGGGACCTAATAAAGGGGGTCCAACCCGCTACTAGCAAGGAGGACCTAATAAAGGGGGTCCAACCCGCTACTAGCAAGGAGGACCTAATAAAGGGGGTCCAACCTGCTACTAGCAAGAGGGACCTAATAAAGGGGTTCCAACCCGCTACTAGCAAGGGGGACCTAATAAAGGGGGTCCAACCTGCTACTAGCAAGGGGGACCTAATAAAGGGGGTCCAACCCGCTACTAGCAAGGTGGTCCTAATAAAGGGGGTCCAACCCGTTACTAGCAAGGGGGGCCTAATAAAGGGGGTCCAACCTGCTACTAGCAAGGTGGACCTAATAAAGGGGGTCCAACCTGCTACTAGCAAGGGGGGCCTAATAATGGGGGTCCAACCCGCTACTAGCAAGGGGGACCTAATAAAGGGGGTCCAACCCGCTACTAGCAAGGGGGGCCTAATAATGGGGGTCCAACCCACTACTAGCAAGGTGGTCCTAATAAAGGGGGTCCAACCCGTTACTAGCAAGGGGGGCCTAATAAAGGGGGTCCAACCTGCTACTAGCAAGGTGGACCTAATAAAGGGGGTCCAACCTGCTACTTGTAAGGGGGACCTAATAAAGGGGGTCCAACCCGCTACTAGTAAGGGGGACCTAATAAAGGGGGTCCAAACCCACTACTAGCAAGGGGGACCTAATAAAGGGGGTCCAACCCACTACTAGCAAGGGGGACCTAATAAAGGGGGTCCAACCTTGCACTAGCAAGGGGGGACCTCATAAAGTGGCCAGTGTTCTGACGAAAACTCCAACTCGCCAAAATCTCCAACCACGTCACTTCCGGTGATTCTCCAGCAGCAATTATTGGAGATTTGGACGAGTTGGCTGTTTTCATAGAACACCGGGTAAGGAGTAGTGATGAGCCGAACACCCCCGGGTTCGGTTCGCACCAGAACCCGCGAACGGACCGAAAGTTCGTACGAACATTAGAACCCTATTAAATACAATGGATGCGAACGTTCGAATTCTAAAGTGCTAATTATAACAACTATTATGCATGTTATTGTCCTAAAAAGGGTTTGGGAACCCGGGTTCTGCACCAGGGGACATGTATCAATGCAAAAAGAAGTTTTAAAAACGGTCGTTTTTCGGGAGCAGTCATTTTAATGATGCATAAAGTGAAAAAAAAAAAGTCAAATATTCCTTTAAATATCGTACCTGGGGGGTGTCTAAAGTATGCCTGTGAAGTGCCACGTGTTTCCCGTGTTTAGAACTGTCCCTGCACAAAATGACACTTCTAAAGGAAAAAAAAGCCATTTAAAACTGCTTGCGGCTTTAATGTAATGTCTGGTCCCGGTAATATGGATGAAAATCTTTAAGAAAAATGGCATAGCTACCCCATGACCCCCCCCCCCCCCCTACCCCAGCCCATTACCAGCCCCTTTGGGTCTTGTATGGATATTAAGGGGAACCCCGCACATAAAATAAAAAAGGCCCTATATACTCTGAACAGCCGTATACAGGCGGTGCATACAAGACAGGGACTGTAGGTTTGTTCTTATGTAGAATGTGTTTGTAATTTTGAACAGGTACATTGTTTAAGTGTAGCTCCAGCCCAAAAATCTATTTTTAAACTTTTTGGAAAACATAGGTAAGGGTTATCACCCCTGTAACATTTGTTTTGCTGTCTGTGCCCCTGTTCAGAACATTTCACCTCACTTTCCGTCTCAATGACAACTGTTTTTGAAATGTGGTGTTTTTCTTGAAACAAGGATTGCTGATAAAGCATCAGTACAGAGGAGACACCTTTCTCCCATATTAATTCTTACAGGAGAGAATTTTCCTTCCAAGGGGTAGATTTCCTCTCACTTCCTGTTGTCTTCTTGCGTTTGCAAGTAGGAGTCGTTTGTAAGTTGGATGTTTGAAAGTAGGGGCCTGCCGTATATACTCTGCAGAAATAGGCCCCTTAGGTGTTGGTGTTGGCACAACACTGTAAGCACTCACAGTTACTCTTGGTTGGTGCTGGAACGCCCTGCTGTCAACTATTATATCAGGAATTTTAATTACATATAATTGTTGAACAGTGGTAGTAAAATTTGGGGCTTTGATGGTGGTGCTGGTGCCACAACACTGTAAGCCCTGACAGTTACTCTTGGTGGGTGCAGCAATGGGCCCTGCTGTGAATTATTAGATCAAGAATTGTAATTGCATGCCCCTGTTGAACAGGGGCTAAAAAATTGGGCCTTTCGTGGTGGTGGTGGTGGTGGCGTTGCCACAACACTGTAAGCCCTCAGAGTTACTCTTGGTGGGTGCAGCAATGGGCCCTGCTGTGAATTATTACATCAAGAATTGTAATTGCATGCCCCTGTTGAACAGGGGCTGAAAAATTGGGCCTTTCGTGGTGGTGGTGGTGTTGCCACAACACTGTAAGCCCTCAGAGTTACTCTTGGTGGGTGCAGGAATGGGCCCTGCTGTGAATTATTAGATCAAGAATTGTAATTGCATGCCCCTGTTGAACAGGGGCTGAAAAATTGGGCCTTTCGTGGTGGTGGTGGTGGTGTTGCCACAACACTGTAAGCCCTCAGAGTTACTCTTGGTGGGTGCAGGAATGGGCCCTGCTGTGAATTATTAGATCAAGAATTGTAATTGCATGCCCCTGTTGAACAGGGGCTGAAAAATTGGGCCTTTCGTGGTGGTGGTGGTGGTGGTGGTGTTGCCACAACACTGTAAGCCCTCAGAGTTACTCTTGGTGGGTGCAGGAATGGGCCCTGCTGTGAATTATTAGATCAAGAATTGTAAATGCATGCCCCTGTTGAACAGGGGCTGAAAAATTGGGCCTTTCGTGGTGGTGGTGGTGGTGGTGGTGGTGTTGCCACAACACTGTAAGCCCTCAGAGTTACTCTTGGTGGGTGCAGGAATGGGCCCTGCTGTGAATTATTAGATCAAGAATTGTAATTACATGCCCCTTTTGAACAGGGGCTGAAAAATTGGGCCTTTCGTGGTGGTGGTGGTGGTGGTGGTGTTGCCACAACACTGTAAGCCCTCAGAGTTACTCTTGGTGGGTGCAGGAATGGGCCCTGCTGTGAATTATTAGATCAAGAATTGTAATTACATGCCCCTTTTGAACAGGGGCTGAAAAATTGGGCCTTTCGTGGTGGTGGTGGTGGTGGCGTTGCCACAACACTGTAAGCCCTCAGAGTTACTCTTGGTGGGTGCAGCAATGGGCCCTGCTGTGAATTATTAGATCAAGAATTGTAATTGCATGCCCCTGTTGAACAGGGGCTGAAAAATTGGGCCTTTCGTGGTGGTGGTGGTGGTGGTGGTGTTGCCACAACACTGTAAGCCCTCAGAGTTACTCTTGGTGGGTGCAGGAATGGGCCCTGCTGTGAATTATTAGATCAAGAATTGTAATTGCATGCCCCTGTTGAACAGGGGCTGAAAAATTGGGCCTTTCGTGGTGGTGGTGGTGGTGGTGGTGTTGCCACAACACTGTAAGCCCTCAGAGTTACTCTTGGTGGGTGCAGGAATGGGCCCTGCTGTGAATTATTAGATCAAGAATTGTAATTACATGCCCCTTTTGAACAGGGGCTGAAAAATTGGGCCTTTCGTGGTGGTGGTGGCGTTGCCACAACACTGTAAGCCCTCAGAGTTACTCTTGGTGGGTGCAGCAATGGGCCCTGCTGTGAATTATTAGATCAAGAATTGTAATTACATGCCCCTGTTGAACAGGGGCTGAAAAATTGGGCCTTAGGCACTGGTGGCACAACACTACAACCCCTCACAGATACTGTACTTGGAGCACAGCAATGAGCCCTGTTGCAAAGTATTGCTTCAAAAATTGTAATGACACGCCCCTGTTAAACAGGGGCTGAAAAATTGGGCCTTAGGCACTGGTGCCACAACACTCCAACCCCTCACAGATACTGTACTTGGAGCACAGCAATGAGCCCTATGGCAAATTATTGCTAAAAAAATTGTAAGTACACGCCCCTGTAAAACAGGGGCTGAAAAATTGGGCCTTAGCCACTGGTGGCGGCACCCATAAACAAAAATGATCTTCCAAGCTATCATCATCAATCGTATCATTGAGGACTCGGAGGAGGAGGATAGCCAGTCAACATAACAGCACAGGCACTCAGCATCAGCATCAGTCTTGAAGGGATGTGACATGTTAAAATCAATTAGTCTGTTATATCAGCATCAGGTGTGTGGTAGCTGGTGGTGATCCAAGACTGGTTCATCTTGATGAAAGTCAGTCGATCAACCGAGTCGGTGGACAGGCGCACCCTGTGATCCGTGACAAATCCTCCAGCAGCACTGAATGTGCGTTCCGAAAGAACGCTGGATGCAGGACAGGCCAGTAGCTCAATTGCATACTGTGCAAGCTCTGGCCAGTGATCCATCCTCAAGACCCAGTAAGCCAGAGGATTTTCGGTGGGGAAGGTGTCCAAGTCTGACCTTGCCCCTAGATATTCCTGCACCATGTTTATCAGACGCTGGCGATGGTTGCTGGAACCGATCATACTTTGGGGCTGCGGACTAAAGAATTGTCTGAACGCATCGGTCAGACGGCCACCTTCCCCACCGCTCCTTCTTTGACTGGCCGAAGCCTCAGCAACTCGTTGTCCAGGACCAGGAGTTTGTAACCTCCCAGTCTCTGGGAACGCGTTGCACAGACCTTTCTGCAAGGCCTCCCGGAGTTGTCTCATCCTCTGCTCCCTCTGCAACGGTAACATAAGGTCCGCAACCTTACCCTTGTACCGTGGATCAAGGAGAGTGGCCAGCCAGTAATGGTCCCTCTCCTTGATCCGAAGAATACGAGGATCCTTCCGCAGACTTTGCAGGATCAGGGATGCCATGCAGCGTAGGTTTGCTGAGGCATTCGCTCTGGAGTCCTCTGGGTCACTAAGGACGACATGATCCGCAGCCACCTCCTCCCAGCCACGTACAAGTCCACTGGTTTCTTGGGACTGTAAATCATCCCTAAAAGACTGCTGCTGATGATGCTGAGTGCCAGCCTCCACCTCCATGCTGACACAATCCTCCTCCTCCTCCTCCTCCTCCTCCTCTTCCTGTGCGATGGGTGGGACAGAAGGAACACTGTCTGGGTAAAGGGGGCCTTGAGAGGCAAGGAAGTCCTCCTCTTCCTGCCTCTGTTCTGCCTCAAGTGCCCTGTCCATTATTCCACGCAGCGTGTGCTCCAACAGGTGGACAAGAGGTACAGTGTCACTGATGCATGCACTGTCACTGCTCACCATCCTCGTGGCCTCCTCAAATGGTGCCAGGACAGTGCATGCATCCCTGATCATGCCCCACTGGCGTAGAGAAAAAAAAACAAGCTCCCCTGACCCTGTCCTGGTGCCGTAGTCGCACAGGTACTCATTGATGGCCCTCTGCTGCGTGTGCAGCCGCTGCAGCATGGCCAACGTTGAGTTCCACCTGGTGGGCATGTCACATATAAGGCGGTTCTTGGGCAGGTTCAACTCCTTTTGCAGCTCAGCCAGGCGAGCACTGGCATTATAAGATCTGCGGAAATGCACACAGACTTTCCTGGCCTGCCTCAGGACATCCTGTAAGCCCGGGTACCTGCCCAAGAACCGCTGCACCACCAGGTTAAGGACGTGAGCCACACAGGGCACATGGGTCAGTTGTCCCTGTCGGAGGGCGGAGAGGAGGTTGGTGCCATTGTCGCAAACCACCATTCCTGGCTTAAGCTGGCGTGGCGTCAACCACCTCTCGGCCTGGCCCTGCAGAGCAGACAGGACCTCTGCCCCAGTGTGGCTTCTGTCCCCCAAACACACCAGCGCAAGCACGGCATGGCATCTTTTTGCCTGCGTACTTGCGTAGCCCCTTGAACGGCTACGGAGCACCGCTGGTTCAGAGGACAAACCACAGGAAGAGGCCATGGAGGAAGAAGAAGAGGAGGGGGTGGAGGAGAGAGGTGTGTCACAACCAGTAGTAGCATTTTGGAGGCGTGGCGGTGGAACAACCTCCAACACTACTGCACCTTGTCCTGCATCCTTCCCAGCTGCCAAAAGAGTGACCCAATGGGCCGTGAAAGAAAGGTAACGTCCCTGTCCATGCCTGCTGGACCATGAGTCAGCGGTAATATGCACCTTACCGCTGACTGCCCTGTCCAGCGAGGCCAAGACATTGCCTTCCACATGCCGGTAGAGAGCCGGAATAGCCTTCCGTGAGAAAAAGTGGCGTTTGGGAACCTGCCACTGAGGAACCGCACATTGCACAAACTCACGGAAGGGGGCCGAGTCTACCAACTGAAAAGGCAGCAGTTGAAGCGCTAGCAATTTAGCCAAGCTAGCATTCAACCGCTGGGCATGTGGATGGCTGGGAGTGAACTTCTTTCGACGGTCCAGCAGCTGGGGCAGGGAAATTTGCCTGCTAGAATCGGACGTCGGTGTACTGCTAGCAGAGTGGCCGCAAGTACTTGGCTGTGACACACCTAATTCTACACCTTCATTCCTCTCAGAGCAGGTTTCAGAGAGGACTGAAGTTATAGTGGGGTTGGAGATCCCAGCTGATGCGGTGCAAGGAGAGGTCCGCTTTGTTCTTTGGTGTGGGTCTTTGAGGTAGGCTTGCCAACGAGCTGCATGGCAGGTCAACATATGTCTGGTCAGGCATGTGGTACCCAAGCGGCTGATGTTTTGGCCACGCGATATACGCTTGAGACATATGTTGCAAACAGCAGCTGTGTGATCTGATGCACTCGCCTCAAAAAAGGCCCACACCAAAGAACTTTTTGAATGACGAGCAGAGGCAGCGCCCTGCACAGGCGGAGCTCTGCGGTGTGATTCCGTCGGTGTGCTGCCCTTACGCTGGCCCCCCGAGGGCATCCTGCCTCGTTGGAGATGTGCCTCCTCCTCATCCTCCTCCTCCTCCTCTCTCCTATTAGGCACCCACGTGGAGTCAGTGACCTCATCATCCCCTCCCTCCTCATCACTGGAGCCAATCTGGCAGTATGCTGCAGCTGCTGGAACATGACTGCCAGATTGGTGTCCTTCTTGAGCATCCCCTCTGTCTGCTCTCACGCTACTGCCTTCCTGTAGCTGGGTTTCATCATCAGACCCTTCGAAACGCTGGGCATCCTCCTGGAGCATGTACCCAACACTGTGCTCAAACAGTTCGGGGGACTCCTCAGGAGGAGGACATGGTGGGTCTAGGGAAGGAGTGACTGATGATGAGTCTGACATTGATACCAGGGAAGAGGACGCTTTGGCAGCTGCTTTGCCAGTACCCTGAGCCTGGGTGAGAGAGGATGAGGAGGAGGAGGAGGGCTTGGTCATCCACTCTACCAAGTCTTCGGCATGATGTGGCTCAACATGTCCAGCTGCCGAAAAGAAGGACAAGCGTGTCCCATGGCCATGTGCTGATGACAATGCACCGCGTCCACGACCAGCACTGTTGCCCCCAGACACAGAGCCTGCTTGCCCTCTTTTATTGCCTCCTGACTGTCTGCCTCTCCTTGTTTGCCTTCCAGACATTCTAATAGATGGCCTGCAGGGAGATGGGAAAAAAGCAATAAGGGCTACCTTCAGGTGTCCTTCTCTGTCCCTTTACTTAAGGATTTCTAAATATGGTTGAGGATGATTGCTTTCGCACAGAATAGCACAACGACAATTTCCCTGACTGTCCAAAAAACAAGGATTTCAAAGATGGTTGATGAGGAATGCTTTAGCACACTATAGCACAAGGAGAATTTCCCTCACTGTCCTTCCCTGTCCCTAGAAACAAGGATTATCACAGTGAAAGAAACTGACACTCTTCCTACCTATAGTTTTCTGTCCCTAGAAAAAATGTTTTTTTAAAGATGGTTGATGATCAATGCTTTAGGACACTATAGCACGAGTAGAATTTCCCTCACTGTCCTTCCCTGTCCCTAGAAACAAGGATTATCACAGTGAAAGAAACTGACACTCTTCCTACCTATAGTTTTCTGTCCCTAGAAAAAATGTTTTTTTAAAGCTGATTGATGATCAATGCTTTAGCACACTATAGCACAAGTAGAATTTCCCTCACTGTCCTTCCCTGTCCCTAGAAACAAGAGTTATCACAGTGAAAGAAACTGACACTCTTCCTACTGTGACAGCAGGAAGGTAAAGTCACCTGGTTGCATCCAGGGGGGTAGATATATTTCGCCCAGATTCAGGCTTTACGCCGACTTATACAACTAGGTGGAGAGTTGTATAAGCCCAGCTGAGGCTAGTGGGCTCATGGATGACTCATACCTCTAGGGAGAGTGTGGGGCGTCGTGCAGACAGGGAGTTGATGAGACCAGCTGAAGCTCGTCAGCTCATTTAGGCCTCTATAAGAACTCCCAGCTTCATTAGGTGTTTGCTCATGCCTGGAACCAGACCTGTGTGGACTGTCTAGGGAGAGTGAACCCCTGTGCGGTGAGACAAAGCCTGTGTGGCTATTTGCTTGGACATTTAAAACCAGGGACTTAGGGACTAGGACAGCACTAGGCTGATCCCAGTTGTTAGTTAGGAAACCTGTATGTTTAGTCAGAGGTCAAGTTGACCAGGATTTATTTTGTTTATGTTTCTTTTGCTTTGCTGTGTTTTGTCACTGTAAATAGAAAATAAACCGCACCTTTTTGATTTTGAAAACCACAACCTCCGTTTGCTGGGCCTGTTTTTGTGTGGGGAGCCCATCCCGGGGGTCACACACACCCGCTGCCGAGCTAACCCCCTCACAGTTGGTGGAGAATGCGGGCAGTTTTTTTTTAAGCCAGCATGGAGGAGATACTGAAGCAGCTGGCTCTAGCAAATGCCAATCAACAGCAGACAAATGCAGGTTTGCAAAAGAGCCTTGCAGCTCAACAACAGAACTTCGCAGCCCAGCAGCAAGCTCATCAACAGAGCCTTGCAGCCCAGCAGCAGACAAACGCAACTTTGCAACAGAGTCTGGAGGCTCAGCAACAAGCCCAGCAGCAATCTGAGGCCCGCTTCATAGACCTGTTGCAGAAGCAAGAGCAGAGACTACAACAACAGATGGAAGCAGTAATGCAGCAACGTCCGCAGACCAGTGAGGAATGCCGTCCCACTAATACCGCGTCCTTTGGGGTGAGTCGTTTATTGACAAAAATGACTGGAGAGGATGATCCAGAGGTATTTTTGACCACATTTGAAAGGACCGCTGAAAGAGAAAAGTGGCCTGAGGAGCAGTGGGCTGGACTGGTGGCTCCTCTGTTAACTGGTGAATCGCAGAAAGCTTACTATGACCTAGAGCCTAACCAAGCAAAAGACTATGTGATGCTAAAAGCTGAAATATTGGCAAGGCTGGGTGTCACCCAGGCTGTCCGGGCTCAGCGTGTGCATAACTGGACTTTCCAGCTTGGAAAACCCCCCAGGTCTCAAATGTATGATCTCATTCACCTGAGCAGAAAGTGGCTACAGCCAGAGACTTTGTCCGCACCAAAGATTGTGGAACGTGTTGTAATGGATCGGTTTTTGAGAGCTCTTCCTACTGCCATCCAAAAGTGGGTAAGCCATGGAGACCCAGAGACGGCCGATGGTCTTGTGGATCGTGTGGAGAAATACTTGGCTACAGAGAACCTGACGGCCTCTTCCAGAGACACTCGGACTTTCCACCCTAAGACCAGACCATCCCCAAGGGCAGATAAGAGGATTCCAAGGGGTGAGGGTGGAGAGAGTGAGAGGGTGGGAGCTCTACCCCAAGTTTGGCGAGAACAGCCTGGGAAATCAGCGGCTCAAGAGGACGCAAGAAGGATCGTTTGCTACCGCTGCCGGCAAGCGGGACATATTGCAGCCAATTGCCCGGTTGTGGAGGAACCCATGCAGTGTGACTTTCTGACGGGCAGACGTCAGTCGCTGTGTGCGACAGTCGCATGCACTGCCATTCGAGGAACTGAGAAACATTTATGCAAAATGTGTGTTAATGGTAGAAATGTTGTGGTATTGCTGGATTCAGGTAGCCTTGTGACCCTGATAAAGGCTGAGTTAGTTAAAACAGAGGTCTCTGGGAATAGCAAGGTAGCTGTTATTTGTGTGCATGGGGACACCCGAGAGTATCCAGTGACTACAGTGTGTTTCGAGACCCCCAAAGGTACCCTCTCTCATCCAGTGGGCTTAGTATCTCAGTTACCGCATGACGCCATTGTGGGAAGGGATTTTCCGAAGTTCTGGGAACTGTGGGATGATCCTGAGCCCCCCACTGGTGCCCCTATGTACCAGGAATGTGATAGCCAGAACTCCCCTGAGAGTGGTGAGGACTCTCCGGAATTTCCCTTATCAGTATTGGCAGGGGAGACTCAAGAAACTGGAGAGGAGCCCACCTCCTCAGACGAAAACCTACCGTCTGTGGAGTTTTCTGATCTTGAGGTTCACAGGGAAAACTTTGCCACAGAACAGTTGAAAGACCCCGCCCTAATAAAGGCACGGGAAAACGTAGTGAAAATAGATGGCGAGTTAGTGAACCCAGATAATACCTGCACTTACCCATACTTCAGCGTAGAGAAGGACCTACTGTATCGGGTGGCAAAAAGGGCAGAAGAAACCGTTGAGCAGCTTGTGGTGCCCAAACCTTACAGGAAGTTGGTGTTGGAGTTGGCCCATGGGCACATTCTTGGAGGTCATCTGGGGACAGAGAAAACCCGAGAGAGGGTATTACAGAGATTCTATTGGCCGGGGGTGATGAAGGACATAGAAAATTATTGTTCCTCCTGCCCTGTGTGTCAGAGGTCGGCCCCGATGCCACATTTCCGTAGCCCGCTGGTCCCTCTACCCATCATTGAGGTCCCGTTTGAGAGGATCGCCATGGATTTGGTAGGTCCTATAATCAAGTCCGCTAGGGGGCACCAGTACATATTAGTTATAATGGACTATGCCACCCGTTATCCAGAAGCGATCCCTCTCCGAAATACCTCGGCCAAAACCATAGCCAAAGAGCTATCTCTTGTGTTTAGCCGGGTGGGTATTTGTAAAGAACTGCTTACGGACCAAGGTACACCCTTTATGTCCCGGGTTATGAAGGAGCTGTGTAAATTGTTCAAAGTGACGCAATTACGTACATCTGTGTATCACCCCCAAACCGATGGGCTGGTTGAAAGATTCAACAAAACCCTAAAACAAATGTTGAAGAAAGTGGTGGATAGAGATGGAAAGGATTGGGACTGTCTACTTCCTTATCTGATGTTTGCTATTAGGGAGGTGCCCCAATCCTCTACGGGATTCTCCCCCTTTGAGTTACTGTATGGGAGACACCCAAGAGGGCTGTTGGATATTGCCAAGGAAACTTGGGAAAGTGAGAGTTCTCCCCACAGGAGTGTGATTGAGCATGTCGCCCTGATGCAAGACCGAATTGCACAGGTAATGCCCATCGTGAAGGAACATTTGGCCCAAGCGCAGTTAGCACAGCAGAGAGTGTACAACCGTGGAGCCAAGACCCGTACCTTTTCCCCGGGGGATAGGATACTGGTACTTGTCCCTACGGTTGAAAGTAAATTCCTTGCCAAATGGCAAGGCCCCTACGAGATAATGGAAAAAGTGAGCGAAGTGAATTACAAGGTCAGACAACCAGGAAGGCGAAAGCCCGAACAGATCTATCACGTTAATCTGTTGAAAGCCTGGAGGGATAGAGAGTCCCTAGTCGCAGACACTTGGTCACCAGCTCAAACTGGTTGCGTGATTCCTGAGGTTGGAATAGCAGCCACCTTGTCACAACCCCAACAACAGGAGGTTAAGGAGTTTGTGCTTCGCAACAAGGAGGTATTCTCTGAGCTGCCGGGACAAACATCTGGGGTAAAGCATGACATCATTACCCCGCCCGGTGAAAGGGTGAAGTTAAAACCCTATCGGATCCCAGAGGCCCGACGGGAGGCAATACGGGAGGAAGTACAGAAAATGCTGAACTTAGGGGTGATAGAGGAGTCCCAAAGTGATTGGTCTAGTCCCATTGTGTTGGTGCCTAAACCGGATGGGAGCTGGCGATTTTGTAACGATTTTCGTCAGTTGAACAAAGTTACAAAATTTGACACCTACCCCATGCCACGTATAGATGAGTTGATCGACCGGCTGGGAACAGCCCGATACATGACGACTCTTGACCTCACAAAAGGGTATTGGCAAATCCCCCTGGCCAAGTCGGCCAAAGAGAAAACCGCATTTGTAACCCCAGACGGGGCGTTCCAATATAAAAGAATGCCGTTCGGGTTACAGAATGCGCCGGCCACATTCCAGCGGAAAATGGACCAGATGCTGAGGCCCCATCGGAAGTATGCTGCGGCTTACCTGGATGACGTAATTGTCCATAGCACAGATTGGGCCTCACATCTGCCAAAAGTGCAAGCAGTCCTGGACTCTGTTCGGGAAGCGGGGTTTACGGCTAACCCCAAGAAGTGTACCATTGGGCAGGAGGAGGCCAAATATCTTGGGTACACCATTGGGAGGGGAGTAATAAAACCCCAACTCAACAAAGTCGAGGCCATCCAGAGTTGGCCACATCCCAACAGCAAGAAGCAGGTACGAGCCTTTCTGGGAATCGCTGGGTATTATCGGCGATTCATTCCCCACTTTGCTTCTAAGGCTGTGCCCCTAACCAACCTGACGAAGGGGAAAGGGTCGGTCATGATTAAATGGACCCCCGAGGCTGAGGCAGCATTCCAATTCTTGAAACAAGCCTTATGTAGCCAGCCAGTGTTGTACTCACCCGACTTCTCTAAAGACTTTGTCGTACAAAGTGATGCGTCAGATGTGGGGTTAGGAGCAGTATTGTCCCAGGTCTGGAACGGGGAAGAGCACCCAGTCATTTACCTCAGCAGGAAGTTGAAGTCCCATGAGGTAAATTACGCCACCGTTGAAAAGGAGTGTTTAGCGGTGAAGTGGGCTCTAGATTCCCTTCGGTACTACCTGCTAGGTAGGCACTTTGACATGGTTACGGATCACGCTCCGTTAAAGTGGATATCTCAAAACAAGGAAACAAATAGAAGAGTGAATAGGTGGTTCCTGGCCCTCCAGGAATTCAACTTCACAGTAAAGCATCGCCCTGGCGTTCAAATGGGGAATGTGGATGCTTTGTCTCGAGTACATGAATGCCTGATTGCTGGTGTTCCAACCCCGAGGTTAAAACAAGAGGGGGGGGTATGTGACAGCAGGAAGGTAAAGTCACCTGGTTGCATCCAGGGGGGTAGATATATTTCGCCCAGATTCAGGCTTTACGCCGACTTATACAACTAGGTGGAGAGTTGTATAAGCCCAGCTGAGGCTAGTGGGCTCATGGATGACTCATACCTCTAGGGAGAGTGTGGGGCGTCGTGCAGACAGGGAGTTGATGAGACCAGCTGAAGCTCGTCAGCTCATTTAGGCCTCTATAAGAACTCCCAGCTTCATTAGGTGTTTGCTCATGCCTGGAACCAGACCTGTGTGGACTGTCTAGGGAGAGTGAACCCCTGTGCGGTGAGACAAAGCCTGTGTGGCTATTTGCTTGGACATTTAAAACCAGGGACTTAGGGACTAGGACAGCACTAGGCTGATCCCAGTTGTTAGTTAGGAAACCTGTATGTTTAGTCAGAGGTCAACTTGACCAGGATTTATTTTGTTTATGTTTCTTTTGCTTTGCTGTGTTTTGTCACTGTAAATAGAAAATAAACCGCACCTTTTTTTGATTTTGAAAACCACAACCTCCGTTTGCTGGGCCTGTTTTTGTGTGGGGAGCCCATCCCGGGGGTCACACACACCCGCTGCCGAGCTAACCCCCTCACACTACCTATAGTTTTCTGTCCCTAGAAAAAATGTTTTTTTAAAGCTGATTGATGATCAATGCTTTAGCACACTATAGCACAAGTAGAATTTCCCTCACTGTCCTTCCCTGTCCCTAGAAACAAGGATTATCACAGTGAAAGAAACTGACACTCTTCCTACCTGTAGTTTTCTGTCCCTAGAAAAAATGTTTTTTTAAAGCTGATTGATGATCAATGCTTTAGCACACTATAGCACAAGGAGAATTTCCCTCACTGTCCTTCCCTGTCCCTAGAAACAAGGATTCGCACAGTAAAACACACTGACACTCTCCCTACCTATCCTTCTCTTTCCCTAAACTAAAGGAATCCAGGTTAAGCAAGAAAAAAAAAATGTCACTGTCCCTGCCTATGCTTCTCTTTCCCTGCTCCGGAACACACTACACTAGGCCGCCGTGCTGGCGGCCTTTTATAGTGTGGGGCGTGTACTAAACACCCTCAGCAATAATTGGCCACAGGCATCCTGCCTGTGGCCAATCATTGCTCTCCTCGCTGCCGGCGCTGTGATTGGCCAAGCATGCGGGGTCACAGTGCATGCTTGGCCAATCACAGCGCCTGGATGACACTGCGATGGCGTAGTGCATTGTGGGCCGTTCGCGTCACTCGAATTAGGCGCGAACGGCCCAAATCGTTCGATCTTCGTCGAACGATCGAACAGCCGATGTTCGAGTCGAACGTATGTTCGACTCGAACACCGAGCTCATCCCTAGTAAGGAGGAAAAAAGTTGTTGCCGCCTTGCAGGCGGCCATGTTGTTGGTTTGTATCGGGCGGGGTAACAATGTCTACTCATTGTATGTTGTACAATAGTGTATACGCTGCAGGTCTTCTGTGAAAACAGGCATTAAATCATTGAAATCTCCACTTATTGCTGCTGCAGAGTTACCGTAAGTTTCATGGTTGGAGATTTTGGTGAGTTGGAGTTTTCGGCAGAACACCAGTGAGTGTAAAGTTCCCAGTCAAGGTCCCCAACAGTTAGAGCGACAAATTGGACAGCTGACTTCTCAGAGACCCTGACGAAGTCCACAAGGGGACTGCACACCATCTGTAATAATGGCACAGTGCCACCTACAGGAAGGTGGGAAACCTGCACCTGCCTATACATATAGGTATGTATGTGAGATAGGGAGGGACTATAGATTGTAAGCTCCCCTCGGGGGAGGGACGATGTGAATGTACAAGGTGTAAAATGTTGGTGGTATATAAATACTGGTAATAAATGAAAGGGACTTCACTGTCACAATGTATTTTTATCCATAGAAAATATTATTATTTTTGCAATACAATATCACCAAAAGAAAGCCTTGTTTTCCCCCCAAAAACCAATCGATGAATTCCCTCATAGAGACAGAGATATTGCAGAATTAATAAGCCCAGAGCAGAAACACAAACATTGCTCCATAAGACGCAGACGGCAGACGGCTGAAGTGGTTCAATGGGCCAACATGGAGGTGCAAAGGATTATGGTCCGTGATTGTGGGTTGGATGATTAGACCTTTCACCCGCTTTTCCTTTGGACTTGATTGGGCGATGGGCTTTATTGTCAATATCTTCTTCCTGATTGGTTGGATGGTGAGGCCTGTGCCCGTCGCTGGTCCCAGGGCCCTTGCTGTGTGGGTGGCGGTCACCGGATTTATAATCTTCCTTGCTTGTTAGTTTATCTTTTCCCGGCGCTTCCGTCTTCTCCTCCGTGCGATTTTTAGGGGAAGCTTCATTCTGCTGGGAGAGACAAGAGAAG
Source organism: Rana muscosa (assembly GCA_029206835.1). Lineage (NCBI taxonomy): Eukaryota > Metazoa > Chordata > Amphibia > Anura > Ranidae > Rana > Rana muscosa. The sequence goes on from CM055120.1 coordinate 1,633,204, forward strand.
CAAAAAATGCCATCAATAATGGCGCCCCGATATATATATAGAATGTGTTTCAGCGGCCAACGCTAAAGATAAAGTTTTTGCCACTTTAACCACTTGCCGTCCGCGCTATAGCCAAATTACAGCCACAGCGCCGACCTGAATTTCCGGGAGGCCGTCAATAGACGTCCTCCCCTTTGCACGTGCCCCACTCGCCCCCTGCAGGGCACGCGCTGTGATCACCGAGTCACTGAGACTCGGGTGATCACAGATCCGAGTAAGGGGCCCCTTACCACGTGATCAGCTGTCAGCCAATGACAGCTGATCACGTGATGTAAACAAAGCTCGGTAATCTTTTTTTTTTCTCTTCACGCTGACAGCATGAGGAGAAAAAAAAGCCGATCACCAGCTTTCGTGTAAGGGACATCGGTCCCCAGTGGAAGAGGCACATCCGCCTTATCAGTGCCTGCCAGTGCCCACAGTGACCACCAGTGCAAAACAGTGCCACCTATCAATGCCTACGAGTGTTGCCAATCAGTGCCTCATCAGTGCCACCTAGCAGTGCTGCCTATCAGTCTCACCTATCAGTGCTGATCAGTGCCCATCATTGCCACCCATCAGTGCCCATCACTGCCACCTATCACTGCCACGTGCCACCTATCAATGCCCATCACTGCCAGTTATCAGTGCCACCTATTAGTGCCAATTCTTAGTGCCCACCAGTGCCACCTATCAGTGCCCACCAGTGCCACCCATCAGTGCCACCTCTCAGTGTCACCTCTCAGTGCCCACCAGCGCCGCCTATCGGTGCCGCCTATCAGTGCCCACCAGTGCAGCCTCATCAGTGTAAATCAATGAAGGAGAAAAAATTACCCGTTTGCAAAATTATATAACAAAATATAAAACGGTTTTGTTTTTTTGTTTTTTTATTTGGTCTTTTTCAATTTTTTTTTAACAAAGATCAAATACCACCAAAAGAAAGCTCCTTTTGTGGGAAAAAATGATAAAAATTTCATTTGGGTACAGTGTTGTATGACTGTGTAATTGTCATTCAAAGAGTGAGAGCGCTGAAAGCTGAAAATTGGTCCCGGGCAGGAGGGGCCCAGTAAGCAAGTGGTTCAATTATTTAAAATTCTAACGTAAAGCAGCAATTAAACCAAAAATGATATTGCATCCAATTCGTTTTTTGTTTTTTTCCCCCACAATAAATCTTTATTAAAAGTAAGTAAAAGTATTACATTATATATGGTGATATGTAACTTGTACAACAAAAGCGTATACAAACACAAACAATAACAACGTATATAAACACAAGATAATCCTGATAGTTAGTGCCGGTTCACACTGGGGCGGCACGACCTGCCGAGCGACTCGGCAAGGCGATCTGAAGACGACTTCAGAGGCGACTTGCAAAATGACTTCTGTATTGAAGTCAATGGAAGTCGCCCCCAAAGTCATACAAGAACCTTTTTCTAAGTCGGAGCGACTTGAGCCGCTCCTATTAGAACAGTTCCATTGAACAGAACGGGACGCGACTTGTCAGGCAGCTGAGTCGCCCCGGTGTGAACCGGCTCTAATGGTTAGAGTACATAAAGTAAGTTATGATTGTAAATCGAAAGAAAAAAAATAAAATAATAAGGGATGGAAAAAAAAAAACGTAAAATACATAAATAAAATCCAAATGAAATCAAATAAAATCAAATATCATTGCAGCTAATTCTTATATGTGATAGCTGCATTCCTTTTTAGGCTTTCTTTATTATTTATTTATTTACCCACCTCAGCTCCAGTTTTCCCCCCTTTATGACCGGGGCATTTTTTTGCTATCCAGTGCTGCGTTACTTTAACCACTTCTCGCCCGGTCAATAGGAGAATGACGTCCGGGAAGTGCAGGATAACAGCCGCCGCGCGCCCGGGGGGGCGTGCATCGCGGCGATCGGTGGAGCGATGGGTCAGTCTGACACACCGCTACACTGATCTCGGTAAAGAGCCTCCGGCGGAGGCTTTTTACAACGTGATCAGCCGTGTCCAATCACGGCTGATCACGATGTAAACAGGAAGAGCCATTGATCGCTCTTCCTCACTCGCGTCTGACAGACACGAGTAGAGGAGAGTCGATCGACAGCTCTCCTGACAAGGGGGGTTTGTGCCGATTGTTTATCAGCGCAGCCCCCCCTCGGATGCCCACACTGGACCACCAGGATGCCGCCCAGGACCACCAGGAAAGCACCTAACATGTGGATGGCCAAGTAAGTCCCCCATGGCCATCCACATGTATAAATATTTGCCTAACTTATGCCAATCAGTGCCCACAAATGGGCACTGACTGGCACCATCTTGGCACAAATTTTTTGTGATTCCCAGCAATGCCACCCACCAGTCTCATCAGTGCCACCTATCAGTGCTCATCCGTGCCACCTATCAGTGCCCTTCCGTGCCACCTATTAGTGCCACCCATAAGTACCCATTAGTGCCACATATGAGTGCCCATCAGTGCCGCCTATGAGTGCCCATCAGTGCCACCTATGAGTGCCCATCAGTGCCGCATACCAGTGCCACCTATCAGTGCCCATCAGTGCCACCTATCAGTGCTGCCTATCAGTGCCCATCATTAGTGCCCATCAGTGCCGCCTTGTCAGTGCCTGTCAGTGCAGCCATATCAGTGCCCCTCATTGAAGAAGAAAACATACTTATTTACCCCAAAAAATTACAGAAACAAAGAAAACTTAGTTTTTTTCAAAATTTTCTCTCTTTTTTATTTGTTGTGCAAAAAATAAAAATCGCAGAGGCGATCAAGTACCACCGAAAGAAAGTTCTATTTGTGGGAACAAAATGAAAAAAAATTTGTTTGGGTACAGTGTAGCATGACCGCGCAATTGTCATTCAAATTGCGACAGTGCTGAAAGCTGAAAATTGGCCTGGGCAGGAAGGTGTATAAGTGCCTAGTATTGAAGTGGTTAAGGGGGGATTCCACCCGCGATTTTTTATTTTTTTTTAAAGTCAGCAGCTACAAACACTGTAGCTGCTGACTTTTAATAAGGACACTTACCTGTCCTACTCGCCCGCGATGTCAGCCCCCCCCCCCCCGAGGCCAATCCCTTGATCCTGGCAGCGTCCGGCGCCGCCATCCTTCACTGACAGTTTCTTACTGCGCATGCGCGTTCCGCGCAACGCTTTGTGAATGGGCGGCTGCTCTCTGGGATACACACAGTTCCCAGAAGGCAGCGCGCCCCATTCCCCAGAAGACACAGCGAGTAGGATGGAGGAAGCTGACCAGCTGTGGACGATGAAGAGGCAGATTAGGGACTTCCGCATAGCAACCGCTATTTCTGGTAAGTAAAAATTATTACTTTTTTCAATATTTTCTTTTCAATTTTTTTGGGGGATTTTTGGGCAAAAATAATCATTTTCAAGGTGGAACTCCACTTTAACTGGTAATTGCGCGCTCATGTAACACTGTACACATATGACATTTATATAATTTTTTTCCGCATAGAGCTTTCTATTGGTGATATAAAAGACAGAAAATTTTGAAAAAAATATATAAATAATTTTTACTTTCTGCTAAAAAACATATTAAATGAAATAATAAAAAAAAGAAAAAATAAAGAAAAAAAAATTCTTCATATATTTTGGCCAAAATGTTTTCTGCTACAAAAATCCCAAGAAGTGTATATTGATAGGTTCGTGTGAAGGTTATAGTGTCTACAAACAATGATGATATATTGGAATGTAAAAACAAAATGTTTATACTAGTAATGGTGGTAATCAGCGACTTAAAATGGGACTGTGATAGTGCGGCCTCCAGTGCTAGAATAAGGACAGAGTGGGGAACCCCCGATCCGATCCCTGATTCCAGGGGGGGCACTTGCCCCCCCTTGCCCCTACCTGCGGACGCCCATGTCGATTGCCCAGCGACACAGCTAAACATTTCTGGAACGGCTGCAATGTAACCCTTCCCTGATTTGTATCCCAGCAATAGAAACACTAAAATCACTTGTGTCCCATGATGGATAACAGTGGGCAAAGGATGGTGCAAAGTCTGGCACTGTTGCCGCGTTTCACTCAAGGATGGGCTTAATAGTAGAGGTGGCCTCTACCAAAAAAACAGCTGACTTGCTGCAGCTTCTAATGTACATGGTGAGAAGCTCACAGTGTGCGGTGATATCAGAGGAAGACATTTCAGTCCAGGAGAGGAGCCGATACACCTGTGCAAGACTGAAGGGGAGGAGCCGGTACACCTGTGCAAGACTGAAGGGGAGGAGCCGGTACACCTGTGCAAGACTGAAGGGGAGGAGCCACTACACCTGTGCAACACTGAAGGGGAGGAGTCGGGACACCTGTGCAAGACTGAAGGGGAGGAGCCACTACACCTGTGCAACACTGAAGGGGAAGAGCTGCTTGTTACACCTGGGCAAGACTGAAGGGGAGGAGCCGCTACACCTGTGCAAGACTGAAGGGGAGGAGCCGCTACACCTGTGCAAGACTGAAGGGGAGGAGCCGGTACACCTGTGCAAGACTGAAGGGGAGGAGTCGCTACACCTGTGCAAGACTGAAGGGGAGACTGGAGATCAGATTGAAGGCCTTGGGTGAAATACACAGGAGGATCCAGGGGAGATTTTTGTTCTGACAATGTGAACTAATAAAGTTATTTGAAGATGCTGGCACTGTTTTATGCAGTAGTAGTATTTTGTTTGAACATATTTCCAGTGATTAGTTGGCTGATATCATCCTGTGAGAAGCAATGATTCGCCCCCGGGGGGGGGGGGGTGGCACGTTAGCGGTTACCTTGGCGTTCCAGGTGACATTGGCGTAGAAGCTGCAGTTCTGACAATAGTCTTCATAGTAAGTGGTGTTAATGGCGGCCTCTACGAAGGGGAAGTGGAGGTAGCTGTAAGGCAGCCGGATATGAAAGGTGAGGCGCCCACATCTGGGGACAGAAGAGAAGAAATTCATTTCTGGAACAAGACATGGGGAGGAATCACAGAATAAAGGACGAAGGGTGGAAGACCATGGGGTCTAGTTGGACAAATGCCGAGCCGATGGCATTTGCTGAGCCATCGCAAAATCTGACCATATTTTACTTACTATGCTGATTTCCTAGGACTATCATCTCCATCTGGTGGTCATAATGCGGTATTATCTTGATTGAGGTATTTTAGAAAAAAGAAAACTGCATTATGGCCACTAGATGGAGCCGATAATCCTAGAAATTCAACTTATTAAAGAAGATCTATCAATATACTATTCTTTACTGTTCTGTCCTCTATGGGACAAAATGCATGTAGTAGCTTGTAACCATATTGCTAGCTTTTTGAGCACTTTTCTGAGACAAGCAGTGGCAAGAGAGATGCGGGGGCGGGCCACAGTCTCTGATCATCTCCTATACTATGTCTGCAGTCTCTGACCATCTCCTGTATTATGTCTGCAGTCTCTGACCATCTCCTGTATTATGTCTGCAGTCTCTGACCATCTCCTGTACTATGTCTGCAGTCTCTGACCATCTCCTGTACTATGTCTGCAGTCTCTGACCATCTCCTATACTATGTCTGCAGTCTCTGACCATCTCCTGTATTATGTCTGCAGTCTCTGACCATCTCCTGTATTATGTCTGCAGTCTCTGACCATCTCCTGTACTATGTCTGCAGTCTCTGACCATCTCCTGTACTATGTCTGCAGTCTCTGATCATCTCCTTTACTATGTCTGCAGTCTCTGACCATCTCCTGTACTATGTCTGCAGTCTCTGATCGTCTCCTGTACTATGTCTGCAGTCTCTGATCGTCTCCTGTACTATGTCTGCAGTCTCTGATCATCTCCTGTACTATGTCTGCAGTCTCTGATCATCTCCTGTACTATGTCTGCAGTCTCTGATCGTCTCCTGTACTATGTCTGCAGTCTCTGATCATCTCCTGTACTATGTCTGCAGTCTCTGACCATCTCCTGTACTATGTCTGCAGTCTCTGACCATCTCCTATACTATGTCTGCAGTCTCTGACCATCTCCTGTATTATGTCTGCAGTCTCTGACCATCTCCTGTATTATGTCTGCAGTCTCTGACCATCTCCTGTACTATGTCTGCAGTCTCTGACCATCTCCTGTACTATGTCTGCAGTCTCTGATCATCTCCTTTACTATGTCTGCAGTCTCTGACCATCTCCTGTACTATGTCTGCAGTCTCTGATCGTCTCCTGTACTATGTCTGCAGTCTCTGATCGTCTCCTGTACTATGTCTGCAGTCTCTGATCATCTCCTGTACTATGTCTGCAGTCTCTGATCATCTCCTGTACTATGTCTGCAGTCTCTGATCGTCTCCTGTACTATGTCTGCAGTCTCTGATCATCTCCTGTACTATGTCTGCAGTCTCTGATCATCTCCTGTACTATGTCTGCAGTCTCTGATCATCTCCTGTACTATGTCTGCAGTCTCTGATCATCTCCTGTACTATGTCTGCAGTCTCTGATCATCTCCTGTACTATGTCTGCAGTCTCTGATCATCTCCTGTACTATGTCTGCAGTCTCTGATCATCTCCTGTACTATGTCTGCAGTCTCTGATCATCTCCTGTACTATGTCTGCAGTCTCTGATCATCTCCTGTACTATGTCTGCAGTCTCTGATCATCTCATGTACTATGTCTGCAGTCTCTGATCATCTCCTGTATTATGTCTGCAGTCTCTGATCATCTCCTGTACTATGTCTGCAGTCTCTGATCATCTCCTGTATTATGTCTGCAGTCTCTGATCATCTCCTGTACTATGTCTGCAGTCTCTGATCATCTCCTGTATTATGTCTGCAGTCTCTGATCATCTCCTGTACTATGTCTGCAGTCTCTGATCATCTACTGTACTATGTCTGCAGTCTCTGATCATCTACTGTACTATGTCTGCAGTCTCTGATCATCTCCTGTATTATGTCTGCAGTCTCTGACTGTCTCCTGTACTGTGTCTGCAGTCTCTGACATCTCCTGTAGTGTGTCTGCAGTCTCTGATCATCTCCTGTACTACGTCTGCAGTCTCTGATCATCTCCTGTGGCTCTGTGTGTACTGAGGTTGTGTCTTGCAGTCACCTGTCATAGATGAGGAAGTCGTCCTTATTTCCATTCAGAATCTCCCACACATCCTCCTGATTGGGTAGTTGCTCGTATACGGGGACCCCCGCTGGCGCCTGAGCTGACAGTTTGGGGTACAGAAGCCGGGAGAGGGAGCTCTGGTCATTGACAATGATGTAGCTGATGTTGGTCAGCCCCTGATTGGTCAGCTTGTCACGGAGCGGCCCCATGCTGAAAGAGACATTCAAATCATTACAAATATTCTTCTCATCTGCTATGATCAATGTTTGCAAAATCAGCTTCTCTGATTGGATGAGGTGGAGAGGTGAGGCAGTGACATCACAATCTCCATCTCATCCAATCAGAGAATGCCTTTCTGATCATTGAGAAAACATAACTTAAAACTGATGACCTGTAAATGCCGTCTCCTATGGACAATGTGGGGTCTGTAGATCTTCATTGTTTCGTGCGCAATTCTAGGGGTGGGCGTGTCTGGTATCTACTTACTCCATGCAACCTCAACTGTTATGTCTTATCACAATATTGGGCATTATATTGTGCGTGCGCCAAGATAAGTTTGAGCGTTTTTTGTTTTATTTTTGTAGTGTAAATATAGATTGAACTATAGCACAAGTATCAAAATGTTTCATGGAAAAATCCCAAAACTATACCAAAAGGTGGAAAAAAAATAAAAGTTTAATAAAAAAAACTTTCAATTTTATTGGTACATTAAAATCAGCAACATTAAAAGCATGTTTTATCAGTTACGATCCAGTCAAAAGCAGTACATGTATAACTAAATATGTGGAAGAAGACAGATGGGTCAACGCGTTTCGCTTGGAAAAAGAGCTTCTTCAGGATCCGCTTTCTAGTCTTCAGTATAACATATGGTAGCCACAAATTGTTTGCTGGACAACAATGGTAATCCGCATGTACAGGTCATTCAAGTTCATACAAAATAAAAAATAATTTACATCTCAGAAGCCTAAAAAGCAGAGAATTCTGAAGCCCCCCCCCCCCCCCCAATCCATCCTTTTAGCACAACCCCCTCCAAATTACCCTTCCCAGCACAAATCCCTACCATCCCCCCTCCCCCTCCACTTACTTTGCAGCCTGTACGAGGCAAAAGCCACAACTGGCCTGTAGGAGAGCGACCACCGTCACCTGCCCGTACGAGAGCAGCATGGGCACTTCACTCCCGATGGTCCACCGGGGAGCCGCCTTACAGATTGCCGTCTGATTATCTGCTGAGGAAACCAAACCTGAGAGACCCAGAAGGGTGATGAGAAAAAGAGACGCTCCCTCCATCTCTGCAAAAAGAGAACATTGTCATCAGTCCTTCAAAGCATCAGAGGGGTTCCCACCATCCCTGTGCTGAGTTTTCGGGTCTGTACACCCGCTGTGCCCATTGTGAGGGGTTCTCACCATCCCTGTGCCCATTATGAGGGGTTCCCACCATCCCTGTGCTGAGTTCCGGGTCTGTACACCCGCTGTGCCCATTATGAGGGGTTCCCACCATCCCTGTGCTGAGTTCCCAGGTCTGTACACCCGCTGTGCCCATTATGAGAAGTTCCCACCATCCCTGTGCTGAGTTCCCGGCTCTCTACACCCGCTGTGCCCATTATGAGGGTTTCCCACCATCCCTGTGCTGAGTTCTTGGGTCTGTACACCCGCTGTGCCCATTATCAGGGTTTCCCACCATCCCTGTGCTGAGTTCCCAGGTCTGTACACCCGCTGTGCCCATTATGAGGGGTTCCCACCATCCCTGTGCTGAGTTCCCGGGTCTGTACACCCGCTGTGCCTATTATGAGAGGTTCCCACCATCCCTGTGCTGAGTTCCCGGGTCTGTACACCCGCTGTGCCCATTATGAGGGGTTCCCACCATCCCTGTGCTGAGTTCCCGGGTCTGTACACCCGCTGTGCCCATTATGAGGGGTTCCCACCAGCCCTGTGCTGAGTTCCCGGGTCTGTACCCCCCGCTGTGCCCATTATGAGGGGTTCCCACCATTCCTGTGCTGAGTTCCCGGGTCTGTACACCCGCTGTGCCCATTATGAGGGGTTCCCACCATCCCTGTGCTGAGTTCCCGGGTCTGTACACCCGCTGTGTCCATTATGAGGGGTTCCCACCATCCCTGTGCTGAGTTCCCGGGTCTGTACACCCACTGTGCCCATTATGAGGGGTTCCCTCCATCCCTGTGCTGATTTCCCGGGTCTGTACACCCGCTGTGCACATTATGAGGGGTTCCCACCATCCCTGTGCTGAGTTCCTGGGTCTGTACACCCGCTGTGCCCATTATGAGGGGTTCCCACCATCCCTGTGCTGAGTTCCCGGGTCTGTCCACCCGTTGTGTCCATTATGAGGAGTTCCCACCATCCCTGTGCTGAGATCCCGGGTCTGTTCACCCGCTGTGCCCATTATTAGGGGTTCCCACCATCCCTGTGCTGAGTTCCCGGGTCTGTACACCCGCTGTGCCCATTATGAGGGGTTCCCACCATCCCTGTGCTGAGTTCCCGGGTCTGTACACCCGCTGTGCCCATTATGAGGGGTTCCCACCATCCCTGTGCTGAGTTCCCGGGTCTGTACACCCGCTGTGCCCATTATGAGGGGTTCCCACCATCCCTGTGCTGAGTTCCCGGGTCTGTACACCCGCTGTGCCCATTATGAGGGGTTCCCACCATCCCTGTGCTGAGTTCCTGGGTCTGTACACCCGCTGTGCCCATGATGAGGGGTTCCCACCATCCCTGTGCTGAGTTCCGGGTCTGTACACCCGCTGTGCCCATTATGAGGGGTTCCCACCATCCCTGTGCCGAGTTCCCGGGTCTGTACACCCGCTGTGCCCATTATGAGGGGTTCCCACCATCCCTGTGCTGAGTTCCGGGTCTGTACCCATTATGAGGGGTTCCCACCATCCCTGTGCTGAGTTCCCGGGTCTGTACACCCGCTGTGCCCATTATGAGGGGTTCCCACCATCCCTGTGCTGAGTTCCGGGTCTGTACCCACTATGAGGGGTTCCCACCATCCCTGTGCTGAGTTCCCGGGTCTGTACACCCGCTGTGCCCATTATAAGGGGTTCCCACCATCCCTGTGCTGAGTTCCCGGGTCTGTACACCCGCTGTGCCCAATATGAGGGGTTCCCACCATCCCTGTGCTGAGTTCCCGGGTCTGTACACCCGCTGTGCCCATTATGAGGGGTTCCCACCATCCCTGTGCTGAGTTCCCAGGTCTGTACACCCGCTGTGCCCATTATGAGGGGTTCCCACCATCCCTGTGCTGAGTTCCTGGGTCTGTACACCCGCTGTGCCCATTATGAGGGGTTCCCACCATCCCTGTGCTGAGTTCCCAGGTCTGTACACCCGCTGTGCCCATTATGAGGGGTTCCCACCATCCCTGTGCTGAGTTCCCGGGTCTGTACACCCGCTGTGCCCATTATGAGGGGTTCCCACCATCCCTGTGCTGAGTTCCCGGGTCTGTACACCCGCTGTGCCCATTATGAGGGGTTCCCACCATCCCTGTGCTGAGTTCCCGGGTCTGTACACCCGCTGTGCCCATTATGAGGGGTTCTCACCATCCCTGTGCTGAGTTCCTGGGTCTGTACCCCCGCTGTGCCCATTATGAGGGGTTCCCACCATCCCTGTGCTGAGTTCCCGGGTCTGTACACCTGCTGTGCCCATTATGAGGGGTTCCCACCATCCCTGTGCTGAGTTCCCGGGTCTGTACACCCGCTGTGCCCATTATGAGGGGTTCCCACCATCCCTGTGCTGAGTTCCCGGGTCTGTACACCTGCTGTGCCCATTATGAGGGGTTCCCACCATCCTTGGTTTTAATATTTCTATAGTGGACAATGTAAAATATAGTCTCCAACTCCTCCAAAACTAGTCTGCCAAAAAAACACAATAATTATATAGAAAACACAATCCTTTCTATAGACTGCTATGGACCCAGCTAAGCTCTATACCAGGTATGTCCAAAGTCCGGCCCACGTGCCAATTGCGGCCCGTGTTTTGTTTTATTACGGCCCCACTGGTAATTTGTCTATATATATCTGTTTTGTGGCCCCCAAGGAATGCCAGAGCGGCGCTCAGGGCTGAGGACGAGCTCGGGCGTGTTCACAGCTCCACGTGCCCGAGCCGGCCCGGGAATCTGACGCAGAGCCAATCACAGGCACTGAGACTTTTCCTGGTCCGCAGATATTGGGAAAAGTCTCAGTGCCTGTGATTGGCTCTGTCGGCTTCCAGGTGGGCTCCTTGGGCACGTGAAGTTGTGAACACGCCCGAGCTCGTTCTTAGTCCTGAGCGCCACTCGGGAATTCCTTGGGGGCCACAAAACAGATATATATAAATATCTCCAAATAACACGCCGGAGCTCATCTCTTCACCACACAGCCGAGGGCAGGCAAGTTTTTCTTCAATTAAATTGTAAAATGTCATTTGGTGTAAATCAGTTAGAAATAGATTTGGATACAAATTGTACACTTTGGTGTTCTGCTCATATTCTTTGAACTTTAAAAGTTGACAGAGAAACTTTATGATAAAATGTACTTTACATGTTCCTGACATATTTCAGCTTCTGGGATATTTTCCTTCAGATATGAAAGGCGGAGCCATTTTACACGCTTAGATTTGTCATCCGTGTGATGAAATGAAAAGTACGCCGTTTGCAACAAACTTTGTATAAAATATTTCATTTGCATTTCTTTTTAATGGTTCAAAGAATGTCTGGCAGATCGATCGGCCCTCCCCAGGGGCGTACCTAGAGCATTTGGCACCCGGGGCGGATCCTATACCTGGCACGCCCCACCTTAAAATTTAAAAACACCCCACTGTGCCCCCTGCATACCTCTGCATCCTTCAATATCTCTTTGTCACTAGTGTGTACCCCTTCTCCAGAACTGCACCTCTGGACCCCTTTACATTACACATCCCTTGTACCTCTGGACCCCTTTACATTACACTGCACCCTGCACCCTGCACCTTTGGACCCCTTTACATTACACAGCCCTTGTACCTCTGGACCCCTTTACATTACACAGCACCCTGCACCTCTTTACATTACACTTCACCCTGCACCTCTGGACCCCTTTACATTACACTGCACCCTGCACCTCTCTGGACCCCTTTACATTACACACCCCCTGTACCTCTGCACCCCTTTACATTACGCAGCACCCTGCACCCCTTTACATTACACAGCCCTTGCACCTCTGGACCCCTTTACATTACACGGCACCCTGCACCTCTAGACCCCTTTACATTACACAGCCCCCCACAGCTCTGGACCCCTTTACATTACACAGTACCTTCTAGATGCCTGTATGTTACACAGACACCCCCCTCAACAGTTCTGGACCCCCTGCATGTTACACTGACCCCCCTACAGTGCAGACCCCCCTACAGTGCAGACCCCCGCTACAGTACAGGCCCCCCCTACAATGCAGACCCCCCTACAGTACAGGCCCCCGCTACAGTGCAGACCCCCTACAGTGCAGACCCCCGCTACAGTACAGGCCCCCCTACAGTGCAGACCCCCCTACAGTGCAGACCCCCGCTACAGTACAGGCCCCCCTACAATGCAGACCCCCCTACAGTGCAGACCCCCCTACAGTTAAGACCCCAGCTACAGGGCAGACCCCCTTACAGACCCCCCTACAGTGCAGACACCCCTACAGACTCCCCTGCAGTGCACAGACCCCCTAACAATACAGACCCCCCTACAGACCCCCCTACAGACCACAGACCCCCTAACAATACAGACCCCCCTACAGACCCCCCTACAGTCCCATAATGTACCTCAGAACTGACAGAGAGCCCGAGGTAGTGGCTTTGCAGGGAGGGGGGGTGCGAGCCACACCCGAGCCAGTCGGCACATCTGGGACCAGCGCAACGATCCCCTTCTCTCAAGGCTCTGATCAGTCTCAGCAGCGGCTGTCAGCCGACAAGTATGAAGCCGCCTCCCCCTCCTCCTGCATGCACAGCACTGTATAGACATAAAGGAGGAGGGGGAGGCGGCTTAATACTGCTCGGCTGACAGCCGCTGCCTGAGACTGAGCCGTGAGAGAAGGGGATCATTGCGCCGGTCCCAGATGTGCTCGCACCCCCCCTGCAAAGCCACTACCTGCTCTCCCCCCCCTCCTCCGTGACTGAAAGGAGACAGCGCCGCGGGTTTAACAGCAGCATGTCTGTTCTGTCACAGCGCGATCTGCTGTTAAACCCGCGGCGGCGGCGCTGTCTCCTTTCAGTCACGGAGGGCGCGGGGGGGGGGGCGCCGGCCTGACACCCCCCAGTGTGTGGCACCTGGTGCGGCACGCCACCCCCTTAGTACGCCACTGGCCCTCCCACACGCTCACTTCATCAAATCTGACCCTCTTTGAAAAAGATTTGGACACCCCTGATCTATACAATGTATCAACCAAAAAGAAGATTAGAAACAAAATATATAAAAACAAAATATCTGCACCTGAGAAATGTCCTCATCTGAGGTTCAAATATTGTGATATACAAAAAATGAAATTAAAAAGCATAACAAATAATACAGGAGATGATCAGAGACTGCAGACATAGTACAGGAGATGATCAGAGACTGCAGACATAATACAGGAGATGATCAGAGACTGCAGACATAATACAGGAGATGATCAGAGACTGCAGACATAATACAGGAGATGATCAGAGACTGCAGACATAGTACAGGAGACGGTCAGAGACTGCAGACATAATACAGGAGATGATCAGAGACTGCAGACATGGTACAGGAGATGATCAGAGACTGCAGACATAATACAGGAGATGATCAGAGACTGCAGACATAATACAGGAGATGATCAGAGACTGCAGACATAATACAGGAGATGATCAGAGACTGCAGACATAGTACAGGAGACGGTCAGAGACTGCAGACATAATACAGGAGATGATCAGAGACTGCAGACATGGTACAGGAGATGATCAGAGACTGCAGACATAGTACAGGAGATGGTCAGAGACTGCAGACATAGTACAGGAGATGATCAGAGACTGCAGACATAGTACAGGAGATGGTCAGAGACTGCAGACATAGTACAGGAGATGTCAGAGACTGCAGACATAGTACAGGAGATGGTCAGAGAGTGCAGACATAATATAGGAGATGATCAGAGACTGCAGACATAGTACAGGAGATGATCAGAGACTGCAGACATAGTACAGGAGATGATCAGAGACTGCAGACATAGTACAGGAGATGTCAGAGACTGCAGACATAGTACAGGAGATGGTCAGAGAGTGCAGACATAATACAGGAGATGATCAGAGACTGCAGACATAGTACAGGAGATGGTCAGAGACTGCAGACATAGTACAGGAGATGATCAGAGACTGCAGACATAGTACAGGAGATGGTCAGAGACTGCAGACATAGTACAGGAGATGATCAGAGACTGCAGACATAGTACAGGAGATGGTCAGAGACTGCAGACATAATACAGGAGATGGTCAGAGACTGCAGACATAGTACAGGAGATGATCAGAGACTGCAGACATAGTACAGGAGATGGTCAGAGACTGCAAACATAATACAGGAGATGATCAGAGACTGCAGACATAGTCCAGGAGATGGTCAGAGACTGCAGACATGGTACAGGAGATGATCAGACACTGCAGACATAGTACAGGAGATGGTCAGAGACTGCAGACATAATACAGGAGATGATCAGAGACTGCAGACATAGTCCAGGAGATGATCAGAGACTGCAGACATAATACAGGAGATGGTCAGAGACTGCAGACATAGTCCAGGAGATGGTCAGAGACTGCAGACATAGTACAGATGATCAGAGACTGCAGACATGATACAGGAGATGATCAGAGACTGCAGACATAGTACAGGAGATGGTCAGAGACTGCAGACATAGTACAGGAGATGGTCAGAGACTGCAGACATGATACAGGAGATGATCAGAGACTGCAGACATAGTCCAGGAGATGATCAGAGACTGCAGACATAGTCCAGGAGATGATCAGAGACTGCAGACATAGTCCAGGAGATGATCAGAGACTGCAGACATGATACAGGAGATGATCAGAGACTGCAGACATAGTACAGGAGATGGTCAGAGACTGCAGACATAGTACAGGAGATGGTCAGAGACTGCAGACATAGTACAGGAGATGGTCAGAGACTGCAGACATAGTACAGGAGATGATCAGAGACTGCAGACATAGTACAGGAGATGGTCAGAGACTGCAGATATAGTACAGGAGATGATCAGAGACTGCAGACATGATACAGGAGATGATCAGAGACTGCAGACATAGTACAGGAGATGGTCAGAGAATTCAGACATAGTACCGGAGATGGTCAGAGACTACAGACATAGTCCAGGAGATGGTCAGAGACTGCAGATATAGTACAGGAGATGATCAGAGGCTGCAGACATAGTACAGGAGATGGTCAGAGACTTCAGACATGGTACAGGAGATGGTCAGAGACTGCAGACATAGTACAGGAGATGATCAGAGACTGCAGACATAGTACAGGAGATGGTCAGAGACTGCAGACATAGTCCAGGAGATGGTCAGAGACTGCAGACATAGTCCAGGAGATGGTCAGAGACTGCAGACATAGTACAGGAGATGGTCAGAGACTGCAGACATGATACAGGAGATGATCAGAGACTGCAGACATGATACAGGAGATGATCAGAGACTGCAGACATAATACAGGAGATGGTCAGAGACTGCAGATATAGTCCAGGAGATGGTCAGAGACTGCAGACATAGTCCAGGAGATGGTCAGAGACTGCAGACATAGTACAGGAGATGGTCAGAGACTGCAGACATGATACAGGAGATGATCAGAGACTGCAGACATGGTACAGGAGATGATCAGAGACTGCAGACATGATACAGGAGATGATCAGAGACTGCAGACATAGTACAGGAGATGGTCAGAGACTGCAGACATGATACAGGAGATGATCAGAGACTGCAGACATAGTACAGAAGATGGTCAGAGACTGCAGACATAGTCCAGGAGATGGTCAGAGACTGCAGACATAGTCCAGGAGATGGTCAGAGACTGCAGACATAGTACAGGAGATGGTCAGAGACTGCAGACATGATACAGGAGATGATCAGAGACTGCAGACATGATACAGGAGATGATCAGAGACTGCAGACATAATACAGGAGATGGTCAGAGACTGCAGACATAGTCCAGGAGATGGTCAGAGACTGCAGACATAGTCCAGGAGATGGTCAGAGACTGCAGACATAGTACAGGAGATGGTCAGAGACTGCAGACATGATACAGGAGATGATCAGAGACTGCAGACATGGTACAGGAGATGATCAGAGACTGCAGACATGATACAGGAGATGATCAGAGACTGCAGACATAGTACAGGAGATGGTCAGAGACTGCAGACATGATACAGGAGATGATCAGAGACTGCAGACATAGTACAGGAGATGGTCAGAGACTGCAGACATAATACAGGAGATGGTCAGAGACTGCAGACATAGTACAGGAGATGGTCAGAGACTGCAGACATGATACAGGAGATGGTCAGAGACTGCAGACATAGGATTGCCTGCACCTTCTCTGTCTATCCTCAGACTTACCCTAATGAATTATCTCGGTTCTTCCAATCCCACTTTAGAAAATCGTCCCAATGAGGGAATATCAGGGAATCAGTCAGTGGGTGTTGTAGGTGAATGAGAATCTGATATGATGTCCCTGTTCCTCTCCAGAGTGTCCTTGTACCTCCCACCCTCCCCCCCCCCGCTCATCCTCCTGTGGTCCTCCCTCCAGCAGATCCTCTGTACAAAGTCTACAGATGGAATGTTTTTAGGACTTTTCCCGCGGCTCCTCCCTGGGGGTGTGTATGTGGTGGTGGGGGGCCGGGGGAGGGGGAGTGGGGGTCCATTCAAATGTCTAATTGAAAGACGCAGACAAATATTTTTCATGTGACAAGAAGGGAATCACCTTCATAAATAAGATCTCCTATCAGCCTGAAGTATAATTTGCTAATATTTTCCCAGGATTCCCCCTCCCCCCTCATCAACATGCTTATAACATCATTAAATAAAATCTATAATGTTTCCATTACATACCTTATTAAAGACTCAATGATGTCATCACTGGGTCTCTGTGCTTCTCTATGCAATGCAGGCAGATCATGGCTTGTGGGAGGGGCCGGCAGAAGGCTGTACATATCTACCCGAAACCATCCCAGCCCCTGGCCTCAGTACCCCTCAGTCCTGAAATGAATGCGGAGTATGTAAAAAAAATTGGGTTTATTATTCTTCATTTTAATCATTCCTATTACCTCTGAGCCCGGTGTACATAGAGCTCTGTAGACTGATATCATAGAGCAATTCATTCCACTTAGAATTCTTCAAGTATATAAATGGTAAAAAAGCGAGGACAGACCATATTGGCCCATAAAGAATGAGGAAGGTCATCTGGTTACAAAGGATGGGGAGATGGGGGAAGGTATTGAATTTATTATTCTCCTCAGTCTTCACGAGGGAAGCGGGGAGGCTTCAGTAACCAAATCTGCCGTGTTTTCCTCATGACACATCACAGGAACCCCTCCATGGCTAACAAAGGAAAGAATTAGAAATAGACTTGGGAAACTTACCATTAATAAATCACCGGGACCAGATGGCTTGCACCCGAGGGTCCTTAAGGAACTCTGTTAAGTAATTGCCAGACCATTGTTCTTCATTTTTCCTGACAGTCTACTGACTGGAATGGTACCAGCTGATTGGAGAAAAGCCAATGTAGCTCCAATATTTAAAAAGGGCCCAAAATCCATCCCTGGGAATTACAGAGCAGTCAGCCTAACACCAATAGTATGTAAGTTCTTGGAGGGGATGATAAGGGACTATATACAAGATTTTAGTAATGAGAACGGTATTATTAGCAGTAATCAGCATGGATTCATGAAGAATTGTTCTTCCCAAACCAATCTATTACCCTTCTATGAGGAGGTGAGTTGCCATCTAGATAAAGGAAGGCCCGTAGACGTGGTGTATCTGGATAAAGGAAGGCGCGTAGACGTGGTGTATCTAGATAAAGGAAGGCCCGTAGACGTGGTGTAGCTAGATAAAGGAAGGTCCGTAGACGTGGTGTATCTGGATAAAGGAAGGCCCGTAGACGTGGTATATCTGGATAAAGGAAGGCCCGTAGACGTGGTGTATCTAGATAAAGGAAGGCCCGTAGACGTGGTGTATCTAGATAAAGGAAGGCCCGTAGACGTGGTGTATCTGGATAAAGGAAGGCCCGTAGACGTGGTGTATCTAGATAAAGGAAGGCCCGTAGACGTGGTGTATCTAGATAAAGGAAGGCCCGTAGACGTGGTGTATCTAGATAAAGGAAGGCCCGTAGACGTGGTGTATCTGGATAAAGGAAGGCCCGTAGACGTGGTGTATCTAGATAAAGGAAGGCCCGTAGACGTGGTGTATCTAGATAAAGGAAGGCCCGTAGACGTGGTGTATCTGGATAAATGAAGACCCGTAGACGTGGTGTATCTGGATAAAGGAAGGCGCATAGACGTGGTGTATCTGGATAAAGGAAGGCGCGTAGACGTGGTGTATCTGGATTAAGGAAGGCCCGTAGACGTGGTGTATGTGGATAAAGGAAGGCCCGTAGACGTGGTGTATGTGGATAAAGGAAGAGACCCGTAGACGTGGTGTATCTGGATAAAGGAAGGTCCGTAGACGTGGTGTATCTGGATAAAGGAAGGTCCGTAGACGTGGTGTATCTAGATAAAGGAAGGCCTGTAGACGTGATGTATCTGGATAAAGGAAGGCCCGTAGACGTGGTGTATCTGGATAAAGGAAGGCCCGTAGACGTGGTGTATCTGGATAAAGGAAGGCCCGTAGACGTGGTGTATGTGGATAAAGGAAGGTCCGTAGACGTGGTGTATCTGGATAAAGGAAGGCCTGTAGACGTGATGTATCTGGATAAAGGAAGGCCCGTAGATGTGGTGTATCTGGATAAAGGAAGGCCTGTAGACGTGGTGTATCTGGATAAAGGAAGGCCCGTAGATGTGGTGTATCTAGATAAAGGAAGGCCCGTAGATGGGGTGTATCTGGATAAAGGAAGGCCCGTAGACGTGGTGTATCTGGATAAAGGAAGGCCCGTAGATGTGGTGTATCTAGATAAAGGAAGGCCCGTAGATGGGGTGTATCTGGATAAAGGAAGGCCCGTAGACGTGGTGTATCTAGATAAAGGAAGGCCCGTAGACGTGGTGTATCTGGATAAAGGAAGGCCCGTAGACGTGGTGTATGTGGATAAAGGAAGAGACCCATAGACGTGGTGTATCTGGATAAAGGAAGGCCCGTAGACGTGGTGTATGTGGATAAAGGAAGGTCCGTAGACGTGGTGTATCTGGATAAAGGAAAGCCTGTAGACGTGATGTATCTGGATAAAGGAAGGCCCGTAGATGTGGTGTATCTGGATAAAGGAAGGCCCGTAGATGTGGTGTATCTGGATAAAGGAAGGCCTGTAGACGTGGTGTATCTGGATAAAGGAAGGTCCGTAGACGTGGTGTATCTAGATAAAGGTAGGCCCGTAGACGTGGTGTATCTAGATAAAGGAAGACCCGTAGACGTGGTGTATCTAGATAAAGGAAGACCCGTAGACGTGGTGTATCTAGATAAAGGAAGGTCCGTAGACGTGGTGTATCTAGATAAAGGAAGGCCCGTAGACGTGGTGTATCTGGATAAAGGAAGGTCCGTAGACGCGGTGTATCTAGATAAAGGAAGGCCCGTAGACGTGGTGTATGTGGATAAAGGAAGGTCCGTAGACGTGGTGTATCTAGATAAAGGAAGGCCCGTAGACGTGGTGTATGTGGATAAAGGAAGGTCCGTAGACGTGGTGTATCTAGATAAAGGAAGGCCCGTAGACGTGGTGTATGTGGATAAAGGAAGGTCCGTAGACGTGGTGTATCTAGATAAAGGAAGGCCCGTAGACGTGGTGTATCTAGATAAAGGTAGGCCCGTAGATGTGGTGTATTTTGGATAAAGGAAGGCCCGTAGACGTGGTGTATCTAGATAAAGGAAGGTCCGTAGACGCGGTGTATCTAGATAAAGGAAGGCCCGTAGACGTGGTGTATCTAGATAACGGAAGGCCCGTAGACGTGGTGTATCTGGATAAAGGAAGGCCTGTAGATGTGGTGTATCTGGATAAAGGAAGGCCCGTAGACGTGGTGTATGTGGATAAAGGAAGGTCTGTAGACGTGGTGTATCTAGATAAAAGACGGCCCGTAGACGTGGTGTATCTAGATAAAGGAAGGCCCGTAGACGTGGTGTATCTGGATAAAGGAAGGCCTGTAGACGTGATGTATCTGGATAAAGGAAGGCACGTAGACGTGGTGTATGTGGATAAAGGAAGGCCCGTAGACGTGGTGTATCTAGATAAAGGAAGGCCCGTAGACGTGGTGTATCTGGATAAAGGAAGGCCCGTAGACGTGGTGTATCTAGATAAAGGAAGGTCCGTAGACGTGGTGTATCTAGATAAAGGAAGACCCGTAGACGTGGTGTATCTAGAGAAAGGAAGGCCCGTAGATGTGGTGTATCTGGATAAAGGAAGGCCCGTAGACGTGGTGTATCTAGTGTGACAGCAGGAAGGTAAAGTCACCTGGTTGCATCCAGGGGGGTAGATATATTTCGCCCAGATTCAGGCTTTACGCCGACTTATACAACTAGGTGGAGAGTTGTATAAGGCTAGTGGGCTCATGGATGACTCATACCTCTAGGGAGAGGGCTGGGCGTCGTGCAGACAGGGAGTTGATGAGACCAGCTGAAGCTTGTCAGCTCATTTAGGCCTCTATAAGAACTCCCAGCTTCATTAGGTGTTAGCTCATGCCTGGACCCAGACCTGTGTGGACTGTCTAGGGAGAGTGAACCCCTGTGCGGTGAGACAAAGCCTGTGTGGCTATTTGCTTGGACATTTAAAACCAGGGACTTAGGGACTAGGACAGCACTAGGCTGATCCCAGTTGTTAGTTAGGAAACCTGTATGTTTAGTCAGAGGTCAAGTTGACCAGGATTTATTTTGTTTATGTTTCTTTTTCTTTGCTGTGTTTTGTCACTGTAAATAGAAAATAAACCGCACCTTTTTGATTTTGAAAACAACAACCTCCGTTTGCTGGGCCTGTTTTTGTGTGGGGAGCCCATCTCGGGGGTCACACACACCCGCTGCCGAGCCAACCCCCTCACAGTTGGTGGAGAACCAGTGGCAGTTTTTTTTTAAGCCAGCATGGAGGAGATACTGAAGCAGCTGGCTCTAGCAAATGCCAATCAACAGCAGACAAATGCAGGTTTGCAAAAGAACTTCGCAGCTCAACAACAGAACTTCGCAGCCCAGCAGCAGACAAACGCAACTTTGCAACAGAGTCTGGAGGCTCAGCAACAAGCCCAGCAGCAATCTGAGGCCCGCTTCATAGACCTGTTGCAGAAGCAAGAGCAGAGACTACAACAACAGATGGAAGCAGTAATGCAGCAACGTCCGCAGACCAGTGAGGAAAGCCGTCCCACTAATACCGCGTCCTTTGGGGTGAGTCGTTTATTGACAAAAATGACTGGAGAGGATGATCCAGAGGTATTTTTGACCACATTTGAAAGGACCGCTGAAAGAGAAAAGTGGCCTGAGGAGCAGTGGGCTGGACTGGTGGCTCCTCTGTCAACTGGTGAATCGCAGAAAGCTTACTATGACCTAGAGCCTAACCAAGCAAAAGACTATGTGATGCTAAAAGCTGAAATATTGGCAAGGCTGGGTGTCACCCAGGCTGTCCGGGCTCAGCGTGTGCATAACTGGACTTTCCAGCTTGGAAAACCCCCCAGGTCTCAAATGTATGATCTCATTCACCTGAGCAGAAAGTGGCTACAGCCAGAGACTTTGTCCGCACCAAAGATTGTGGAACGTGTTGTAATGGATCGGTTTTTGAGAGCTCTTCCTACTGCCATCCAAAAGTGGGTAAGCCATGGAGACCCAGAGACGGCCGATGGTCTTGTGGATCGTGTGGAGAAATACTTGGCTACAGAGAACCTGACGGCCTCTTCCAGAGACACTCGGACTTTCCACCCTAAGACCAGACCATCCCCAGGGGCGGATAAGAGGATTCCAAGGGGTGAGGGTGGAGAGAGTGAGAGGGTGGGAGCTCTACCCCAAGTTTGGCGAGAACAGCCTGGGAAATCAGCGGCTCAAGAGGCCGCAAGAAGGATCGTTTGCTACCGCTGCCGGCAAGCGGGACATATTGCAGCCAATTGCCCGGTTGTGGAGGAACCCATGCAGTGTGACTTTCTGACGGGCAGACGTCAGTCGCTGTGTGCGACAGTCGCATGCACTGCCATTCGAGGAACTGAGAAACATTTATGCAAAATGTGTGTTAATGGTAGAAATGTTGTGGTATTGCTGGATTCAGGTAGCCTTGTGACCCTGATAAAGGCTGAGTTAGTTAAAACAGAGGTCTCTGGGAATAGCAAGGTAGCTGTTATTTGTGTGCATGGGGACACCCGAGAGTATCCAGTGACTACAGTGTGTTTCGAGACCCCCAAAGGTACCCTCTCTCATCCAGTGGGCTTAGTATCTCAGTTACCGCATGACGCCATTGTGGGAAGGGATTTTCCGAAGTTCTGGGAACTGTGGGATGATCCTGAGCCTCCCACTGGTGCCCCTATGTACCAGGAATGTGATAGCCAGAACTCCCCTGAGAGTGGTGAGGACTCTCCGGAATTTCCCTTATCAGTATTGGCAGGGGAGACTCAAGAAACTGGAGAGGAGCCCACTTCCTCAGACGAAAACCTACCGTCTGTGGAGTTTTCTGATCTTGAGGTTCACAGGGAAAACTTTGCCACAGAACAGTTGAAAGACCCCGCCCTAATAAAGGCACGGTAAAACGTTGAAAATAGATGGCGAGTTAGTGAACCCAGATAATACCTGCACTTACCCATACTTCAGCGTAGAGAAGGACCTACTGTATCGGGTGGCAAAAAGGGCAGAAGAAACCGTTGAGCAGCTTGTGGTGCCCAAACCTTACAGGAAGTTGGTGTTGGAGTTGGCCCATGGGCACATTCTTGGAGGTCATCTGGGGACAGAGAAAACCCGAGAGAGGGTATTACAGAGATTCTATTGGCCGGGGGTGATGAAGGACATAGAAAATTATTGTTCCTCCTGCCCTGTGTGTCAGAGGTCGGCCCCGATGCCACATTTCCGTAGCCCGCTGGTCCCTCTACCCATCATTGAGGTCCCGTTTGAGAGGATCGCCATGGATTTGGTAGGTCCTATAATCAAGTCCGCTAGGGGGCACCAGTACATATTAGTTATAATGGACTATGCCACCCGTTATCCAGAAGCGATCCCTCTCCGAAATACCTCGGCCAAAACCATAGCCAAAGAGCTATCTCTTGTGTTTACCCGGGTGGGTATTTGTAAAGAACTGCTTACGGACCAAGGTACACCCTTTATGTCCCGGGTTATGAAGGAGCTGTGTAAATTGTTCAAAGTGACGCAATTACGTACATCTGTGTATCACCCCCAAACCGATGGGCTGGTTGAAAGATTCAACAAAACCCTAAAACAAATGTTGAAGAAAGTGGTGGATAGAGATGGAAAGGATTGGGACTGTCTACTTCCTTATTTGATGTTTGCTATTAGGGAGGTGCCCCAATCCTCTACGGGATTCTCCCCCTTTGAGTTACTGTATGGGAGACACCCAAGAGGGCTGTTGGATATTGCCAAGGAAACTTGGGAAAGTGAGAGTTCTCCCCACAGGAGTGTGATTGAGCATGTCGCCCTGATGCAAGACCGAATTGCACAGGTAATGCCCATCGTGAAGGAACATTTGGCCCAAGCGCAGTTAGCACAGCAGAGAGTGTACAACCGTGGAGCCAAGACCCGTACCTTTTCCCCGGGGGATAGGATACTGGTACTTGTCCCTACGGTTGAAAGTAAATTCCTTGCCAAATGGCAAGGCCCCTACGAGATAATGGAAAAAGTGAGCGAAGTGAATTACAAGGTCAGACAACCAGGAAGGCGAAAGCCCGAACAGATCTATCACGTTAATCTGTTGAAAGCCTGGAGGGATAGAGAGTCCCTAGTCGCAGACACTTGGTCACCAGCTCAAACTGGTTGCGTGATTCCTGAGGTTGGAATAGCAGCCACCTTGTCACAACCCCAACAACAGGAGGTTAAGGAGTTTGTGCTTCGCAACAAGGAGGTATTCTCTGAGCTGCCGGGACAAACATCTGGGGTAGAGCATGACATCATTACCCCGCCCGGTGAAAGGGTGAAGTTAAAACCCTATCGGATCCCAGAGGCCCGACGGGAGGCAATACGGGAGGAAGTACAGAAAATGCTGAACTTAGGGGTGATAGAGGAGTCCCAAAGTGATTGGTCTAGTCCCATCGTGTTGGTGCCTAAACCGGATGGGAGCTGGCGATTTTGTAACGATTTTCGTCAGTTGAACAAAGTTACAAAATTTGACACCTACCCCATGCCACGTATAGATGAGTTGATCGACCGGCTGGGAACAGCCCGATACATGACGACTCTTGACCTCACAAAAGGGTATTGGCAAATCCCCCTGGCCAAGTCGGCCAAAGAGAAAACCGCATTTGTAACCCCAGACGGGGCGTTCCAATATAAAAGAATGCCGTTCGGGTTACAGAATGCGCCGGCCACATTCCAGCGGAAAATGGACCAGATGCTGAGGCCCCATCGGAAGTATGCTGCGGCTTACCTGGATGACGTAATTGTCCATAGCACAGATTGGGCCTCACAACTGCCAAAAGTGCAAGCAGTCCTGGACTCTGTTCGGGAAGCGGGGTTTACGGCTAACCCCAAGAAGTGTACCATTGGGCAGGAGGAGGCCAAATATCTTGGGTACACCATTGGGAGGGGAGTAATAAAACCCCAACTCAACAAAGTCGAGGCCATCCAGAGTTGGCCACGTCCCAACAGCAAGAAGCAGGTACGAGCCTTTCTGGGAATCGCTGGGTATTATCGGCGATTCATTCCCCACTTTGCTTCTAAGGCTGTGCCCCTAACCAACCTGACGAAGGGGAAAGGGTCGGTCATGATTAAATGGACCCCCGAGGCTGAGGCAGCATTCCAATTCTTGAAACAAGCCTTATGTAGCCAGCCAGTGTTGTACTCACCCGACTTCTCTAAAGACTTTGTCGTACAAAGTGATGCGTCAGATGTGGGGTTAGGAGCAGTATTGTCCCAGGTCTGGAACGGGGAAGAGCACCCAGTCATTTACCTCAGCAGGAAGTTGAAGTCCCATGAGGTAAATTACGCCACCGTTGAAAAGGAGTGTTTAGCGGTGAAGTGGG
This sequence comes from Rana muscosa, assembly GCA_029206835.1. Classification (NCBI taxonomy): domain Eukaryota; kingdom Metazoa; phylum Chordata; class Amphibia; order Anura; family Ranidae; genus Rana; species Rana muscosa. Next base: position 1,658,547 of record CM055120.1, read on the forward strand.
CTCTAGATTCCCTTCGGTACTACCTGCTAGGTAGGCACTTTGACTTGGTTATGGATCACGCTCCGTTAAAGTGGATGGCTCAAAACAAGGAAACAAATAGAAGAGTGAATAGGTGGTTCCTGGCCCTCCAGGAATTCAACTTCACAGTAAAGCATCGCCCTGGCGTTCAAATGGGGAATGTGGATGCTTTGTCTCGAGTACATGAATGCCTGATTGCTGGTGTTCCAACCCCGAGGTTAAAACAAGAGGGGGGGGTATGTGACAGCAGGAAGGTAAAGTCACCTGGTTGCATCCAGGGGGGTAGATATATTTCGCCCAGATTCAGGCTTTACGCCGACTTATACAACTAGGTGGAGAGTTGTATAAGGCTAGTGGGCTCATGGATGACTCATACCTCTAGGGAGAGTGTGGGGCGTCGTGCAGACAGGGAGTTGATGAGACCAGCTGAAGCTTGTTAGCTCATTTAGGCCTCTATAAGAACTCCCAGCTTCATTAGATGTTAGCTCATGCCTGGACCCAGACCTGTGTGGACTGTCTAGGGAGAGTGAACCCCTGTGCGGTGAGACAAAGCCTGTGTGGCTATTTGCTTGGACATTTAAAACCAGGGACTTAGGGACTAGGACAGCACTAGGCTGATCCCAGTTGTTAGTTAGGAAACCTGTATGTTTAGTCAGAGGTCAAGTTGACCAGGATTTATTTTGTTTATGTTTCTTTTTCTTTGCTGTGTTTTGTCACTGTAAATAGAAAATAAACCGCACCTTTTTGATTTTGAAAACCACAACCTCCGTTTGCTGGGCCTGTTTTTGTGTGGGGAGCCCATCTCGGGGGTCACACACACCCGCTGCCGAGCCAACCCCCTCACACTAGATAAAGGTAGGCCCGTAGACGTGGTGTATCTAGATAAAGGAAGACCCGTAGACGTGGTGTATCTAGATAATGGAAGATCCGTAGACGTGGTGTATCTAGATAAAGGAAGGCCCGTAGACGTGGTGTATCTAGATAAAGGAAGGCCCGTAGATGTGGTGTATCTGGATAAAGGAAGGCCCGTAGACGTGGTGTATCTGGTGTACAGGACGCCGTGGCTGGGTCCTGGAAGGACGCTATATTTCCCCTCTGTTTGGGCTGTGGTTCCTTTAAGGGAACAGCAATGGTTAACACACCTGTCCAAGGAAGTGGTTTAAGAGAGACAGGAAGTTGTAGGTGAGAGTGAAGGACTGTAGTGAAGTCTGTGCATGGTGAATGGTGGACACTGCAAAAGCTGGGGAGGCTGTGAAAAGCTCTGGGAAGCTGTGAATGTACATGGCAGTGGCCTGCATGGAAGCCTGCTATCTGGGAAACTTACCTGCAACACCAAGGAAGGACTGTTTAACTGCGACAGCAGTAATAAACTCTACAAGTCGGTGAGACTGTCATTTCTTTTGTTTTGCTGCTGTGAAGCCATTTAAGTTTAATAAACGTCCTTTTGTTTGAAAAGCTTGTGTCCTGCGATCTAGCTGGTTCCCCGAACATTACACTGGTGCTCGAATGCGGGCAGGACAGAATAACAGGCATAAGAAGAAATAAAAGAAAAAAAAAATTTTTAATTTTTTTTTATCTTTGCATTTGAACAGTTAAAGGGACAGTACATTGGATTTATGTCCTGGGTTAAAGCTGCACAAACATTGAAATCTGAAACAATGGAGGAGCTAATTAAACAGCTGTCCCTGGCTAATATGCAAGCACAGACTCCATGAGGAAGCTAATCAGCGCTTAGCAACCCAGCTGGAGGTACAACAAAATCACCACAAAGAGGCGCTGGCTCTGCAGCAAGAAAATACTCGAGTTTTGGTGGCCCAGTTGGCAGCCCAGCAAGCGACCCAGCAAGGGGTTATGCAGGCGCAGGTTACTGTCTTAAAGGAAGCAGTACAGAAGCTGTCTCAGGAACAAGTGGCTGTTGCCCCTGGCAACCAGGTGACTGTGAGGGCAAGCCATTTTTTGCAGAAATTGTCCCTGAGCGATGATATAGAGGCATTTCTTGCTACATTTGAGAGGACGGCAGAGAGAGAAGGGTGGCCTCAGGACCAGTGGGCCGGCCTCATTGCTCCTTTTCTCACCGGAGATCCTCAAAAAGCCTACTTTGACTTGCCACCCGATGATGCTAAAGACTATCAAAAGTTAAAGGCAGAAATTCTGGCTCGTCTGGGGGTGACTACGGCCGTTCGGGCCCAACGAGTACACCAATGGAAGTATCGTCCAGATCGGCCACCCCGGTCTCAAATGCATGACCTGGTGCAACTGGTAAAAAAATGGCTGCAGCCTGAGGTGTTGTCGGGCCCCCAAATCGTGGAACGGGTTGTGCTGGACCGATACCTGCGATCCCTGCCAGACGACCTTCAACGGTGGGTCAGCCATGGAGACCCCAAAACAGCAAACCTCCTTGTCGAGATGGTGGAACGATATACAGTGGTGGAGGACCTGCTCGGACCTACCAAGCGCATAGGCCCTAGTCTACCACGGCCTGTTCGACTAACTGCTGCCCTTCTAAAGGATGTTCCAAGGAGTCCTGGAGCAAACACCCCGGAAGGTCAAGAGTCATTCCCGGTACCCCCTCAGCGTTCAGTTCCTGTTCGGAGAGGAGGGGATGTACAATGTTGGCGATGTCATTCCTGGGGTCATACCCGGGCACACTGCCCACTGCAAGAGGAGCCCATGGAATGCGGGGTTCTTCGGAGGGGGTCTTTTTATGCCCATAAAGTATGCACCACACAGCTCGACCTGGGTGAGGGTAAATTTGAGTGTGAAGTCCAAGTGAACCACCTGCCTGCCCGGGCTTTGTTGGACTCCGGAAGCATGGTAACCCTGGTTCATCCTAGAGTAATTGGGAAGATCGGTCTGGTAAGAAAAACCTTACGGGTGGTGTGCATTCACGGGGACACTAGAGAGTACCCTCTCATCTCGGTGACCATCTCCTCAGCATGTGGCACTGGTACTCAAGAGGTGGGGGTGGTAAAGAACTTGGTACATGATGTTATAATAGGACGAGACTGTCCGTTGTTTACAAAACTGTGGGAACAAGGAGAACAGTTCAGAGATTGGGGAGAAACTAGCCTCCCTGTTCCTGCTGCTGAGAGGAATAACCCTGAACTGCCAAATGTTCTTAATGTGGATCCAAATGATGAAATTGCTAATGGTTGGGTTAATGGTGATGAAAGTAGAGCTGATACTGTTGATAATGTCAAGACATGTGGTCCACAGATCTACCAAAACACTGAGGGGGGAGGATCTTCCCCACTTCAGGTAATGCTGGGGGAAGAGGACGAGGAAGTGGCCTCTACCCCTGCCCTGCCAGATTTGGGTGTTCCCCAGGGGGCGTTTGGTACTGCTCAGATGCAGGACCCCACTTTGGCCCATGCACGGGAACAAGTTGTAGTAGTAAATGGGGTTCCCCAAGAGCCAGGTGCAAATGAGCGGTGGCCACACTTCGCAATGTATAATGAGTTGTATCGGGTTACCAAGGTGAGGGAAAATGTGGTAGAACAATTGTTGGTACCCCAACAATATAGACGAAAGGTTCTGGACCTGGCCCATGATGATGTGTTAGGGGGACACCTGGGAGTTGAGAAGACAGAAGCACGGATTACCGACCGGTTTTACTGGCCAGGTCTGAAAGCAGAGGTAAAGAAATACTGTGCCTCTTGTCCCACCTGTCAGTTGACCGCTCCGGTGACCCACTTCCGGAGCCCTTTGGTCCCTCTGCCCATAATTGAGGTCCCATTCGAGAGGATAGCCATGGATATAGTGGGTCCCTTGGTAAAGTCGGCTCAAGGTTACTCCTACATATTGGTGATTCTTGACTATGCCACCCGATATCCTGAGGCGCTTCCACTGCGGAATACCTCCTCTAAGGCTATTGCCCGGGGAATTATTCCAGTTGTTTACACGGACGGGTTTTCCCAAGGAAATACTCACAGACCAGGGCACCCCATTTATGTCGAGAGTCATGGCCGATGTGTGCAAGCTGTTCCGGATTAAACAGCTGCGCACATCGGTCTACCATCCCCAAACGGACGGGTTAGTGGAACGCTTTAACAAGACCCTTAAGTCTATGCTAAAGAGCGTGGTACAAAGGGATGGGAAAGACTGGGACTGCCTGTTACCAGCTCTCCTGTTTGCTATCAGGGAAGTGCCCCAGGCCTCCACTGGGTTTTCGCCCTTTGAGTTGGTATATGGGCGTAGACCTCGCAGACTACTTGACTTTATTAAAGAGGAATGGGAAAGTGAACCTGTTCAGCATAAGAGTGTTCTTGAATATGTCTCCCAAATGCAGGAAAGGATCCAAACTGTGATGCCACTAGTCAAAGAGCATTTGAAAAAAACCCAGGAGGCTCAACGACGGGTCTATAACAGGGCTGCTAAAATAAGGCACTTCCAAGTGGGGGATCGGGTAGCGGTGCTAATTCCTACTGTGGAAAGTAAATTCTTGGCCAGATGGCAAGGTCCCTTTGAAGTTGTGGAAAAAGTGGGAGAGGTAAATTATAGAGTCCACCAGCCAGGCAAGAGGAAACCGTATCAGATATATCATGTCAACTTGTTAAAGCCCTGGACAGACAGGGAACCGGTGACCTCCCTGGCTAGTGCAAGACTTGAGCCTCAGGTTGGGGTGGAGAGTGTCCAAGTAGCAAGTACCCTGTCTAAAATCCAAAGTCAGCAGGCAAGGGAGTTCTTGCAGAGAAATAAAGAAAAGTTTTCAGACTTGCCAGGGCTAACTAGTGTTATAGAACATGATATTATTACAGAACCTGGAGTCAAAGTTTTTGTCCGGCCCTACCGCATCCCAGAGGCTCAAAGGAAGGCCGTTTCAGAGGAAGAGAAGAAGATGCTGGACCTGGAGATCATTGAAGAGTCGCAGAGTGAGTGGTCGAGCCCAATTGTGTTGGTACCAAAGCCCAACAGGACTCTGCGATTCTGCAATGATTTCCGGAAACTTAATGAGGTTTCACGGTTTGATGCCTACCCCATGCCCCGGGTAGATGAGCTTATTGAGAGACTAGGTCCAGCCAGGTATATTACAACATTAGACCTTACCAAGGGGTATTGGCAAATCCCGTTGACTAAGGCTGCTAGAGAGAAAACTGCTTTTTCTACCCCAGAGGGGAGTTTTCAGTACAAAAGAATGCCTTTTGGACTACAAACTGCTCCAGCCACTTTTCAGCGAGCAATGGATAGGATTTTACGACCTCACCGGGAGTATGCCTCAGTGTACTTGGACGACATAGTCATTTTTAGCAGAGACTGGGAATCACACTTGCCCAAAGTCCAGGCAGTACTGGACTCTCTTTGGAAGGAGGGGTTTACAATAAACCCTGAAAAATGTGCTTTGGGAATGGAGGAGGTGAAATACCTGGGCTATATTGTAGGTAGAGGGGTGGTGAAAACTCAGGTTAACAAGGTAGAGGCTATACAGAATTGGCCCCGCCCTCTCACAAAAAAGCAGGTACGTGCATTCCTGGGCATGGTGGGATACTACAGGAGATTCGTACCCAACTTTGCCACATTGGCGGCTCCATTGACCGATCTGACTAAGGGACGGAAATCGGTCATGGTGGAAGGGAATGCAGATGCTGAAAAGGCTTTTTTGGAGCTCAAGTCAGCACTGTGCCAACACCCTGTCCTGATAGCACCCAATTTTTCAAACGAGTTTGTTGTCCAGACTGATGCTTCCGATGTAGGATTGGGAGCTGTGTTGTCACAGGTTGTTCATGGTGAGGAGCACCCAGTAGTCTTCCTCAGTAGAAAGTTGACACCAGCGGAGAAAAACTACGCTATAGTTGAACGAGAATGTCTGGCCATTAAGTGGGCTCTGGAATCCCTCAGATATTACCTCTTGGGAAGGAAGTTTAGGTTAATTTCTGACCATGCCCCTTTAACATGGATGAGGCAAGGTAAAGGGACTAATGCCAGAATTACACGTTGGTTCCTGGCGCTCCAGGAATTTAAATTTGTAGTGGAGCATAGGCCCGGGAGACTGCATCAAAATGCAGATGCCCTCTCCCGAGTCCATTGTTTTAGCTCCACTGTTGCCTCCACCTCCTTGGCGTTTGGGGCACAGGGGGGGGGGGATATGTACAGGACGCCGTGGCTGGGTCCTGGAAGGACGCTATATTTCCCTTCTGTTTGGGCTGTGGTTCCTTTAAGGGAACAGCAATGGTTAACACACTTGTCCAAGGAAGTGGCTTAAGAGAGACTGGAAGTTGTAGGTGAGAGTGAAGGAGTGTAGTGATGTCTGTGCATGGTGAATGGTGGACACTGCAAAAGCTGTGGAGGCTGTGAAAAGCTCTGGGAAGCTGTGAATGTACATGGCAGTGGCCTGCATGGAAGCCTGCTATCTGGGAAACTTACCTGCAACACCAAGCAAGGACTGTATAACTGCGACAGCAGTTATACACTCTACAAGTCGGTGAGACTGTCATTTCTTTTGTTTTGCTGCTGTGAAGCCATTTAAGTTTAAATAAACGTCCTTTTGTTTGAAAAGCCTGTGTCCTGCGATCTAGCTGGTTCCCCGAACATTACACTGGATAAAGGAAGGCCCGTAGACATGGTGTATCTGGATAAAGGAAGGCCCGTAGATGTGGTGTATCTAGATAAAGGAAGGCCCGTAGACGTGGTGTATCTTGATAAAGGAAGGCCCGTAGACGTGGTGTATCTTGATAAAGGAAGGCCCGTAGACGTGGTGTATCTAGATAAAGGAAGGCCCGTAGACATGGTGTATCTGGATAAAGGAAGGCCCGTAGATGTGGTGTATCTAGATAAAGGAAGGCCCGTAGACGTGGTGTATCTAGATAAAGGAAGGCCCGTAGACGTGGTGTATCTGGATAAAGGAAGGGCCGTAGACGTGGTGTATCTGGATAAAGGAAGGCCCGTAGACGTGGTGTATCTGGATAAAGGAAGGCCCGTAGACGTGGTGTATCTGGATAAAGGAAGGCCCGTAGATGTGGTGTATCTGGAAAAAAGAAGGCCCGTAGACGTGATGTATCTGGATAAAGGAAGGCCCGTAGACGTGGTGTATCTAGATAAAGGAAGGCCCGTAGATGTGGTGTATCTAGATAAAGGAAGGCCCGTAGACGTGGTGTATCTGGATAAAGGAAGGCCCGTAGACGTGGTGTATCTGGATAAAGGAATGCCCGTAGACGTGGTGTATCTAGATAAAGGAAGGTCCGTAGACGTGGTGTATCTGGATGAAGGAAGGTCCGTAGACGTGGTGTATCTGGATGAAGGAAGGTCCGTAGACGTGGTGTATCTGGATAAAGGAAGGCCCGTAGACGTGATGTATCTAGATAAAGGAAGGCCCGTAGATGTGGTGTATCTAGATAAAGGAAGGTCCGTAGACGTGGTGTATCTAGATAAAGGGAGGCCCGTAGACGTGGTGTATCTGGATGAAGGAAGGCCTGTAGACGTGATGTATCTGGATAAAGGAAGACCCGTAGATGTGGTTTATCTGGATAAAGGAAGGTCTGTAGACGTGGTGTATCTAGATAAAGGAAGGCCCGTAGACGTGGTGTATCTGGATAAAGGAAGGCCTGTAGACGTGATGTATCTGGATAAAGGAAGGCCCGTAGAAGTGGTGTATCTAGATAAAGGAAGGCCCGTAGACGCGGTGTATCTGGATAAAGGAAGGCCCGTAGACGTGGTGTATCTGGATAAAGGAAGGTCCTTAGACGTGTTGTATCTGGATAAAGGAAGGCCCGTAGACGTGGTGTATCTGGATAAAGGAAGGCCCGTAGACGTGGTGTATCTAGATAAAGGAAGGCCCGTAGACGTGATGTATCTAGATAAAGGAAGGCCCGTAGACGTGGTGTATCTAGATAAAGGAAGGTCCGTAGACGTGGTGTATCTAGATAAAGGGAGGCCCGTAGACGTGGTGTATCTGGATGAAGGAAGGCCTGTAGACGTGATGTATCTGGATAAAGGAAGACCCGTAGATGTGGTGTATCTGGATAAAGGAAGGTCCGTAGACGTGGTGTATCTAGATAAAGGAAGGCCCGTAGACGTGGTGTATCTGGATAAAGGAAGGCCTGTAGACGTGGTGTATCTAGATAAAAGAAGGCCCGTAGACGTGCTGTATCTGGATAAAGGAAGGCCCGTAGACGTGGTGTATCTAGATAAAAGACGGCCCGTAGACGTGGTGTATCTAGATAAAGGAAGGCCCGTAGACGTGGTGTATCTGGATAAAGGAAGGCCCGTAGACGTGGTGTATCTGGATAAAGGAAGGCCCGTAGACGTGGTGTATCTGGATAAAGGAAGGTCCGTAGACGTGGTGTATCTGGATAAAGGAAGGTCCGTAGACGTGGTGTATCTAGATAAAGGAAGGCCCGTAGACGTGGTGTATCTAGATAAAGGAAGGCCCGTAGACGTGGTGTATCTGGATAAAGGAAGGCCCGTAGATGGGGTGTATCTGGATAAAGGAAGGCCCGTAGACGTGGTGTATCTAGATAAAGGAAGGCCCGTAGACGTGGTGTATCTGGATAAAGGAAGGCCCGTAGACGTGGTGTATCTAGATAAAAGACGGCCCGTAGACGTGGTGTATCTAGATAAAGGAAGGCCCGTAGACGTGGTGTATCTAGATAAAAGACGGCCCGTAGACGTGGTGTATCTAGATAAAGGAAGGCCCGTAGACGTGGTGTATCTGGATAAAGGAAGGCCTGTAGACGTGATGTATCTGGATAAAGGAAGGCACGTAGACGTGGTGTATCTAGATAAAGGAAGGCCCGTAGACGTGATGTATCTAGATAAAGGAAGGCCCGTAGACGTGGTGTATCTGGATAAAGGAAGGCCCGTAGACGTGGTGTATCTAGAGAAAGGAAGGCCCGTAGATGTGGTGTATCTGGATAAAGGAAGGCCCGTAGACGTGGTGTATCTAGTGTGACAGCAGGAAGGTAAAGTCACCTGGTTGCATCCAGGGGGGTAGATATATTTCGCCCAGATTCAGGCTTTACGCCGACTTATACAACTAGGTGGAGAGTTGTATAAGGCTAGTGGGCTCATGGATGACTCATACCTCTAGGGAGAGTGTGGGGCGTCGTACAGACAGGGAGTTGATGAGGCCAGCTGAAGCTTGTCAGCTCATTTAGGCCTCTATAAGAACTCCCAGCTTCATTAGATGTTAGCTCATGCCTGGAACTAGACCTGTGTGGACTGTCTAGGGAGAGTGAACCCCTGTGCGGTGAGGCAAAGCCTGTGTGGCTATTTGCTTGGACATTTAAAACCAGGGACTTAGGGACTAGGACAGCACTAGGCTGATCCCAGTTGTTAGTTAGGAAACCTGTATGTTTAGTCAGAGGTCAAGTTGACCAGGATTTATTTTTTTTATGTTTCTTTTGCTTTGCTGTGTTTTGTCACTGTAAATAGAAAATAAACCGCACCTTTTTGATTTTGAAAACCACAACCTCCGTTTGCTGGGCCTGTTTTTGTCTGGGGAGCCCATCCCGGGGGTCACACACACCCGCTGCCGAGCTAACCCCCTCACAGTTGGTGGAGAACCAGTGGCAGTTTTTTTTTAAGCCAGCATGGAGGAGATACTGAAACAGCTGGCTCTAGCAAATGCCAATCAACAGCAGACAAATGCAGGTTTGCAAAGGAGCCTTGCAGCCCAGCAGCAAGCTCATCAACAGAGCCTTGCAGCCCAGCAGCAAGCTCACCAACAGAGTCTGGAAGCTCAGCAACAAGCCCAGCAGCAATCTGAGGCCCACTTCATAGACCTGTTACAGAAGCAAGAGCAGAGACTACAACAAATGGAAGCAGTAATGCAGCAACGTCCGCAGACCAGTGAGGAAAGCCGTCCCACTAATACCGCGTCCTTTGGGGTGAGTCGTTTATTGACAAAAATGACTGGAGAGGATGATCCAGAGGTATTTTTGACCACATTTGAAAGGACCGCTGAAAGAGAAAAGTGGCCTGAGGAGCAGTGGGCTGGACTGGTGGCTCCTCTGTTAACTGGTGAATCGCAGAAAGCTTACTATGACCTAGAGCCTAACCAAGCAAAAGACTATGTGATGCTAAAAGCTGAAATTTTGGCAAGGCTGGGTGTCACCCAGGCTGTCCGGGCTCAGCGTGTGCATAACTGGACTTTCCAGCTTGGAAAACCCCCCAGGTCTCAAATGTATGATCTCATTCACCTGAGCAGAAAGTGGCTACAGCCAGAGACTTTGTCCGCACCAAAGATTGTGGAACGTGTTGTAATGGATCGGTTTTTGAGAGCTCTTCCTACTGCCATCCAAAAGTGGGTAAGCCATGGAGACCCAGAGACGGCCGATGGTCTTGTGGATCGTGTGGAGAAATACTTGGCTACAGAGAACCTGACGGCCTCTTCCAGAGACACTCGGACTTTCCACCCTAAGACCAGACCATCCCCAGGGGCGGATAAGAGGATTCCAAGGGGTGAGGGTGGAGAGAGTGAGAGGGTGGGAGCTCTACCCCAAGTTTGGCGAGAACAGCCTGGGAAATCAGCGGCTCAAGAGGCGGCAAGAAGGATCGTTTGCTACCGCTGCCGGCAAGCGGGACATATTGCAGCCAATTGCCCGGTTGTGGAGGAACCCATGCAGTGTGACTTTCTGACGGGCAGACGTCAGTCGCTGTGTGCGACAGTCGCATGCACTGCCATTCGAGGAACTGAGAAACATTTATGCAAAATGTGTGTTAATGGTAGAAATGTTGTGGTATTGCTGGATTCAGGTAGCCTTGTGACCCTGATAAAGGCTGAGTTAGTTAAAACAGAGGTCTTTGGGAATAGCAAGGTAGCTGTTATTTGTGTGCATGGGGACACCCGAGAGTATCCAGTGACTACAGTGTGTTTCGAGACCCCCAAAGGTACCCTCTCTCATCCAGTGGGCTTAGTATCTCAGTTACCGCATGACGCCATTGTGGGAAGGGATTTTCCGAAGTTCTGGGAACTGTGGGATGATCCTGAGCCCCCCACTGGTGCCCCTATGTACCAGGAATGTGATAGCCAGAACTCCCCTGAGAGTGGTGAGGACTCTCCAGAATTTCCCTTGTCAGTATTGGCAGGCGAGACTCAAGAAACTGGAGAGGAGCCCACCTCCTCAGATGAAAACCTACCGTCTGTGGAGTTTTCTGATCTTGAGGTTCACAGGGAAAACTTTGCCACAGAACAGTTGAAAGACCCCGCCCTAATAAAGGCACGGGAAAACGTAGTGAAAATAGATGGCGAGTTAGTGAACCCAGATAATACCTGCACTTACCCATACTTCAGCGTAGAGAAGGACCTACTGTATCGGGTGGCAAAAAGGGCAGAAGAAACCGTTGAGCAGCTTGTGGTGCCCAAACCTTACAGGAAGTTGGTGTTGGAGTTGGCCCATGGGCACATTCTTGGAGGTCATCTGGGGACAGAGAAAACCCGAGAGAGGGTATTACAGAGATTCTATTGGCCGGGGGTGATGAAGGACATAGAAAATTATTGTTCCTCCTGCCCTGTGTGTCAGAGGTCGGCCCCGATGCCACATTTCCGTAGCCCGCTGGTCCCTCTACCCATCATTGAGGTCCCGTTTGAGAGGATCGCCATGGATTTGGTAGGGCCTATAATCAAGTCCGCTAGGGGGCACCAGTACATATTAGTTATAATGGACTATGCCACCCGTTATCCAGAAGCGATCCCTCTCCGAAATACCTCGGCCAAAACCATAGCCAAAGAGCTATCTCTTGTGTTTAGCCGGGTGGGTATTTGTAAAGAACTGCTTACGGACCAAGGTACACCCTTTATGTCCCGGGTTATGAAGGAGCTGTGTAAATTGTTCAAAGTGACGCAATTACGTACATCTGTGTATCACCCCCAAACCGATGGGCTGGTTGAAAGATTCAACAAAACCCTAAAACAAATGTTGAAGAAAGTGGTGGATAGAGATGGAAAGGATTGGGACTGTCTACTTCCTTATCTGATGTTTGCTATTAGGGAGGTGCCCCAATCCTCTACGGGATTCTCCCCCTTTGAGTTACTGTATGGGAGACACCCAAGAGGGCTGTTGGATATTGCCAAGGAAACTTGGGAAAGTGAGAGTTCTCCCCACAGGAGTGTGATTGAGCATGTCGCCCTGATGCAAGACCGAATTGCACAGGTAATGCCCATCGTGAAGGAACATTTGGCCCAAGCGCAGTTAGCACAGCAGAGAGTGTACAACCGTGGAGCCAAGACCCGTACCTTTTCCCCGGGGGATAGGATATTGGTACTTGTCCCTACGGTTGAAAGTAAATTCCTTGCCAAATGGCAAGGCCCCTACGAGATAATGGAAAAAGTGAGCGAAGTGAATTACAAGGTCAGACAACCAGGAAGGCGAAAGCCCGAACAGATCTATCACGTTAATCTGTTGAAAGCCTGGAGGGATAGAGAGTCCCTAGTCGCAGACACTTGGTCACCAGCTCAAACTGGTTGCGTGATTCCTGAGGTTGGAATAGCAGCCACCTTGTCACAACCCCAACAACAGGAGGTTAAGGAGTTTGTGCTTCGCAACAAGGAGGTATTCTCTGAGCTGCCGGGACAAACATCTGGGGTAGAGCATGATATTATTACCCCGCCCGGTGAAAGGGTGAAGTTAAAACCCTATCGGATCCCAGAGGCCCGACGGGAGGCAATACGGGAGGAAGTACAGAAAATGCTGAACTTAGGGGTGATAGAGGAGTCCCAAAGTGATTGGTCTAGTCCCATTGTGTTGGTGCCTAAACCGGATGGGAGCTGGCGATTTTGTAACGATTTTCGTCAGTTGAACAAAGTTACAAAATTTGACACCTACCCCATGCCACGTATAGATGAGTTGATCGACCGGCTGGGAACAGCCCGATACATGACGACTCTTGACCTCACAAAAGGGTATTGGCAAATCCCCCTGGCCAAGTCGGCCAAAGAGAAAACCGCATTTGTAACCCCAGACGGGGCGTTCCAATATAAAAGAATGCCGTTCGGGTTACAGAATGCGCCGGCCACATTCCAGCGGAAAATGGACCAGATGCTGAGGCCCCATCGGAAGTATGCTGCGGCTTACCTGGATGACGTAATTGTCCATAGCACAGATTGGGCCTCACATCTGCCAAAAGTGCAAGCAGTCCTGGACTCTGTTCGGGAAGCGGGGTTTACGGCTAACCCCAAGAAGTGTACCATTGGGCAGGAGGAGGCCAAATATCTTGGGTACACCATTGGGAGGGGAGTAATAAAACCCCAACTCAACAAAGTCGAGGCCATCCAGAGTTGGCCACGTCCCAACAGCAAGAAGCAGGTACGAGCCTTTCTGGGAATCGCTGGGTATTATCGGCGATTCATTCCCCACTTTGCTTCTAAGGCTGTGCCCCTAACCAACCTGACGAAGGGGAAAGGGTCCGTCATGATTAAATGGACCCCCGAGGCTGAGGCAGCATTCCAATTCTTGAAACAAGCCTTATGTAGCCAGCCAGTGTTGTACTCACCCGACTTCTCTAAAGACTTTGTCGTACAAAGTGATGCGTCAGATGTGGGGTTAGGAGCAGTATTGTCCCAGGTCTGGAACGGGGAAGAGCACCCAGTCATTTACCTCAGCAGGAAGTTGAAGTCCCATGAGGTAAATTACGCCACCGTTGAAAAGGAGTGTTTAGCGGTGAAGTGGGCTCTGGATTCCCTTCGGTACTACCTGCTAGGTAGGCACTTTGACATGGTTACGGATCACGCTCCGTTAAAGTGGATGGCTCAAAACAAGGAAACAAATAGAAGAGTGAATAGGTGGTTCCTGGCCCTCCAGGAATTCAACTTCACAGTAAAGCATCGCCCTGGCGTTCAAATGGGGAATGTGGATGCTTTGTCTCGAGTACATGAATGCCTGATTGCTGGTGTTCCAACCCCGAGGTTAAAACAAGAGGGGAGGGTATGTGACAGCAGGAAGGTAAAGTCACCTGGTTGCATCCAGGGGGGTAGATATATTTCGCCCAGATTCAGGCTTTACGCCGACTTATACAACTAGGTGGAGAGTTGTATAAGGCTAGTGGGCTCATGGATGATTCATACCTCTAGGGAGAGGGCTGGGCGTCGTGCAGACAGGGAGTTGATGAGACCAGCTGAAGCTTGTCAGCTCATTTAGGCCTCTATAAGAACTCCCAGATTCATTAGATGTTAGCTCATGCCTGGAACCAGACCTGTGTGGACTGTCTAGGGAGAGTGAACCCCTGTGCGGTGAGACAAAGCCTGTGTGGCTATTTGCTTGGACATTTAAAACCAGGGACTTAGGGACTAGGACAGCCCTAGGCTGATCCCAGTTGTTAGTTAGGAAACCTGTATGTTTAGTCAGAGGTCAAGTTGACCAGGATTTATTTTTTTTATGTTTCTTTTGCTTTGCTGTGTTTTGTCACTGTAAATAGAAAATAAACCGCACCTTTTTGATTTTGAAAACCACAACCTCCGTTTGCTGGGCCTGTTTTTGTCTGGGGAGCCCATCCCGGGGGTCACACACACCCGCTGCCGAGCTAACCCCCTCACACTAGATAAAGGAAGGCCCGTAGACGTGGTGTATCTAGATAAAGGGAGGCCCGTAGACGTGGTGTATCTGGATAAAGGAAGGCCCGTAGACGTGGTGTATCTGGATAAAGGAAGGCCCGTAGACGTGGTGTATCTGGATAATGGAAGGCCCGTAGACGTGGTGTATCTAGATAAAGGAAGGCCCGTAGACGTGGTGTATCTAGATAAAGGGAGGCCCGTAGACGTGGTGTATCTAGATAAAGGAAGGCCCGTAGACGTGGTGTATCTGGATAAAGGAAGGCCCGTAGACGTGGTGTATCTGGATAAAGGAAGGTCCGTAGACGTGGTGTATCTAGATAAAGGAAGGCCCGTAGACGTGGTGTATCTGGATAAAGGAAGGTCCGTAGATGGGGTGTATCTGGATAAAGGAAGGTCCGTAGACGTGGTGTATCTGGATAAAGGAAGGCCCGTAGACGTGGTGTATCTGGATAAAGGAAGGTCCGTAGATGGGGTGTATCTGGATAAAGGAAGGTCCGTAGACGTGGTGTATCTAGATAAAGGAAGGCCCGTAGACGTGGTGTATCTAGATAAAGGAAGGCCCGTAGACGTGGTGTATCTGGATAAAGGAAGGCCCGTAGACGTGGTGTATCTGGATAAAGGAAGGCCCGTAGACGGGGTGTATCTAGATAAAGGAAGGCCCGTAGACGTGGTGTATCTGGATAAAGGAAGGCCTGTAGACGTGGTGTATCTAGATAAAGGAAGGCCCGTAGACGTGGTGTATCTGGATAAAGGAAGGCCCGTAGATGTGGTGTATCTGGATAAAGGAAGGCCCGTAGACGTGGTGTATCTAGATAAAGGAAGGCCCGTAGACGTGATGTATCTGGATAAAGGAAGGCCTGTAGACGTGATGTATCTAGATAAAGGAAGGCCCGTAGACGTGATGTATCTGGATAAAGGAAGGCCCGTAGACGTGGTGTATCTGGATAAAGGAAGGCCCGTAGACGTGGTGTATCTAGATAAAGGAAGGCCCGTAGACGTGGTGTATCTGGATAAAGGAAGGCCCGTAGACGTGGTGTATCTGGATAAAGGAAGGTCCGTAGACGCGGTGTATCTGGATAAAGGAAGGCCCGTAGACGTGGTGTATCTGGATAAAGGAAGGCCCGTAGACGTGGTGTATCTGAATAAAGGAAGACCCGTAGACGTGGTGTATCTAGATAAAGGAAGGCCCGTAGACGTGGTGTATCTGGATAAAGGAAGGTCCGTAGACGTGGTGTATCTAGATAAAGGAAGGCCCGTAGACGTGGTGTATCTGGATAAAGGAAGGTCTGTAGATGGGGTGTATCTGGATAAAGGAAGGTCCGTAGACGTGGTGTATCTAGATAAAGGAAGGCCCGTAGATGTGGTGTATCTGGATATAGGAAGGCCCGTTGGCATGGACCATAGGGCGAGTACATGGATTGAAAACTGGCTACAAGGGCGAGTTCAGAGGGGGGTGATAAATGGGGGGTACTCGGAATGGTCGGGGTGGGTAGTGGGGTCCCCCAGGGTTCTGTGCTGGGGGATGGGGTAAGCAGTGCAATCTCTGTATTTGCGGACGATACTAAGCTAAGCAGGGCAATAACTTCTCCGCAGGATGTGGAAACCTTGCAAGAAGATCTGAACAAATTAATGGGGGGGGGGGCAACTACATGGCAAATGAGGGTCAATGTAGAAAAATTAAAAATAATGCATTTGGGTGGTAAAAATATGAATGCAATCTATACACTGGGGGAGAACCTCTGGGGGGGATCTAGGGTGGAGAAGGACTTGGGGGTCCTAGTAGATCAGGGGTCTCCAAACTGCAGGCCCGGGGCCGGATGCGGCCCTTTGCTTGCCTTTATCCGGCCCTTGGGGCACTATTCCATGCAGTGACACCAACAATAGCAAATAATTTTTATTGCTGAAACCACCAATGGGGCACTATTCATCCAACTTGCACTATCAAAAGGGAACAATTCCTTCTATTGACACCAACAATGGGGAACTAGTCCTCCCACTGACACCAAAGGAATGGTACTGTTTACTCCCCCTCGACATTTTCTACTCCCAATGGCCCTAGTTCGGCCCTCCTAAAGTCTGAAGGACAGTAAACTGGCCCTTTGTTTAGAAAGTTTGGAGACCCCTGTAGTAGATGATAGGCTCAGCAATGGGAGAGGCTCAGGTGGGGGGGGGGGGAGAACCTCTGGGGGGAATCTAGGATGGAGAAGGACTTGGGGGTTCTAGTAGATGATAGGCTCAGCAATGGGGGAGGGAGGAGCTCAGGTGTGGGGGAGGGAGGAGCTCAGGTATGGGGGGAGGGAGGAGCTCAGGTATGGGGGGAGAACCTCGGGGGGGAATCTAGGATAGAGAAGGACCTGGGGGTCCTAGTAGATGATAGGCTCAGCAATGGGGGAGGGAGGAGCTCAGGTATGGGGGAGGGAGGAATCTAGGATAGAGAAGGACCTGGGGGTCCTAGTAGATGATAGGCTCAGCAATGGGGGAGGGAGGAGCTCAGGTATGGGGGAGGGAGGAATCTAGGATAGAGAAGGACCTGGGGGTCCTAGTAGATGATAGGCTCAGCAATGGGGGAGGGAGGAGCTCAGGTGTGGGGGAGGGAGGAGCTCAGGTATGGGGGGAGGGAGGAGCTCAGGTATGGGGGAGGGAGGAATCTAGGATAGAGAAGGACCTGGGGGTCCTAGTAGATGATAGGCTCAGCAATGGGGGAGGGAGGAGCTCAGGTATGGGGGAGGGAGGAATCTAGGATAGAGAAGGACCTGGGGGTCCTAGTAGATGATAGGCTCAGCAATGGGGGAGGGAGGAGCTCAGGTATGGGGGAGGGAGGAATCTAGGATAGAGAAGGACCTGGGGGTCCTAGTAGATGATAGGCTCAGCAATGGGGGAGGGAGGAGCTCAGGTATGGGGGAGGGAGGAATCTAGGATAGAGAAGGACCTGGGGGTCCTAGTAGATGATAGGCTCAGCAATGGGGGAGGGAGGAGCTCAGGTGTGGGGGAGGGAGGAGCTCAGGTATGGGGGGAGGGAGGAGCTCAGGTATGGGGGAGGGAGGAATCTAGGATAGAGAAGGACCTGGGGGTCCTAGTAGATGATAGCAGCAGCTTGGCATTGCTGAGCCTAACAAAGCAAACAGAATATTGGCATTAACCCCTTCCTTACTGGGCACATATACCCCCTTCCTGCCCAGGCGAAATTTCAGCTTTCAGCACTGTCACGCTTTGAATGACAATTGCGCGGTCGTGCGACGTGGCTCCCAAACAAAATTGACGTCCTTTTTTTCGCACAAATAGAGCTTTCTTTTGGTGGTATTTGATCACCTCGGCGGTTTTTATTTTTTGCGCTATAAACAAAAATAGAGCGACAATTTTGAAAAAAAACCAATATTTTTTGATTTTTGCTATAATAAATATCCCATTTTTTTTTTTATATTTTTTTCCTCAGTTTAGTCCGATACGTATTCTTCTACATATTTTTGGTAAAAAAAAATCGCAATCAGCGTTTATTGATTGGTTTGCGCAAAAGTTATAGCGTTTACAAAATAGGGAATAGTTTTATGGCATTTTTATATATATTTTTTTTTACTAGTAATGGCGGCGATCAATGATTTTTTTTGTGACTGCGACATTATGGCGCACTTATCGGACACTTTTGACACTATTTTGGGACCATTCACATTTATACAGCGATTAGTGCTATAAATATGCACTGATTACTGTATAAATGTGACTGTCAGGGAAGGGGTTAACACTAGGGGGCGATCAAGGGGTTAAATATGTTCCCTAGGAGTGATTCTTACTGTGTGGGGGGAGGGGACTGACTGGGGGAGGAGACCGATCTGTGTCCCTATGTACAAGGGACACAGCATCGCTCTCCTCTCCCTGACAGGACATGGATCTGTGTGTTTACACACAGAGATCCATGTCCTTGTCTCTGTAACCGCCGATCGCGGGTGCCTGGCGGACATCGCGGCCGCCAGGCACGCGCAACGGCATTGCCGTGAAGCGCCGGGCACGTGCGCGCGCCGCCGCCGGCGCTCGCGGGCCCCCCAGTGGCCAACTAGCGGAGGCCGTATAATAACGGCCTCCCGGCATTTGACAACCACCTTGCGGCCGTATATTCTCGTACGGCGGGCGCGAGGTGGTTAAAAAGGAGAATAACTCCAGAGATAAAAGCATAATTCTCCCGCTCCACAAGACTCTGGTCCAGCCGCACCTGGAGTATGCTGTCTAGTTCTGGGCACCAGTCCTCAGGAAGGATGTACTGGAAATGGAGGGAGTATAAAGAAGGACAACAAAGCTAATAAAGGGTCTGGAGGATATTAGTGATGAGGAAAGGTTGGGGGCTCTGAACTTATTCTCTCTGGAGAAGAGACGCTGGAGAGGGGAGATGAATTCAATGTACAAATCCCGTACTGGTGACCCCACAATAGCGAGAAAACATATTCGCAGAAGGGAGATTAATAAGACACGGGGCCACTCATTAATATTAGAAGAAAAGAGGTTTAACCTTAAACTATGTAGAGGGTTCTTTTACTGTAATAGCGGTTAGGATGTGGAATTCCCTTCCACAGGCGGTGGTCTCAGCGGGGGGGCATCGATGGTTTCAATAAACTATTAGATAATCACCTGAATGACCGCAACATACAGGGAGATACAATGTAATACTGACATCTCATCACACACAGAGGACAGACTATGTAACTATATAATGGATACAAATCCCTGACAAGTTACAATATACAGCAATAGTATCATTATTCAGGAAAGCTCCGCCTCTTATCATTAAAATGCCGTCCCTGAGCTCCAGCCAGTGACTGTGCCTAGGCTGAGATGATGTCATCAGTCTGCACAGGAGGAAGCATTTCCTCAGTCTCCCCTCCCCCAGTGATCAGACTGTACATTGTAACATTGTAGAAGGAGGAGGAGGAAGCATTTCCTCAGTCTCCCCTCCCCCAGTGATCAGACTGTACATTGTAACTTTGTAGAAGGAGGAGGAAGCATTTCCTCAGTCTCCCCTCCCCCAGTGATCAGACTGTACATTGTAACTCTGTAGAAGGAGGAGGAAGCATTTCCTCAGTCTCCCCTCCCCCAGTGATCAGACTGTACATTGTAACTTTGTAGAAGGGGGATACATTTCCTCAGTCTCCCCTCCCCCATTGATCAGACTGTACATTGTAACTTTGTAGAAGGAGGAGGAGGCATTTCCTCAGTCTCCCCTCCCCCAGTGATCAGACTGTACATTGTATCTTTGTAGAAGGAGGAGGAGGCATTTCCTCAGTCTCCCCTCCCCCAGTGATCAGACTTTACATTGTAACTTTGTAGAAGGAGGAGGAGGCATTTCCGCAGTCTCCCCTCCCCCAGTGATCAGACTGTACATTGTAACTTTGTAGAAGGAGGAGGATACATTTCCTCAGTCTCCCCTCCCCCAGTGATCAGACTGTACATTGTAACTTTGTAGAAGGAGGATACATTTCCTCAGTCTCCCCTCCCCCAGTGATCAGACTGTACATTGTAACTTTGTAGAAGGAGGAGGAGGCATTTCCTCAGTCTCCCCTCCCCCAGTGATCAGACTGTACATTGTAACTTTGTAGAAGGAGGAGGATACATTTCCTCAGTCTCCCCTCCCCCAGTGATCAGACTGTACATTGTAACTTTGTAGAAGGAGGAGGAGGCATTTCCTCAGTCTCCCCTCCCCCAGTGATCAGACTTTACATTGTAACTTTGTAGAAGGAGGAGGATACATTTCCTCAGTCTCCCCTCCCCCAGTGATCAGACTGTACATTGTAACTTTGTAGAAGGAGGATACATTTCCTCAGTCTCCCCTTCCCCAGTGATCAGACTGTACATTGTAACTTTGTAGAAAGAGGAGGAGGCATTTCCTAAGTCTCCCCTCCCCCAGTGATCAGACTGTACATTGTAACTTTGTAGAAGGAGGAGGAGACATTTCCTCAGTCTCCCCTCCCCCAGTGATCAGACTGTACATTGTAACTTTGTAGAAGGAGGAGGATACATTTCCTCAGTCTCCCCTCCCCCATTGATCAGACTGTACATTGTAACTTTGTAGAAGGAGGAGGAGTCATTTCCTCAGTCTCTCCTCCCCCAGTGATCAGACTGTACATTGTAACTTTGTAGAAGGGGGAGGAGGCATTTCCTCCGTCTCCCCTCCCCCAGTGATCAGACTGTACATTGTAACTTTGTAGAAGGAGGAGGAGACATTTCCTCAGTCTCCCCTCCCCCAGTGATCAGACTGTACATTGTAACTTTGTAGAAGGAGGAGGAGGCATTTCCTCAGTCTCCCCTCCCCCAGTGATCAGACTGTACATTGTAACTTTGTAGAAGGGGGAGGAGTCATTTCCTCAGTCTCCCTTCCCCCAGTGATCAGACTGTACATTGTAACTTTGTAGAAGGGGGAGGAAGCATTTCCTCAGTCTCCCCTCCCCCAGTGATCAGACTGTACATTGTAACTTTGTAGAAGGAGGAGGAAGCATTTCCTCAGTCTCCCCTCCCCCAGTGATCAGACTGTACATTGTAACTTTGTAGAGGGAGGAGGAAGCATTTCCTCAGTCTCCCCTCCCCCAGTGATCAGACTGTACATTGTAACTTTGTAGAAGGAGGAGGAGTCATTTCCTCAGTCTCCCCTCCCCCCAGTGATCAGACTGTACATTGTAACTTTGTAGAAGGAGGAGGAGGATACATTTCCTCAGTCTCCCCTCCCCCAGTAATCAGACTGTACATTGTAACCTTGTAGAAGGAGGAGGAGGATACATTTCCTCAGTCTCCCCTCCCCCAGTAATCAGACTGTACATTGTAACTTTGTAGAAGGAGGAGGAGGATACATTTCCTCAGTCTCCCCTCCCCCAGTAATCAGACTGTACATTGTAACTTTGTAGAAGGAGGAGGAAGCATTTCCTGAGTCTCCCCTCCCCCAGTGATCAGACTGTACATTGTAACTTTGTAGAAGGAGGAGGAAGCATTTCCTCAGTCTCCCCTCCCCCAGTGATCAGACTGTACATTGTAACTTTGTAGAAGGAGGAGGAGGAAGCATTTCCTCAGTCTCCCCTCCCCCAGTGATCAGACTGTACATTGTAACTTTGTAGAAGGAGGAGGATACATTTCCTCAGTCTCCCCTCCCCCAGTGATCAGACTGTACATTGTAACTTTGTAGAAGGAGGAGGAGGAGTCATTTCCTCAGTCTCCCCTCCCCCTAGTGATCAGACTGTACATTGTAACTTTGTAGAAGGAGGAGGAGGCATTTCCTCAGTCTCCCCTCCCCCAGTGATCAGACTGTACATTGTAACTTTGTAGAAGGAGGAGGAGGATACATTTCCTCAGTCTCCCCTCCCCCAGTGATCAGACTGTACATTGTAACTTTGTAGAAGGGGGATACATTTCCTCAGTCTCCCCTCCCCCAGTGATCAGACTGTACATTGTAACTTTGTAGAAGGAGGAGGAGACATTTCCTCAGTCTCCCCTCCCCCAGTGATCAGACTGTACATTGTAACTTTGTAGAAGGAGGAGGAGTCATTTCCTCAGTCTCTCCTCCCCCAGTGATCAGACTGTACATTGTAACTTTGTAGAAGGAGGAGGAGTCATTTCCTCAATCTCCCCTCCCCCAGTGATCAGACTGTACATTGTAACTTTGTAGAAGGAGGAGGAGTCATTTCCTCAGTCTCTCCTCCCCCAGTGATCAGACTGTACATTGTAACTTTGTAGAAGGAGGAGGATACATTTCCTCAGTCTCCCCTCCCCCAGTGATCAGACTGTACATTGTAACATTGTAGATGGAGGAGGAGGAAGCATTTCCTCAGTCTCCCTTCCCCAGTGATCAGACTGTACATTGTAACTTTATAGAAGGAGGAGGAGGCATTTCCGCAGTCTCCCCTCCCCCAGTGATCAGACTGTACATTGTAACATTGTAGATGGAGGAGGAGGAAGCATTTCCTCAGTCTCCCCTCCCCCAGTGATCAGACTGTACATTGTAACTTTGTAGAAGGAGGAGGAGGCATTTCCTCAGTCTCCCCTCCCCCCAGTGATCAGACTGTACATTGTAACTTTGTAGAAGGAGGAGGATACATTTCCTCAGTCTCCCTTCCCCCAGTGATCAGACTGTACATTGTAACTTTGTAGAAGGAGGAGGAGTCATTTCCTCAGTCTCCCCTCCCCCAGTGATCAGACTGTACATTGTAACTTTGTAGGAGGAGGAGGATACATTTCCTCAGTCTCCCCTCCCCCAGTGATCAGACTGTACATTGTAACTTTATAGAAGGAGGAGGAGTCATTTCCTCAGTCTCCCCTCCCCCAGTGATCAGACTGTACATTGTAACTTTGTAGAAGGAGGAGGAGACATTTCCTCAGTCTCCCCTCCCCCAGTGATCAGACTGTACATTGTAACTTTGTAGGAGGAGGAGGAGACATTTCCGAGATCTCAGTCTAGGAAGGAGATGGTGACCCTGGATGATGCCTGAACAAAGATGGTGCGGTCCTTCTAGGGAGAATATCAGATGATGTCATTGTCGGGGGGGGGGGGGGTGGTAGCTGTGATGTCATACGGATTTCCCCCACACAGGTAATATTACGGAGAATATGAATAATACGGCGCCGGGTCGGCTGTAATGTGTGACGTTAATAATGAAAGCAGGAATATTGGTGCCGACAAACAACATTAAATCTGAGACTTTTCTCTTCTCAGAGAACACTTGGGGGCGGAGTTGCAATGACAGTGGGCGGGGCTTGTGGGATCCCTGGGCGGTTCCCAGGCAGATTATTAACCAGCGGCGGGTGAATTTTGGACGCTGTGGTGACAAATATTTGCGGATGTTATCGCTGCTCTTTGCTCCGCTGACGTCTCTGCGTTCCAAAATGCATTGAAAAAAATAAAACAAGACCCCCCCAATGAACCCGTCTGACCTCCCATGTATCATAAGAGAATCAAAAATAGAGCCGCTGTGCATGGCGACCAATCAGCTTCCATCTTTCATTGTCAAAGCTTAACTGAGATGGAAGCTGATTGGTCGCCATGCACAGCGGCTCCAGATTCCGTCTGCTCCAGTTTTAGGAAATTCCTCTCCGTGTTCTTTTTACTTTTCAGCGATTTGATTTTTCTTCATCATCATGAAAATATTTCTATTCATCCATAAAGACCATTCCGAGGTCTCCATCTCTGTGTTGTGTGAGACTAATAATGTCTATATAGGCCACACCCCCTCCCTGACCCCAGAGACAGAACGCACCACAAATCAATGGTGAGTCATTACCCATAATAACAATATCCCTTCATTCAGAGGATTAGGTCAGCCTATTATTTTTGTAGTTACAAAGGCCCGGTGCATGTACATTCATTCTGTGCGAATGGCGGCAAAAACAAATGTTATTAGACTATTTTCCCTCCAGGTCGAATGTTATTCATTCATGGAGAGTAGAGTGATTCATGGAAATACTGCATTAGGGCCACTAGGTGGCGCTGGTGATGGTAAGAAATAAATAATTATCTGCTCCAACCACTTGCTGACCCAGCTGTTTTCTGACAAAATCAGTATAGAAAATTAGAACCCCCCCAAACATTATCGCGTCTACAAATTATGGGACAGATTTAGGGACTTTTATTTATTTCTTTATTGTTTTTTACTAGTAATGGCGGCGATCTGCGATTTTAAGGCTACTTTCACACTGGGGCAGGGGGGCGTTAGCAGCATTTTTGGCCGCTAGCCGGCGCTTTTTAACCCCCACTAGCGGCCAAATAAAGGGTTAAAAGCACCCGTGAAGCGCCGCTGCTGAAGTGCTTTGCAGGCGCTTCGGCAGTGGTGCCCAGTGATTTTAATGGCAGGGGCGGTGGAGGAGCAGTGGAGGAGCGGTGGAGGAGCCGCGGAGGACTGCTGGAGGAGCGGTGGAGGAGCCACAGAGGAGCCGTGGAGGAGCCGCAGAGGAGCCGCGGAGGAGCCGTGGAGGAGTGGTGGAGGAGCCGCGGAGGACTGCTGGAGGAGCGGTGGAGGAGCCGCAGAGGAGCCGTGGAGGAGCCGCAGAGGAGCCGCGGAGGAGCCGTGGAGGAGTGGTGGAGGAGCCGCGGAGGACTGCTGGAGGAGCGGTGGAGGAGCCGCAGAGGAGCCGTGGAGGAGCCGCAGAGGAGCCGCGGAGGAGCCGTGGAGGAGTGGTGGAGGAGCCGCCGAGGAGCGGTGGAGGAGCCGTGGAGGAGCGGTGGAGGAGTGGTGGAGGAGCCGCGGAGGAGCCGTGGAGGAGCGGTGGAGGAGTGGTGGAGGAGCCGCGGAGGAGCCGTGGAGGAGCGGTGGAGGAGCGGTGGAGGAGTGGTGGAGGAGCCGCGGAAGAGCCGCGGAGGAGCGGTGGAGGAGTGGTGGAGGAGTGGTGGAGGAGCCGCAGAGGAGCCGTGGAGGAGCTGTGGAGGAGCGGTGGAGGAGCCGCGGAGGAGCCGTGGAGGAGCGGTGGAGGAGCGGTGGAGGAATGGTAGAGGAGCCGTGGAGGAGCTGTGGAGGAGCTGTGGAGGAGCCGCGGAGGAGTGGTGGAGGAGCCGCGGAGGAACCGCAGAGGAGCCGTGGAGGAGCCGTGGAGGAGCGGCGGAGGAGCGGTGGAGGAGCGGTGGAGGAATGGTAGAGGAGCCGTGGAGGAGCTGTGGAGGAGCTGTGGAGGAGCCGCGGAGGAGCCGCGGAGGAGTGGTGGAGGAGCCGCGGAGGAACCGCAGAGGAGCCGTGGAGGAGCCGTGGAGGAGCCGCGGAGGAGTGGTGGAGGAGTGGTGGAGGAGCCGCGGAGGAACCGCAGAGGAGCCGTGGAGGAGCCGCGGAGGAGTGGTGGAGGAGTGGTGGAGGAGCGGTGAAGGAGCCGCGGAGGAGCCGCGGAGGAGCGGCGGAGGAGCGGTGGAGGAGCCGTGGAGGAGCCGCGGAGGAGTGGTGGAGGAGTGGTGGAGGAGCGGTGAAGGAGCCGCGGAGGAGCCGCGGAGGAGCGGCAGGGAAGAGCGGTGGAGGAGCCGCACTATACCAGTAAAGCTACAGGAGATGGTCTGAAACTAGTTATAGTGCACTTCTGTGTGCTGTGCTGCAAAACGCATTGGTACATTCAGAATAAATGGTGCAATCGCCAATCCCCCCCCCCCCCCCCCCCCCCATGGCTCTCTCAGGCTCCCCTGTCCCATTCCAGACCCGAGCTACCAGCTGGTGTTCTATTGAATAGTGCCCTCCGTCAAAAAGTGCCTGCGCATGCGCTGTACGTAAGGCCACTCCAGATGATTTCCCGATCAGCTGGCGTGACGTCGCCATGGCGCATGCGCACACCGTAGGAGGCATTTATCGACAGGAGATACCATTTGACGGGCACAACTGAAGGCTTTGCAAACAGCGGATGGACACCGTAGTTGTCAGAATGTGCCTCGCTGTTGTGGGACAGGTTTTGTCGGTGTTGCAACCTGCCCTTAGACACTGGAAAAAGCCGCCGTTCAACACACCAAACCCGTCCTGCAACACAGACAAAACGCGCCCTCGCCTCGAGCACATTCTAAACCCGTCCCGCAACAGCGAGGCACAATCTGACAACTACGGTGTCCATCCGCTGTTTGCAAAGCTTTCAATTGTGCCCATCAAATGGTAGCTCCTGTGGATAAATGCCTCCTACGGTGTGCGCATGCGCCATGGCGCCATCACGCCAGCTGATCGGTAAATCAGCTGGGGTGGCCTTCTGTATGGCACTTTTCGACAGATGGCACAATTCGATAGAACACCGGCATATGCATCAGCTGGCCAGAGAGCTGTACAAAGCCGTTGTTCCATCAGAATCAGCGACCCGTCAGATTAGGTAACAGAAGTGACGGTCCGTCAGCTGCGCGTGATTTCCACCGCTACCAGGTTTGCTAAGGCAGACGTGTGCGGGCATACCCGCACGCATTCCCGCACGCACAAAGCGATCGCCCCACACACGTGAAGTATCACCGTGAACGTCGGATCACGGGCAGTAATTCTATCCGCAGACCCCCTCTGTACATCTAAAGTGGTGACCTGTAAAGGATTTCAAAGTGTCGCCTATGGAGAGTAAAAGTGATGTTGTTTGTCGACCATTGCACGAGCGTGCGCAATTGTAAAACGCGACATGTTTAGCATCTATGTACCCAGCGTGACATCATCTTTTATATTTTACAAAAACATTTGAATATTTATTGTGGGGTTTTTTTTTTGCATTCAAATTTAAAAGTGTATTTTTCCCCAGAAAATTGCGTTTGAAAAACTGCTGCGCAAATACCGCGTGACATAAACAATTGAAAAACCCTCCAATTTATTCTCTAGGACCTCTGCTTTAAATATATATATATATAATGTTTGGTGGTTCTTTTTCTAGCAAAAAATACAGATTTTTACATGAATTCAAAAAGTGCCGGAAAATGGCGGGTCTTCAACTGGTTAATGAAGAGTTACAAATAAAAAATAAAATAAAAAATAAATATATATATATATATATATACGGTATATATACACATAATGACAGTTCTAACAATAGAGATGATCGGAGTGTTAGAGGATGAGAGAACCCCAGGGGTGCGCACACAGCGTCAGCATACTACTACTACTGCACACGTGCAAAGCAGCCCCCCCCCCCCCGCCTCCACATTACAGGATGGAGGGGTCCATGCAAGCTCCCCCTCCCCGCTAATGTAATCTCATCTCTGAGAGGATCACCATGCACCCCTATATTTATACTGGGGGCCGTGGATTGATTCATTATTAATATTAATGATATGGGCGGGGACAGAGATGGAGAGAGCTGAGCTGAGCAGACACCCCCCACCCCGTCACAGGAATGGTACATCCCAGACAGAAGAGTTACTTTGTATGAATGAGTTTCCTCTCACATGACCTGGAGTGACCGGAAAGGTGAGAAATCCAACCGATCAATGACAATCATTACTACCGATCAATGACAATGATTACTACCGATCAATGACAATGATTACTACTGATCAATGACAATGATTACTACCGATCAATGACAATCATTACTACCAATCAATGACAATCATTACTACCGATCAATGACAATGATTACTACCGATCAATGACAATGATTACTACTGATCAATGACAATGATTACTACCGATCAATGACAATCATTACTACCAATCAATGACAATCATTACTACCGATCAATGACAATGATTACTACCAATCAATGACAATCATTACTACCGATCAATGACAATCATTACTACCAATCAATGACAATCATTACTACCGATCAATGACAATGATTACTACCAATCAATGACAATCATTACTACCGATCAATGACAATGATTACTACCAATCAATGACAATCATTACTACCGATCAATGACAATCATTACTACCGATCAATGACAATGATTACTACCGATCAATGACAATGATTACTACCGATCAATGACAATGATTAGATAGACATTATAATATCATACTACTGCATTGTATACCCCATATTATTATTATTATTATTATTATTATACAGGATTTATATGGCACTAACAGTTTGCGCAGCGCTTTACAACATCTGGGCAGACAATACAGTTACCATACAAATCAATACAGGAGGGACCAGAGGGCCCTGATCCTAAGAGCTGACAATCTAGAAGGACAGGAGATTTCCAGGGATCATCTAAAAGTAAACAGATTGGGGTAGGGAGTATATTATATCTTATATACATAAAACTCCCCAAACATTATATATTTTCTGAAAGCAGACACCCTGGAGAATAAAATGGTGGTTCCAATCAAGCCATGCCACCTCCTTTCACTTCTGTTTTCAACCCGCTCTCTCTTCTCCTTTCTGTCCTCTTTCTCGTTTCCCCCCTTCAACCTTCTCGCTCTCTTTTCTCTACTCTTCTCTATCCCCCCCTCTCTTTTGACCCGCTTCCCCCCCCTCCCTTTATTCTTCTCTTTTCTCTCTCTATCCCTTATCCCTATATTCTTCTGCCTCTTCTTTCTTTTCCTCCTAAATCTCTCTTTCTCTCTCTTCAGCTCCGCTGACTTCTCCTTTTCTTTTTCCATCTCAGTCCCCACCTGACTCCCCCCAACTATCTCTCTCCCCCCTCTCTTCCCTCTCCTTTCTTCCTTCCTCTCCCCCCAACTATCTCTCTCCCCCTCTCTTCCCTCTCCTTCCTTCCCTCCTCTCCCCCCAACTATCTCTCCCCCCCTCTCTTCCCTCTCCTTCCTTCCCTCCTCTCCCCCCAACTATCTCTCCCCCCCTCTCTTCCCTCTCCTTCCTTCCTTCCTCTCCCCCCAACTATCTCTCTCCCCCTCTCTTCCCTCTCCTTCCTTCCCTCCTCTCCCCCCAACTATCTCTCCCCCCCTCTCTTCCCTCTCCTTCCTTCCCTCCTCTCCCCCCCAACTATCTATCTCCCCCTCTCTCTTCCCTCTCCTTCCTTCCCTCCTCTCCCCCCAACTATCTCTCCCCCCTCTCTTTTCCCTCTCCTTCCTTCCCTCCTCTCCCCCCAACTATCTCTCCCCCCTCTCTTCCCTCTCCTTCCTTCCCTCCTCTCCCCCCCAACTATCTCCCCCCCCCCTCTCTTCCCTCTCCTTCCTTCCCTCCTCTCCCCCCAACTATCTCTCCCCCCTCTCTTCCCTCTCCTTCCTTCCCTCTTCTCCCCCAACTATCTCTCTCCCCCTCTCTCTTCCCTCTCCTTCCTTCCCTCCTCTCCCCCCAACTATCTGTCTCCCCCTCTCTCTTCCCTCTCCTTCCTTCCCTCCTCTCCCCCCAACTGTCTCTCTCCCCCTCTCTTCCCTCTCCTTCCTTCCCTCCTCTCCCCCGACTGTCTCTCTCCCCCTCTCTTCCCTCTCCTTCCTTCCCTCCTCTCCCCCCAACTATTTCTCTCCCCCTCTCTCTTCTCCCCCCAACTATCTCTCTCCCCCTCTCTCTCTTCCCTCTCCTTCCTTCCCTCCTATCCCCCCCAACTATCTCTTCCCCCCCTCTCTCTTCCCTTTCCTTCCTTCTTCTCCCCCCAACTATCTCTCTTCCCTCTCCTTCCTTCCCTCCTCTCCCCCCAACTATCTCTCTCCCCCCTCTCTCTTTCCTCTCCTTCCTTCCCTCCCCTCCCCCCAACTATCTCTCCCCCCTCCCTTCCTTCCCTCTTCTCCCCCAACTATCTCTCTCCCCCTCTCTCTTCCCTCTCCTTCCTTCCCTCCTCTCCCCCCAACTATCTCTCTCCCCTCTCTCTTCCCTCTCCTTCCTTCCCTCCTATCCCCCCAACTATCTCTCCCCCTCTCTCTCTTCCCTCTCCTTCCTTCCCTCCTCTCCCCCCAACTATCTGTCTCCCCCTCTCTCTTCCCTCTCCTTCCTTCCCTCCTCTCCCCCCAACTGTCTCTCTCCCCCTCTCTTCCCTCTCCTTCCTTCCCTCCTCTCCCCCGACTGTCTCTCTCCCCCTCTCTTCCCTCTCCTTCCTTCCCTCCTCTCCCCCCAACTATCTCTCTCCCCCTCTCTCTTCTCCCCCCAACTATCTCTCTCCCCCTCTCTCTCTTCCCTCTCCTTCCTTCCCTCCTATCCCCCCCAACTATCTCTTCCCCCCCTCTCTCTTCCCTTTCCTTCCTTTTTCTCCCCCCAACTATCTCTCTTCCCTCTCCTTCCTTCCCTCCTCTCCCCCCAACTATCTCTCTCCCCCTCTCTCTTCCTCTCCTTCCTTCCCTCCTCTCCCCCCAACTATCTCTCCCCCCTCCCTTCCTTCCCTCTTCTCCCCCAACTATCTCTCTCCCCCTCTCTCTTCCCTCTCCTTCCTTCCCTCCTCTCCCCCCCAACTATCTCTCTCCCCTCTCTCTTCCCTCTCCTTCCTTCCCTCCTATCCCCCCAACTATCTCTCCCCCCTCTCTCTCTTCCCTCTCCTTCCTTCCCTCCTCTCCCCCGACTATCTCTCTCCCCCTCTCTTTCCTTCCCTCCTCTCCCCCCAACTATCTCTCTCCCCCCTCTCTCTTCCCTCTCCTTCCTTCCCTCCTATCCCCCCCAACTATCTCCCCCCCTCTCTCTCTTCCCTCTCCTTCCTTCCCTCCTCTCCCCCGACTATCTCTCTCCCCCTCTCTTCCCTCTCCTTCCTTCCCTCTCTCCCCCCAACTATCTCTCCCCCCCTCTCTTCCCTCTCCTTCCTTCCCTCCTCTCCCCCCAACTATCTCTCCCCCCCTCTCTTCCCTCTCCTTCCTTCCCTCCTCTCCCCCCAACTATCTCTCTCCCCCTCTCTCTTCCCTCTCCTTCCTTCCCTCCTCTCCCCCCAACTATCTCTCCCCCCCTCTCTTCCCTCTCCTTCCTTCCCTCCTCTCCCCCCCAACTATCTCTCTCCCCCTCTCTCTTCCCTCTCCTTCCTTCCCCCCCCCACCCCCAACTATCTCTCCCCCCTCTCTTCCCTCTCCTTCCTTCCCTCCTCTCCCCCCAACTATCTCTCCCCCCCTCTCTTCCCTCTCCTTCCTTCCCTCCTCTCCCCCCAACTATCTCTCCCCCCTCTCTTCCCTCTCCTTCCTTCCCTCCTCTCCCCCCCAACTATCTCTCCCCCCTCTCTTCCCTCTCCTTCCTTCCCTCCTCTCCCCCCCCAACTATCTCTCCCCCCCTCTCTTCCCTCTCCTTCCTTCCCTCCTCTCCCCCCAACTATCTCTCCCCCCTCTCTTCCCTCTCCTTCCTTCCCTCCTCTCCCCCCAACTATCTCTCCCCCCTCTCTTCCCTCTCCTTCCTTCCCTCTTCTCCCCAACTATCTCTCTCCCCCTCTCTCTTCCCTCTCCTTCCTTCCCTCCTCTCCCCCAACTATCTGTCTCCCCCTCTCTCTTCCCTCTCCTTCCTTCCCTCCTCTCCCCCCAACTGTCTCTCTCCCCCTCTCTTCCCTCTCCTTCCTTCCCTCCTCTCCCCTGACTGTCTCTCTCCCCCTCTCTTCCCTCTCCTTCCTTCCCTCCTCTCCCCCCAACTATCTCTCTCCCCCTCTCTCTTCTCCCCCAAACTATCTCTCTCCCCCTCTCTCTCTTCCCTCTCCTTCCTTCCCTCCTATCCCCCCCAACTATCTCTTCCCCCCCTCTCTCTTCCCTTTCCTTCCTTCTTCTCCCCCCCAACTATCTCTCTTCCCTCTCCTTCCTTCCCTCCTCTCCCCCCAACTATCTCTCTCCCCCTCTCTCTTTCCTCTCCTTCCTTCCCTCCTCTCCCCCCAACTATCTCTCCCCCCTTCCCTCTTCTCCCCCAACTATCTCTCTCCCCCTCTCTCTTCCCTCTCCTTCCTTCCCTCCTATCCCCCCAACTATCTCTCTCCCCCTGACTATCTCTCTCACCTCTCTCTTTCCCTCTCCTTTCCTTCTTCTCCTCTCTCTCCCCCAACCTATCTCTCTCCCCTCTCTTCCTATCCCTCCTCTCACCCCCCAACTAATCTCTCTACCCCCCTCTCGTCTTCCCTCTCCTTCATTCCCTCCTATCCCCTTCCAACTATCACTCCCCCCCTCTCCCTCATCCTTCATCCCTCCTCTCCCTACATCTTCTCCCCCCTCTTCCCTTCCCTCCTCTCCCCCCAACTAATCTCTCTCCCCCTCTCTTTCCCTCTTCCTCTCTCTCCACCCAACTACTACTCCCACCCTCTCCTCTCCTCTCCTTCCTTCCCTCCTAATTCTCCTCCCACTATCTATCACCCCCTCTCTTCTCTTCCCCTCCTCTCCCTCCCCAACTAACTCTCATCCCCCCCTCTTCCCTCTCCTCCTTCTCCTTCCTCCATCTATCTCCTCTCCCCCTCACTCCTTCCTTCCCTCCTCTCCCCCCGCACTATCTCTCTCCCCTCTCATCTTCATCCCTCCTCTCCCCCCCAACTATCTCTCTCCTCTCTCCCCCTCTCTCTCTCACACTCCTTCCTTCCTCCTCTCCCCCCAAACCCCCTATCCTTCCTTCCCCTCCTCTCCCCCGACTATCTCTCTCCCCCTCCTCTTTCCTTCCCTCCTCTCCCCCAACTATCTCCTCTCCCCCTCTCTCTTCCCTCTCCTTCCTTCCTCCTCTCCCCCACCTATCTCCTCTTATCCCCTCTCCTTCCTTCCCTCCTCTCCCCCCACATAACTCTCCTTCCCCTCCTTCTTCCTCTCTCCCCCCCAACTATCTCTCTCTCTCTCCCCCCCTTCTCATCTCCCTCTCACTTCCTTCCCTCCTCTCCCCCCAACTATCTCCTCCCCTCCTCTTCCCTCTCCTTCCTTCCCTCCTCTCTCCCCCAACTATCTCTCCACCTCTCTCTTCCTCTCTTTCCTTCCCTCCTCTCCCCCTATCTCTCTCCCCTCTCTCTTCCCTCTCCTTCCTTCCCTCCCTCTCCCCCCAACTATCTCCCCCCCTTTCTCTTCCCTCTTTCTCCTTCCCTCCTCTCCCCCCCAACTATCTCTCTCACCCTCTCTCTTACCCTCTCCTTCTTCCCTCCTCCTCCCCCCAACTATCTCTCTCACCCTCTCTCTTCCTCTCTTTCCTTCCCTCCTCTCCCCCCAACTATCCCTCTCCCCCTCTCTTCCTTCCCTCTCCTTCTTCCCTCCTCTCCCCCCCAACTATCTCTCTCTCCCCCTTTCTCTTCCTCTTCTCCTTCCCTCCTCTCCCCCCAACTATCTCTCTCCCCCCCTTTCTCTTCCCTCTTCTCCCTTCCCTCCTTTCCCACAACTATCTCTCTCCCACCTTTCTCTTCCCTCTCCTTCCTTCCCTCCTCTCCTCCCAACTATCTCTCTCCCCCCTTTCTCTTCCCTCCTCTCCCCCAACTATCTTCCCCCCCCCCCACCTTTCTCTTCCCTCTCCTTCCTTCCCTCCTCTCCCCCATCTATCTCTCTCCCCCCCTTTCTCTTCCCTCTTCTCCCTTCCCTCCTTTCCACAACTATCTCTCTCCCACCTTTCTCTTCCCTCTCCTTCCTTCCCTCCTCTCCTCCCAACTATCTCTCTCCCCCCTTTCTCTTCCCTCCTCTCCCCCCAACTATCTTCCCCCCCCCCCACCTTTCTCTTCCCTCTCCTTCCTTCCCTCCTCTCCCCCATCTATCTCTCTCCCCCTTTATCTTCCCTCTCCTTCCTTCCCTCCTCTCCCCCCTCTTTCTTCCCTCTGCTTCCTTCCCTCCTCCGTCTGTCGGTGCATTGTTTGCAGCCCCCCCCCCCCCAAAAAAAAACAAAACAAAAAACACCAGCCACCACTTCCATTGATCGTTCGTGTTTGGCTCATCTCATACAGTCTCTTTTTTTCTCTGCAGGCTTTATATTTTCTACGATGGTGTCCCCGCTAATCCGCCTCAGCCACATCACCCTGCAGGTCTCAGCGCCCAAAAGACCATCAGTAATCTGGTGACCAACTACAGGTTCCGTCCGTTTGCCGCTCGTGGGTTGGATGGGACCTCGTCACGTCAGGTAGCTCTAAGAAACGGGGGAGTGGTGTTCATGGTGAATGAGAACAGTCAGGAGACCTCGATAGGATCGTCTCTTATCTATGATTGGCCAGTTCCCCTTCCATCAGTAGACACAGCCTGCAATGTCAGCTATGAGGTGGAAGATTTGCCAGGTTTGTGCCGCCGACTGGCTGACGAAGGTTGCCACCTGTTAGTGCCGCCAACAGAGGTCTGCGATGACGATGGCTCGGTTTCATACTGCGTGGTCAAGTCTGTAGTTGGGAACGTGAACCACACGTTGATTGACCGCACTCGGTACAGAGGGCCATTTCTTCCTGGGTTCCAGCTGCTGCAGAGTGATGAGGTCTCTGCGGAGGATGTGACGTCTGTAGACCATGTGACATATGTCTGCCCACGAGGATCCACCCCGTGTGTCATAGACTGGTATAGACGTTGCTTTGGGTTCCAGCATTTTCCCCTGTCCATCGGGGAAGACCCGGAGCAGGGTTTTGTGATAACAGGCCCTCAGATAGGTCTGCGCTTGACCTCCATAGAGTGCCCTGGGCGTAATGAAGTTGGTAAGATAGTTATGGGCGAATCTTTACCACAGTCAGGAACCAACCAGATCGACCAGTTCATGCGGCACCACCAAGAAGGCGGGATTCAACATGCCGGCCTTGCCACTCCCCATATCTTCAAAGCCGCCTCTGCATTCGCCCAGTGTGGAGTCCAATTTGCCAGGCAGCCCCCGTCCTACTATACCGAACCCCAGAAACAGGCGGAGATCCTTTGCGCAGGGTTAGTGCCCCAACACCTGTCACAGTTTGGGATCTTGCTGGACTCTTCCGCAGGATTGGCGGAGAAGGACAGAAGGATCTTGTTACAGGTCTTCGCTGAGCCCCTATTCACCAAAGATTCCTTCTACTTGGAGCTCATCGAGCGTCGAGGGGCCCAGGGATTTGGAGAAGGAAATATCCGCGCTCTGTGGCACTCTATGCAGGATATGATGGAAGATCTGAGCCAGAAACAGCAGGAGGGGGCCACGTCCAACTGACTTCTCCTCAATTATGGGGAGCTCAGAGGGCCACGCCTGTACAATGGAAGATGAAAGGTGACCTGGGCCATCCCCCGCAAGGAAGCTACTATAAGTACAGCAGGTTTTACGTGACTAGTCTACCTCTACCCATCATGTTTGGTCTTCATATGAAATTATCTTATATGGACACATATTGATAGCTCTGACCGCTTCACACTCCCGGGAGGCAGATCTGGTTTACATATTTATTTAGTGACTTGCCGAGTCTTGTGAGTCCAAATCTGTTATATTGTACATCTGAAATATTATCATTTTATGTAACTCCATCTATGTGGAACTATAACGTTCCAGGTCTTGTCCTGCTCTTGTATCACTTGGAAGTTTTTGTGCAATAAATATCCATTGCAACTGTAATAATAGTTCTTTAACCACTTCAATACCGGGCATTTTGACCCCCTTCGTGCGACGTTGTACCCAAATTAAATTTTGATCATTTTTTCCCCCACAAATACAGTCAAGCTTTCCTTTGGTGGTGTTTGATCACCTCTGCGGTTTTTATTTTTTGCGATATAAACAAAAAAATAGCGTCAATTTTGAAAAAAAAACACAATATTTATTACTTTTTGCTATAATAAATATCCCTTTAAAAAAATAAATAAATAATAATAATGTTTTCCTCAGTTTAGGCAGATACGTATTTTTCTACATATTGTTGGTAAAAAAAAAAAATCGCAATAAGCGTATATTGATTGGATTGCGCAAAAGTTATAGCGTCTACAAAATAGGTTATTGATTTATGGCATTTTTATTTTGTTTTATTTTTTTACTAGTAATGGCGGCGATCTGCGATTTTTACTGGGAGTGCCACTTTGCGGTGGATACTTTTGACACTATTTTGGGACCATTCACATTTATACAGCGATTAGTGCTATAAAAATGCACTGATTACTGTGTATATGTGACTGGCAGGGAAGGGGTTAATACTAGGGGGCAATCAAGTGGTTAAATGTGCTACCTAGGGAGTGATTCTAACTGTAGGGGGCGGGGTCTCACAAGGGGAGGAGACCGATTGGCGTTCCTCTGTACTGGGAACACACCATCAGTCTCCTCTCCCCTGACAGGATGTGGATCTGTGTGTTTACACACACAGATCCACGGGTCCTGCTGTGTTAACGGGCAATCATGGGTGCCCGGCGGACATTGCGGCCGCCGGGCACGCGCATCGGGTCCCGAGTCACGAACCGGCGGCGCGCACGCTCTCTACAATGCTGGGAAGCCGATGACGTCATATGATGGCGGCCCGGAGGGACGGAGGGTTCCTGCCGCCGTCATATTTTCAATGCCTCGGGCGGCAAGTGGTTAAGCCACATGCAGATACACGCTTTAACCCCTTCAATACCGGGCACTCCCCTCCTGTTTCCTGCCCTGGCCAATATTGTGTCACACTTTGAATGACAATTGCGTGGTCATGTAACACTGTTACCCATTTTTATCATTTTCTGGAGATAGACAGAGCTTTCTTTTGGTAGTATTTAGGGATGAGCTTCGAGATTTAGAGTCAAACCCATGTTCGACTCGAACATCGGCTGTTCGCCGAATTTCGAACATTATGGGCCGTTCGTGCCAAATTCGAGTGGCGCATCACGGCCCATAATTCACTGCGGCATCGCAGTGCATTGCTGGCTGATGATTGGCCAAGCATGCACTATGACCCGCATGCTTTGGCCAATCACAGCGTGCAAAAAACGGGGAGCCATAATTGGCCAAAGCCAGGGTGGCTTTGGCCAATTATGTCTCAGGGGGTTTAGTACACGCCCCGCACTATATAAGGCCTCCGGCGTGGCGGCCCTGTGTAGTGTGTTGCGGTGGTTAAAGG
The DNA here is from genome assembly GCA_029206835.1 of Rana muscosa. NCBI lineage: Eukaryota > Metazoa > Chordata > Amphibia > Anura > Ranidae > Rana > Rana muscosa. Next base: position 1,695,252 of record CM055120.1, read on the forward strand.
GAGAGGTTTAAGAGAGAGACAGTGTCATTTATTTTGAGTTAGATAAAGCAGGCAGGCGAGTTATGCCGCGTAAACACGATCATTATTCACGGCGGTTAAAAAACCGCCGTGAATAATGTCATTAAAAATGAGGAAACGGCTTGTTCCCCACACACGGTCGTTTTTCACGTCGTTTTTTCTCTTGTCGAGAAAAACGACCGTCTGTGGGATCCGCGGCAGTGTTTCCCTATGGGAAAACTGCCGCGGGAAAAATGTCGGACAAAAACGACGAGAAAAATTAGAACATGTTCTAATTTTTTTCGTCGTTTTTAATGCCGTTTTTCTCGTCGAGAAAAACTACATAAAGCCCACAGACGATCGTTTTTCTCGTCGAAAGGAAAAAATGTTGTTTTTCTCAACGAGAAAAACGGCCGTGTGTACGCGGCATTACAGTGTGTAGAGGATATATATGCATCCTAGGTGTTGTATATATATTTACACACTGTATTCAGTTTAGCTAGATCCGTTCCTGTTATTCTCTATACCGACAGGCAGGCAGGTGATTGTGCTAGCTGCAGTGTTTCACTTAGTGTCCTTTGCACAGCGTGTACCTGAATACAATTGGTGGTGTTCTCATACCAATACCACAGGCAGGGAGCTGCTGTATTTTCAGTTAGTGTACTGTGTCCTCTGCACAGTGTGCACCTAAAACTAACTGAAGACAATTGCTGCTTTTCTCATACTAATACCACAGCAGGCAGTTGATTGTGCTAGCTGCAGTATAATCACTATAGATCTATATATATACATCCCACCTTTGTGCAGCTACATCTCACTGCAGGCCATTAGTATGTCTGGAAGGCAAACAAGGAGAGGCAGACAGTCACGAGCCAATAAAAGAGGGCAAGCAGGCTCTGTGTCTAGAGGCAACAGTGCTGGTCGTGGACACGGTGCATCCTCATCAGCACATGGCCGTGGGACACACTTGTCCTTCTTTTCGGCAGCTGGCCATGTTGAGCCGCAACATGCCCAAGACTTGGTAGAGTGGATGACCAAGCCATCCTCATCCTCCTCATCCTCTCTCACCCAGGCTCAGGGTACTTTGTTTGGCAAAGCAGCTGCCAAAGCGGCCTCTTCCCTCAGCTCAATGGCATCAGTCACTCCTTCCCTAGCCACACCATGTCCTCCTGAGGAGTCCACCGAACTGTTTGACCACAGTGTTGGGTACATGCTCCAGGAGGATGCCCAGCGTTTTGAAGGCTCCGATGATGGTGCCCAGCTAGAGGAAGGCAGTAACGTGAGCCCAGAGAGAGGGGGTGCCCAACAAGGACAGCAATCTGGCAGTCATGTTTCCCCCAGCTGCAGCATACTGCCAGATTTGCTCCAGTGATGAGGAGGGAGGGGATGATGAGGTCACTGACTCCACGTGGGTGCCTGATAGGAGAGAGGAGGAGGAGGCACATCTCCAACGAGGCAGGATGCCCTCCAGGGGTCAGCGTAAGGGCAGCACACCAACTGAATCACACCGCAGTGTTCCGCATGTTTAGGGTGCTGCTGTCTCTGCGCGTTATTCCAAAAGTTCTTTGGTGTGGGCCTTTTTTGAGATGTGTGCAGCAGATCGCACCATTGCTATTTGCAACATATGTCTGAAGCGTATCTCGCTTGGCCAAAATATGAGCCGCTTGGGCACCACGTGCTTGACCAGACATATGTCGACCTGCCATGCAGTCCGTTGGCAAGCATACAAAAAAAGACCCACACCAAAGAACAAAGCGGACCTCTCCTTGCTCCTCATCAGCTGGGATCTCCAACCCCACTATACCTTCAGTCCTCTCTGAAACCTGCACTGAGGGGAATGAAGGTGTAGAATTAGGTGTGTCACAGCCAGGTACTTGCGGGCAATCTGCTATCAGTACACCGATGTCAGATTGTACCAGGCAAATTTCCCTGCCCCAGCTGCTGCACCGCCGAAAGAAGTTCGCTCCCAGCCATTCACATGCCCAGCGCTTGAATGCTAGCTTGGCTAAATTGCTAGCACTTCAACTGCTGCCTTTTCAGTTGGTAGACTCTGCCCCCTTCCATGAGTTTGTGGAATGTGCGGTTCCTCGGTGGCAGGTTCCCAAATGCCACTTTTTCTCACGGACGGCGATTCCGGCTCTCTACCACCAGGCAATGTCTTGGTCTTGCTGGACAGGGCGGTCAGCGGTAAGGTGCATATTACCGCTGACTCATGGTCCAGCAGGCATGGACAGGGACGTTACCTATCTTTCACGGCGCATTGGGTGACTCTGCTGGCAGCTGGGAAGGATGCAGGACAAGGTGCAGTAGTGTTGGAGGTTGTTCCGCCACCACGCCTCCAAAATGCTACTACTGGTGATTCTGACACACCTCTCTCCTCCACCCCCTCCTCTTCTTCTTCCTCCATGGCCTCTTCCTGTGTTTTGTCCTCGGAACCAGCAGTGCTCCGTAGGCATTCAAGGGGCTACGCAAGTACACAGGCAAAAAGATGCCATGCAGTGCTTGAGCTGGTGTGCTTGGGGGACAGGAGCCACACTGGGGCAGAGATTCTGTCAGCTCTGCAGGGGCAGGCTCAGAGGTGGTTGACGCCACGCCAGCTTAAGCCAGGAATGGTGGTTTCTGACAATGGCACCAACCTCCTCTCCGCCCTCCGACAGGGACAACTGACCCATGTGCCCTGTTTGGCTCACGTCCTTAACTTGGTGGTGCAGCGGTTCTTAGGCAGGTACCCGGGCTTACAGGAGGTCCTGAAGCGGGCCAGGAAACTCTGTGGGCATTTCCGCCGGTCATATAATGCCAGTGCTTGGCTGGCTGACCTGCAAAAGGAATACAATCTGCCCAAGAACCGCCTAATCTGTGACATGCCCACCAGGTGGAACTCTACGTTGGCCATGCTGCAGCGGCTGCACACGCAGCAGAGGGCCATCAATGAGTATCTGTTGCAATATGGCACCAGGACAGGGTCAGGGGAGCTTGGATTTTTTTCCCCAGGCCAGTGGGCCATGATCAGTGATGCATGCACTGTCCTGTCACCATTTGAGGAGGCCACGAGGATGGTGAGCAGTGACAGTGCATGCATCAGTGACACTGTACCTCTTGTCCACCTGTTGGAGCACACACTGCGTGGAATAATGGACAGGGCACTTGAGGCAGAACAGAGGGAGGAAGAGGAAGACTTCCTTACCTCTCAAGGCCCCCTTTATCCAGACAGTGTTCCTGCTGGCCCGCCTATCACACAGGAAGAGGACGAGAAGGAGGATTGTGTCAACATGGAGGTGGAGCCTAGCACTCATCATCATCAGCAGTCTTCAAGGGATAAATTACACTCCCAAGACACCCATGGACTTGTACTTGGCTGGGAGGAGGTGGCTGCGGATCATGTCGTCCTGAGTGACCCAGAGGACTCTGGACCGAATGCCTCAGCAAACCTAGGCTGCATGGCCTTCCCTGATCCTGCAAAGCCTGCGGAAGGATCCTCGTATTCGTGCTATCAAGGAGAGGGATCATTACTGGCTGGCAACCCTCCTTCATCCACGATACAAGGGTAAGGTTGCGGACCTTATCTTGCCGTCGTAGAGGGAGCAGAGGATAAAGCATCTTCGGGAGGCCTTGCAGAAAGGTCTGTGCAACGCGTTCCCAGAGACTGGGAGGTTACAAATTCCTGGTCCTGGACAACGTGTTGCTGAGGCTTCGGTCAGTCAAAGAAGGAGCAGGTGGCTGTCTGACCGATGCGTTCAGACAATTTTTTAGTCCGCAGCCCCAAGGTATGATCGGTTCCAGCAACCATCACCAGCGTCTAATTCACATGGTGCAGGAATACCTAGGGGCAAGATCAGACTTGGACACCTTTCCCACCGAAAATCCTCTGGGTTACTGGGTCTTGAGGATGGATCACTGGCCAGAGCTTGCACAGTATGCAATTGAGCTACTGGCCTGTCCTGCATCCAGCGTTCTTTTGGGACGCACATTCAGTGCTGCTGGAGCCTTTGTAACCGATCACAGGGTGCGCCTGTCCACGACTCGGTCGATCGACTGATCTTCATAAAAATGAATCAGTCTTGGATCACCACCAGCTACCAAGCACCTGATGCTGATATAACAGAATAATTTTCTTTGAAATGTCAGATGAAGACTGCCTATGCTGATGCAGCGTGACTATCCTGTTATGCTGAGTGACTATCCTCTTCCTCCTCAATGATCATGCTAATAGCATGTAAGAAAATTTTTGTTTCTGGGCACCGCCACCAGTGGCTAAGGCCCAGTTTTTAAGCCCCTGTTTAACAGGGGTGTGTAATTACAATTTTTAATGCAATACTTTGCAGCAGGGCTCATTCCTGCACTCCAACTAGAGTATCTGTGAGGGGTTGCAGTGTTGTAGCACCAGTGCCTAAGGTCCAATTTTTCTGCCCCTGTTTAACAGGGGCGTGTAATTCAAAAATTTTAATGCAATACTTTGCAGCAGGGCTCATTGCTGTGCTCCAACTACAGGTCCTTCTCAAAAAATTAGCATATTGTGATAATGTTCATTATTTTCTGTAATGTACTGATAAACATTAGACTTTCATATATTTTAGATTCATTACACACAACTGAAGTAGTTCAAGCCTTTTCTTGTTTTAATATTGATGATTTTGGCATACAGCTCATGAAAACCCAAAAATCCTATCTCAAAAAATTAGCATATTTCATCCGACCAATAAAAGAAAAGTGTTTTTAATACAAAAAAAGTCAACCTTCAAATAATTATGTTCAGTTATGCACTCAATACTTGGTCGGGAATCCTTTTGCAGAAATGACTGCTTCAATGCGGCGCGGCATGGAGGCAACCAGCCTGTGGCACTGCTGAGGTGTTATGGAGGCCCAGGATGCTTCGATAGCGGCCTTAAGCTCATCCAGAGTGTTGGGTCTTGCGTCTCTCAACTTTCTCTTCCCAATATCCCACAGATTCTCTATGGGGTTCAGGTCAGGAGAGTTGGCAGGCCAATTGAGCACAGTAATACCATGGTCAGTAAACCATTTACCAGTGGTTTTGGCACTGTGAGCAGGTGCCAGGTCGTGCTGAAAAATGAAATCTTCATCTCCATAAAGCTTTTCAGCAGATGGAAGCATGAAGTGCTCCAAAATCTCCTGATAGCTAGCTGCATTGACCCTGCCCTTGATAAAACACAGTGGACCAACACCAGCAGCTGACATGGCACCCCAGACCATCACTGACTGTGGGTACTTGACACTGGACTTCAGGCATTTTGGCATTTCCCTCTCCCCAGTCTTCCTCCAGACTCTGGCACCTTGATTTCCGAATGTACTTTGGACCACTGAGCAACAGTCCAGTGCTGCTTCTCTGTAGCCCAGGTCAGGCGCTTCTGCCGCTGTTTCTGGTTCAAAAGTGGCTTGACCTGGGGAATGCGGCACCTGTAGCCCATTTCCTGCACACGCCTGTTCACAGTGGCTCTGGATGTTTCTACTCCAGACTCAGTCCACTGCTTCCGCAGGTCCTCCAAGGTCTGGAATCGGTCCTTCTCCACAATCTTCTTCAGGGTCCGGTCACCTCTTCTCATTGTGCAGCGTTTTCTGTCACACTTTTTCCTTCCCACAGACTTCCCACTGAGGTGCCTTGATACAGCACTCTGGGAACAGCCTATTCGTTCAGAAATTTCTTTCTGTGTCTTACCCTCTTGCTTGAGGGTGTCAATGATGGCCTTCTGGACAGCAGTCAGGTCGGCAGTCTTACCCATGATTGCGGTTTTGAGTAATGAACCAGGCTGGGAGTTTTTAAAAGCCTCAGGAATCTTTTGCAGGTGTTTAGAGTTAATTAGTTGATTCAGATGATTAGGTTAATAGCTCGTTTAGAGAACCTTTTCATGATATGCTAATTTTTTGAGATAGGAATTTTGGGTTGTCATGAGCTGTATGCCAAAATCATCAATATTAAAACAAGAAAAGGCTTGAACTACTTCAAGTTGTGTTTAACGAATCTAAAATATATGAAAGTCTAATGTTTATCAGTACATTACAGAAAATAATGAACTTTATCACAATATGCTAATTTTTTGAGAAGGACCTGTACAGTATCTGTGAGGGGTTGCAGTGTTGTGGCACCAGTGCCTAAGGCCCAATTTTTCTGCCCCTGTTCAACAGGGGCATGTAATTACAATTCTTGATCTAATATTTCACAGCTGGGCCCATTCCTGCGCCCACCAAGAGTACCTGTGAGGACTTACAGTGTTGTGGCACCAGCACCACCACCAAAGGCCCAATTTTTCCTACCACTGTTAAACAGTGGCATGTAATTACAATTCTTGATATAATAGTTAACAGCAGGGCGTTCCAGCGCCCACCAAGAGTAACTGTGAGGGCGTACAGTGTTGTGGCAGCACCAACACCTAAGGGCCAAATTTCTGCAGAGTATATAGGGCAGGCCCCTACTTTCAAACATCCAACTTCAAACAACTTTTACTTGCAAACGGAAGGAGACAACAGGAAGTGAGAGGAAATCTACCCCTAGGAAGGGAAATTCTCTCCTGTGAAGCCTCGTACACACGGTCGAGAATCTCGTCAGGAAAAAACTTGTCGTTTTTCTTGGCGAGATTCTTGGACAAGAAACTTGTCCCGGCCGAGTGTACACACGCTCGATTCAAAGAACCCGCGGTTCTTTGAATGGAGCAAACGCGGTGACGTAATTGACTACGACGAGCGTGCGCTCGTCACATTCGATGCCGTCGCCGCCATCTTGCTACACCCTACCTATGCTTAGGAAGCTATCGCGCATGCGTCAAAGTCATTTCGAGCATGCGCGGGTTTCCACGGCGACAGGTAAGTGTACACACACACACTTTTCTCGTCGAGAAACATGCTGACGAGAATCCTGACGAGAAAATAGAGAGCAGGTTCTCTATTTTTCTCGTCGAGATTCTTGTCGGTTTTCTTGACGAGAAACCTGACAGCCGCGTACACACGACCGATTTACTTGGCAAGAAAGCTCTGCCAGCAAGTTTCTTGTCGTTTTTTGACGAGAAACTCGGTCGTGTGTACGAGGCTTAAGAGTTAATATGGGAAAAAGGTGTCTCCTCTCCACTGATGCTTTATCACCAATCCTTGTTTCAATAAAAACCCCAAATTTTCAAAAAACAGTTGTCATTGGGATGGAAAGTGGGGTGAAATCTTCTGAACAGGGGGGACAGACAGCAAAACAAATGTTACAGGGGTGATAACCCTTCCCAATGTTTTCCAAAAAGCTTAAAAATAGATTTTTGGGCTGGAGCTACACTTAAAAAAAAATCCAAATTACAAACAGATTCTACGCAACAACAAACCTACAGTCCCTGTCTTGTTTGCACCGCCTGTATACTGCTGTTCTGAGTATATAGGGCCTTTTTTTAATTTGGGTACGGGGTTCCCCTTAATATCTATACAATTTAAACTTTTTTTTTTTGGGTTACAGGGTGGGGTGAGGGGGGGAAATGAGGGGGGTAATAAGAAATAAAAGAGGGAGGTGGGACTGCGTATGAACGGATCAGAGTAGAGATAATAAAAGGGTGTTGGGTACTAGAAGTAATTATAGAAATATCTGGGGGATTGAATTGGTTATACTACGAAATTTTAACTGAGATGAATCGGAAAGAGATTATGAGATAATTTGACTATGTAAGACGTGTCCCACAGAATTTGAGGACTGGAGTGACTGTTTTTTTCTTGCTTAGTATCTCCTCTTTTCCTTCTCTTCTTTGTTTTTGTTTTTTTTTGTTTTGTTTTTTTTCTCTTTTTTTTTGTTCTGTTTCTCTTTTTCTCTCTCTTCTTTCTTGTATAAGACTAGGTAAATGAAAATGTGGGAAAGAGAAGAAGTGAAATGTGATAAATGTGAAATATGTATAAGGCCCCTTTCACACGGAGGTCCGTTCAGGTCCGCCTGTCAGCTTTTTAGGCGGACCTGAAACGGATCCTCCATGTACCCCTATGGAGGCACGGATGTCAGCGGAGACATGTCCGCTGACATCCGCTCCGCTCCGCCAAAGTGTGACGGAGGAAAACCCTATTTTTCCTTCCGTCGGCGGAGCGGATCGGATGACAACGGACTCTACGGTCCGTCGTCATCCGATTCCCCATAGGGGAGAGCGGCGCTCTGACAGGGCGGTCCCTGCACAGTGTGCGGGGACCGCCCAGTCATCCGCTGGCTCAGCGGGGATCAACGGAGCGATCCCCGCTGAGCAAGCGGAGCTTCACGGGGCGGATCTGCACGGATCCGTCCCGTGTGAAAGAGGCCTAAAGTAAATGGAAGAGTATTGCAGTTTCTGTACCCCCTCTGAAATATAAATAAAGAATATATATAAAAAAAAAATATCCATACAAGACCCAAAAGGGGCTGGTAGTGGGGGTACCCATGCCATTTTTCTCAATGATTTTCATCCATATTGCCGGGACCAGACATTACATTAAAGCCGCAAGCAGTTTTAAATGATTTTTATTCCTTTAGAAATGTCATTTTGTGCAGAGACTGTTCTAAACACGGGAAACACGCGCCACTTTTTTTTTTTTTTAACTTTAAGCATTATTAAAATCACTGCTCCCGAAAAAAATGCAGTTTTTAAAACGTTTTTTGCATTGATACATGTCCCCTGGGGCAGGACCCCGGGTCCCCAAACCCTTTTTAGGACAACAACTTACATATTAGCCTTCAAAATTAGCACTTTTGAGTTCGAAAGTTCGAGTCCCATAGTATTTAATAGGGTTCGAAAGTTTGCGCGAACTTTCGGTCCGTTCGCAGGTTCTGGTGCGAACCGAACCGGGGGGTGTTTGGCTCATCCCTAGTGGTATTTAACCCCTTGGCGCCGGCGCCTCACGGAGGAGGTGCCGGGGCGGGGTTTATGATCATTAGATCATCATGATTGGCTGTCACGGTGGGTCACATGGCCATAAAGCTCCCGATCGCAAGTAGCGATTGGAAGCTTTCTGTTAGCCACCGGTATCTTAGCTGTGTTTACAAATGTTTGACACAGTACAATAGTTTTCTCCTACGTTCAAGGGTAGTGTAATGGTGATGGATGCCTCCCAGGTTGTTGGTGGTTCAAAAGAAAGCACAGGTTTTGCTGCCCTCTAAGGGTCGGGGCAGAAACCCAATGGGAAGAATGTAAAACCAAGAAAAGAGGATGCACCAACCTTGCGCAATACCCAAGTGGTATCCTTAATAACGTATAAAAAATATATATACACTCACAGGCACTTTAATGATAAAAGAATTTCAAACTCCATAGTAGACACAAAGCGACCAGGTCACCAAGACCTTCCAGAAGGCTGACGCATTTCGAGGGGAGATCCCCTCTTCCTCAGAGCCAATCTGAGATGTTGCATTGACCGGCTTAATACAACAAATCAAACCACATGATGTTATGGAAGTCCCTCCCATCCGTGGGTGGGGGTAATGACATCACCAACTGACATTGAAAACAACAACTCATGTGCAGACAGGAGGGTACTTTAAAACGAAACTGGGCTGATATACCGTATGTCAGTTTGGATCTGTAAACAATGGGTTTAGATCTCATATACATAAGGACTTATACTAGAAAATAAAAATCTATATTATATATTATATATTACATAGTTACATAGTAGGCGAGGCTGAAAAAAAGACAAGTCCATCCTATGTGTGTGATTATATGTCAGTATTATATTGTATATCCCTGTATGTTGTGGTCGTTCAGGTGCTTATCTCATTGTTTTTATTGAAACAATCCATGCTCCCCGCTGAGACCACCGTCACATCTTTGCCGCTCTTACAGTAAAGAACCCTCTACCTAGTTTAAGGGTAAACCGCTTCTCTTCTATTTTAGGGAATGGCCACGTGTCTTTTAAAACTCCCTTCTGTGAAAACGTTTTCTCCCTATTGTGGGGTCACCAGTACGGTATTTGTACATTGAAATCATATCCCCTCTCAAGTCTCTTCTCCAGAGAGAATAAGTTCAGAGCCCCCAACCTTTCCTCATAACTAATATCCTCCAGACCCTTTATTAGCTTTGTTGCCCTTCTTTGTACTCCCTCCATTTCCAGTACATCCTTCCTGAGGACTGGTGCCCAGAACTAGACAGCATACTCCAGGTGCGGCCGGACCAGAGTCTTGTGGAGCGGGAGAATTATGCTTTTATCTCTGGAGTTATCCCCTTTTTAATGCCAATATTCTGTATGCTTTGTTAGCAGCAGCTTGGCATTGCATGCCATTGCTGAGCCGATCATCTACTAGGACCCCCAGGTCCTTCTCCATCCTAGATTCCCCCCCAGAGGTTCTCCCCCCCCCAGTCTATAGATTGCATTCAGATTTTTACCACCCAAATGCATTATTTAACATTTTTCTACATTCAACCTCATTTGCCATGTAGTTGCCCCCCCCCCCCCCCATTAATTTGTTCAGATCTTCTTGCAAGGTTTCCACATCCTGCGGAGAAGTTATTGCCCTGCTTAGCTTAGTATCGTCCCCAAATACAGAGATTGCACTGCTCACCTCATCCTCCAGCACAGAACCCTGGGGGACCCCACTACCCACCCCCGACCATTCCGAGTACTCCCCATTTATCACCACCCTCTGAACTCGCCCTTGTAGCCAGTTTTCAATCCATGTACTCACCCTATGGTTCATGCCAACGGACCTTATTTTGTACAGTAAATGTTTATGGGGAACTGTGTCAAACGCTTTTGCAAAATCCAGATACACCACGTCTACGGGCCTTCCTTTATCTAGATGGCAACTCACCTCCTCATAGAAGGGTAATAGATTGGTTTGGCAAGAACGATTCTTCATGAATCCATGCTGATTACTGCTAATGATACCATTCTCATTACTAAATACTTGTATCTAGTCCCTTATCATCCCCTCCAAGAGCTTACCTACTATTGATGTTAGGCTGACTGGTCTGTTATTCCCAGGGATGTATTTTGGGCCCTTTTTAAATATTGGAGCTACATTGGCTTTCCTCAAATCAGCTGGTACTATTTCAGTCAGTAGATTGTCAGTAAAAATTAGGAACAATGGTCTGGCAATTACTTAACAGAGTTCTTTAAGGACCCTCGGGTGCAAGCCATCTGGTCCCGGTGATTTATTAATGTTAAGTTTCCCAAGTCTAATTCTAATTCTGTCCTCTGTTAACCATGGAGGTGCTTCCTGTGATGTGTCATGAGGAAAACACTGAAGTTTTGGTTACTGAAGCCCCCCCGCTTCCCTCGTGAAGACTGAGGAGAAGAAGAATAAATTCAATACCTTCACCATCTCCCCATCCTTTGTAACCAGATGTTCTTCCTCATTCTTTATGGGGCCCAATATGGTCTTTCCTCCCTTTCCTGCTATTTATGTACTTAAAGAATTTCTTGGGAATTTTTTTTACTCTCCTCCGCTGTGTCTTTCATGTTCTATCTTAGCCGCCCTAATTGCACCCCTACATTTCTTGTTGCATTCTTTGTAAAGTTGGAATGCTGATGATGATCCCTCAGCCTTGTATTTTTTGAAGGCCTTCTCCTTTGCTTTTATATACATTTTGATGTTGGAGTTAAGCCACCCAGGACTTTTATTAGCTCTTTTAAATTTGTTTCCCATTGGGATGCATTGGCTAATAAATGTTCTATGTGGTGTTCTCCCCCTAATTTTGGTATTGTGATTGGTCTATGGAGTGAGACGTGCTCTTATAGAGGGGACGGCACCCACTCTTGGAGGAGAACCGATGGAAGGACGAATGGTAGGTGTTTAAGCAGCACTATTTTTACATGTGGTCACAGGGAATGATCTTTACATTTACAATTCTGTGAGGGGTTCCCACCATCCCTGTGCTGAGTTCCCGGGTCTGTACACCCGCTGTGCCCATTATGAGGGGTTCCCACCATCCCTGTGCTGAGTTCCCGGGTCTGTACACCTGATGTACCCATTATGAGGGTTTTCCACCATCCCTGTGCTAAGTTTCTGGGTCTGTACACCTGCTGTGCCCATTATGAGGGGTTCCCACTATCCCTGTGCCGAGTTCCCCAGTCTGTACATCCGCTGTGCCCATTATGAGGGGTTCTCACCATCCCAGGTCTGTACACCATCCCAGGTCTGTACACCCGCTGTGCCCATTATAAGGAGTTCCCACTATCCCTGTGCTGAGTTCCCAGGTCTGTACGCCCGCTGTGCCCATTATGAGGGGTTCCCACCATCCCTGTGCTGAGTTCCCGGGTCTGTACACCCGCTGTGCCCATTATGAGGGGTTCCCACCATCCCTGTGCTGAGTTTCTGGGTCTGTATACACACTGTGCCCATTATGAGGGGTTCCCAGGTCTGTACACCCGCTGTGCCCATTATGAGGGGTTTCCACCATCCCTGTGCTGAGTTTCTGGGTCTGTATACCCGCTGTGCCCATTATGAGGAGTTCCCACCATTCCTGTGCTGAGTTTCCAGGTCTGTACATCCGCTGTGCCCATTATGAGGAGTTCCCACCATCCATGTGCTGAGTTCCCGGGTCTGTACACCCACTGTGCCCATTATGAGGAGTTCCCACCATCCCTGTGCTGAGTTCCCGAGCCTGTACACCCGCTGTGCCCATTTTGAGGGGTTCCCACCATCACTGTTGCGAGTTCCCGGGTCTGTACACTTGCTGTGCCCATTATGAGAGGTTCCCACCATCCCTGTGCTGAGTTCCCGGGTCTGTACACCCGCTGTGCCCATTATGAGGGGTTAATTTTGTTTATTGAAAAATCTTACAAACAACAACTTATATACAATAAAACCATAATAAATAAAACATATTTACAAAATAATTGAATATGACTATACAAAAGAAAAAAAAAGAAAAAAAACCACAAGAACATAATAAACGGTGCAAACCAAATTGCGCTCAACATAATCCCTACGGGAGAGCCAGACTAAAGAACATCACCGTCACCATGCATGGAGCCTTTTATATAAAATGAATGGGAACTGCCATAAGGGTAGTTGAGGGAGCCATTTCCTAGCCTGGCTACTCCCTCTCCCTAGAGAACCAACCCTGGCACTCATCATCCATAGAGGATGCTGAACTGAACGAGTCCCATTCATCATCATAATCATCTGACAGTACCTTAAATTTATTCGCCAAAGGCAAAACCTTAGGACTTAAGGTAACTGTACCTCCTTTTTTTTCCTTCCTTTTATCCTCCAACCACTCCATATCATCCTTGGACAAACCTGAGTCAACAGCCTCCCCACACCTATCCTCCCCTCCACCCCCCACTCAAACATATTTATAAAATAATTGAATAGGACTATACAAAACAGAAAGAACAAGAACAAAATAAACGGTGCAAACCAATTTGCCCCCAACATAATCCCTATGAGAGAGCCAGACTAAGGAACATCACCGGCACCATGCATGTAGACTTTTATCAAAAATATATTTGATCTGAAAATCTAGGGGAGTGAAGCAAGGACAGAAAGAAAGCCGCACACCCCAAGATCAACAGGGGGAGGAAGGGTATACGAAGAGCCCTCCCAACCCTCTTGTACACCTCTATATTAAAAGGGCACTGAAGTAGAAAGTGATCCATGGACTCCACCACTCCTCCACACTCCACTCTCGGGCAACCCCGATCACTCATGGAAAGAAACTTCAAGTTTCCCTTCACATATAGTTTTCCATGAAAGGCAAGCCAAGCCTGATCCCTAAACTTCATTGGGATTCTCTCCAAATAATCAATCGCAAACCCGTCCCCCAAAACCAGGCTTGGGCAATGCCTTAAGGCCAGTGGCTCGCAAAAAGCAGAGCTCATGATCCGCTTCTCAAGAAGTTTCCTTGGAAGAGATCTGACTTCGCCTGCTGTTACTTGCCACTGCAGAAGCATTTTCAAACACGGGGCAACATAAGCCGGGAGCTTATCATGCTTGACCCTCAGGCTTTTCACTGGCCCACCACTTTCCCAGTCTCGCAGAAAGGGCCTAAACCAGGACTGGAAAATACCAACCCACCCAGGCGGTCTCTCTGCCAACATATTACCAAGATTGTACTTCACAAATATCAGAGAGAAAAAGACTACAGGGTTGATCATCCCTAGACCACCCTCCCGCCTAGGAAAGCAAGTCACATTCCTTTTGACAAGGTTTATTCTGTTCCCCCAAAACAGCTGAAAGAAACAACTATAGACACTGGTATAGAGAGAAACTGGCAAAACACAAACAAAACTGACATACAGAAAAATCGGAATCAGGTAAGTCTTGATCAGGTCAACCTTTTCCCTCAAGGAAAGTAGCCAACCTTTCCAGCTTGCCACCTTGGCATCGACATTCTCCAGCCTGTTCACCCAATTTGCATGGCCATAGTCACCTGGGCCGAATTTAATGCCTAGAACTTGAATTTTTTGTTGGGGTTCTGGGAAGTCCTCCAGGAGAACAAAGCTCTCACCTTCCACGGCCATCCAGAAAGCTTCACAGTTGTCCTGTTCACATATTGCAGAGGACTCAATGGGCACCCCTGACCCACGCCCGAGCCGACCACAAAGGGCTGCCCGACCGAACCATTAACCACAGGAAAGCTTTCAGCCCCTTTGTACAAAATCTTGAGCCAATCAATAAAACCCCCCTCCAGGCCATATTTGCCAAGAAGAAGCCATAAGTACTCATGATTAACCCGATTAAAGGCCTTAGCCTGATCAAATGTCAGCAAAAATGTACCCCAACCAGCAGCCCTACAATGCTCCAAAGCCTCCCGGACAGCTAACACTGCTGAGAAAGTGCTTCTACCTTGGACCGAGCAGTGCTGGTGGTGAGATAACAAACTGACTGCCACTGGTGATGATCGCTAGGAAAAAAATCTTTGCCAGTATCTTTCTATCGACATTAAGGCTAATGGGGCGCCAATTCCCAATCATCGAAGGATCTTTACCCTACAGCCTCGTACACACGGCCGAGAATCTCGTCAGGAAAAAACTTGTCGTTTTTCTTGACGAGATTCTTGGACATGAAACTTGTCCCGGCCGAGTGTACACACGCTCAATTCAAAGAACCCGCGGTTCTTTGAATGGAGCAAACGCGGTGACGTCATCGACTACGACGAGCGTGCGCTCGTCACATTCGATGCCGTCATCTTGCTACATCCTACCTATGCCTAGGAAGCTACCGTGCATGCGTCAAAGTCATTTCGAGCATGCGCGGGTTTCCACGGCGACAGGTAAGTGTACACACACTCGGGTTTCTCGTCGAGAAACAGGCCGACGAGAAACCCGACGAGAAAATAGAGAGCAGGTTCTCTATTTTTCTCATCGAGATTCTTGTCGGTTTTCTTGACGAGAAAACTGAAAGCCGCGTACACACGACCGATTTACTCGGCAAGAAAGCTCTGCCAGCAAGTTTCTTGCTGGTTCTTGCCGAGAAACTTGGTCGTGTGTATGAGGCTTACGACAGAAGGATCACTGCAGATTGCCTCATGGAGGGAGGGAGAGAACCCTCTTGCAAACAGCCATTAAAAACCTCTGCAAGGTAGGGAGCCAGGATCGTCTTCAAACATTTATAAAATTTGTCTGTCAAACCATCTGGCCCTGGTGTTTTCTTGATGGCCAGTTTATCAATAGCCTGGATTACCTCATCTGCAGTGATTTCATCTGTCAAAAATTCATCAAAGAAACATTACTTTCCAGTCCTGGTGTAGAGTCTAAAAAACCCAACATCCTTGTCCGATCAAGGTTCCTTCCTCCCAGGAGATTGGCATAGTATGACCTGACAACCTCCAGGATCCCTGACCTAGACTTCGTCAGAGAGCCCGTACTGTCCTTCAGGCCATTGACCGTCTTAACTGCTACGCTCTGTTTACAAAGAGGCGCGCCGGTCATATTGATGTCTCCTAAGGAGGAGCTTCACCTCAGAGATCGCCCCAGAATCTCCTCCATTCGAAACAAGGCGGTCAAGTTTCCTCCGCAAACGCTGGTAGGTGATATACTTATCCTGCTGCTTCTTTCTTCCTATGGCCTTGAAAAGCCCAACAGTCCGCTGTTTTACAAGCTCCCACCATTCTGACTTGCTGTTGCAAAAGTCTAGGATTGTTACCTGTGCTTGAAAAAAATCCTCAAAGGATTGTCTTACTCTCTCGTCTTCCAGGAGGGCCGAATTCAATCTCCAGATACCCCTCCCCCTATGCGGCATGTCTGAGGCATTCAGAGTCACAGATAGAATACAGTGATCAGAAAACTCCACTGCCCGACACTCAGGTGTCGAAAAAGCAGAGTCTCCCTTTAAAAAAACGTATCTATCCTACTGACTACTACCTCGCTGAAAAGTGAACCCCCTGCTGTCTGGGCAGCGCTTAATGTGCGCATCTACCAGACCTGCTTCCCTAACTATTGCATTGAGAAAAGGGGTGTCATAGCCCAGCTTACCTCTGACACCTCTCCTGTCTTTAGACCCAGTAATGGTGTTGAAATCACCTCCAAAGATAACCTGCTGGGCCGTAAAAAGAAAAGGCTTAATCTTTGTAAAGAGGCATTTCCTGTCCCACTTCGTCTGGGGACCATAGATGTTAATCAGGCGCAGGTCCTGCCCCTTCACAGAGACGTCCAAGACCATGCATCTCCCTATCTCTACCTCAAATACCCGCCGGCACGTTACCATACCAGAAAAAAGGACTGCAACCCCGCTGTAAGGCTCGGCCGCAAGAGACCAAAATGAGGGACCACGTCTCCATTCCTTCTTTGCCAGATGTATATCAGCCAGACTACTCAGATGGGTCTCTTGCAAAAACAAAATGTCAGCATCAAACTCGCCGAGCAAAAATAAGGCCATATGACGAGCACTTACTGATCTTAAGCTGGCAACATTAATGGTTGACACTTTTAACGGAGTGGGAACTGCCATTAGGGTAGTTGAGGCAGCTGTTTCTTAGCCTGACTACTCCCTCTCCCTGGAGAACCAGCGCG
The DNA here is from genome assembly GCA_029206835.1 of Rana muscosa. Classification (NCBI taxonomy): domain Eukaryota; kingdom Metazoa; phylum Chordata; class Amphibia; order Anura; family Ranidae; genus Rana; species Rana muscosa. Next base: position 1,712,139 of record CM055120.1, read on the forward strand.
CTTCGTTGGACCCTGGCACTCATCATCCATAGAGGATGCAGAACTCGAGTCCCATTCATCATCATCATCATACAGTACCTTAAATTTATTCGCAAAAGGCAAAACCTTAGGACTTAAGGTAACTGTACCTCCTCCTTTTATCCTCCAACCACTCCATATCATCCTTGGACACACCGGAGTCAACAGCCTCCCCACACTTATCCTCCCCTTCACCCCCCTCCCCTCCACACTCCCTTCCCTTATCTACCACTAGGCCAGCCTCTTCACCATCCTCCCCACTCCTCTGCACCACACGATCCTTAACAGGAACCCAGCGTTGAATGAGGGGGACTGGCACCGCACTTGATGCACCTGCCTCAGCACCTCTTGCTGCCTCTGCAATTTTAGAAGACACAGAAGGATTAGACACATTCTCTGCAACTGACCCCTTACCTACAGACTGGGAAGACACTGGCACACTAGGTAAACGGACAGACTGGGGCACCCTAGGTAAACGCACAGACTGGGGCACCACAGACTGGGGAGACACAAACACATTGGGTATTGGCACAGACTCAGATGGACTCACAGACACTCCAGCTGCTGAGCTCTGAGCATCCTCCATGTCCAGGACTATCTCATGAGCTCAGGCTTGTTGTGCATTGCCTCAGGACATTGACTGTAAGGATGTCCCACCGCATTGCACAGATTGCACCTTATGATATTACAGGTCCTTCTCAAAAAATGAGCATATTGTGATAAAGTTCATTATTTTCTGTAATGTACTGATAAACATTAGAGACTTTCATATATTTTAGATTCATTACACACAACTGAAGTAGTTCAAGCCTTTTCTTGTTTTAATATTGATGATTTTGGCATACAGCTCATGAAAACCCAAAAATCCTATCTCAAAAAATTAGCATATTTCATCCGACCAATAAAAGAAAAAAGTGTTTTTAATACAAAAAAAGTCAACCTTCAAATAATTCTGTTCAGTTATGCACTCAATACTTGGTCGGGAATCCTTTTGCAGAAATGACTGCTTCAATGCGGCGTGGCATGGAGGCAACCAGCCTGTGGCACTGCTGAGGTGTTATGGAGGCCCAGGATGCTTCGATAGCGGCCTTAAGCTCATCCAGAGTGTTGGGTCTTGCGTCTCTCAGCTTTCTCTTCCCAATATCCCACAGATTCTCTATGGGGTTCAGGTCAGGAGAGTTGGCAGGCCAATTGAGCACAGTAATACCATGGTCAGTAAACCATTTACCAGTGGTTTTGGCACTGTGAGCAGGTGCCAGGTCGTGCTGAAAAATGAAATCTTCATCTCCATAAAGCTTTTCAGCAGATGGAAGCATGAAGTGCTCCAAAATCTCCTGATAGCTAGCTGCATTGACCCTGCCCTTGATAAAACACAGTGGACCAACACCAGCAGCTGACATGGCACCCCAGACCATCACTGACTGTGGGTACTTGACACTGGACTTCAGGCATTTTGGCATTTCCCTCTCCCCAGTCTTCCTCCAGACTCTGGCATCTTGATTTCCGAATGACATGCAAAATTTGCTTTCATCCGAAAAAAGTACTTTGGACCACTGAGCAACAGTCCAGTGCTGCTTCTCTGTAGCCCAGGTCAGGCGCTTCTGCCGCTGTTTCTGGTTCAAAAGTGGCTTGACCTGGGGAATGCGGCACCTGTAGCCCATTTCCTGCACACGCCTGTTCACGGTGGCTCTGGATGTTTCTACTCCAGACTCAGTCCACTGCTTCCGCAGGTCCTCCAAGGTCTGGAATCGGTCCTTCTCCACAATCTTCTTCAGGGTCCGGTCACCTCTTCTCGTTGTGCAGCGTTTTCTGCCACACTTTTTCCTTCCCACAGACTTCCCACTGAGGTGCCTTGATACAGCACTCTGGGAACAGCCTATTCGTTCAGAAATTTCTTTCTGTGTCTTACCCTATTGCTTGAGGGTGTCAATGATGGCCTTCTGGACAGCAGTCAGGTCGGCAGTCTTACCCATGATTGCGGTTTTGAGTAATGAACCAGGCTGGGAGTTTTTAAAAGCCTCAGGAATCTTTTGCAGGTGTTTAGAGTTAATTAGTTGATTCAGATGATTAGGTTAATAGCTCGTTTAGAGAACCTTTTCATGATATGCTAATTTTTTGAGATAGGAATTTTGGGTTGTCATGAGCTGTATGCCAAAATCATCAATATTAAAACAAGAAAAGGCTTGAACTACTTCAGTTGTGTGTAATGAATCTAAAATATATGAAAGTCTAATGTTTATCAGTACATTACAGAAAATAATGAACTTTATCACAATATGCACATTTTTTGAGAAGGACCTGTACAATCCTTAGCCAAATGTCCTGTAACCTGACACAAACAGCACTTCATCACTGGACAGGAGGATGCAAGATGCCCTTTGTCTCCACATCATTTGTTGCAGAGCTTTGGCTGGCCCTGATAAAAGATGGTCAGCCTGTCCCTCCTCAGGAAAGCTGAGGATGGCAGATGCTGAACAACATTATCAATGACCTTTAATTTTAGCTGTACAGACCATTCTCCCATCCATATTCCCCGATCGTCCAAAATCTTTTTTAGGGGGCTCAGGACATCTCCATACCTCCTCAACCAAACACATAAATCCCCCTGTGGTATGGACTCATTACGGACAAGAATTGTCACTCATTAATGAGTGGCTGGCGTGATATAAGCTTGGGGATGAGCCCTTTCCAGTCCAGCAGGCCCCTACACACATGCTCAAATTTTTCCCAAAATATGTCCAAAGACTCCGGACGGATTAAGGACAAATCATATTCATAGGAACCTGTCGAACTGATCAGGGCGAAGATAACTGCGGGCGTAAACCCCATCTGCAGGATTTTATCCACCACGCCCTCCTACGTGGGGGGATTCCACCGCCTTCCCATTTCAACTGGACAACATTCCTTCTTTTAAACAGGGAGGAAGACAAAACATTCCCATATTCCTTCCCTGCTTGCTCCCCCTTCCCAGATCCTGTAGCAACACCAGCAAGTTTTTTTTAACACCACCAGCATTTTCAGTCTTGTCCTTAGACACATTCAAAGCTGCTGGCAGAGAGTCGGATTCAGTTGGGATCGCAGTCTTTGGATTAGCAGAGGCAGGACCCGCCCTCTCCCCCTGCTCTGAACACACAGCTCCAATCCTGTCCACTGCAGACTCCTAGAGTTGTGGCACTACTGCACCCAGCATCTTCTCCACCATTCACAGGAACAGCCACTGTGTCTGGTCCAGGCAAAGTCTCTGTATTGCCCATGGACCTCTCTGCAGACTCTTCCCCCAGAAGATGACTATTGCTCTCACCAGCTTACAGGTAAAATCAGACTGCATTGCATGTTGTACATTGTCTATGGGATTGGGCTGACTGCCCGTAGCACTACAACCCCCAGCAAGCCCATTGTCACCAATAAAGTTCACACCACCATGCTGCACACACACTATACCTGCTGGCTAGGTTGTTACCTTTACAATGTTATGGTTGACGGTGAGATCGGATCTTCCACCAGCTGTTGCAGATTTCATGTTGGATCTTGCGCTCGCCATAGGTTTGTCTTTCACAGGGCTAGGAACGGTGTACATCTTATCACAGGAAGCCGCATCCGGAGGGAATTCCAGCTTGGTGATGAACTCCAGCATGCCAGAACCTTCACCCTCCTGAGATGTTCCACATTGCCGGGGTGGGAAGGGGACAGAGGCCTCTGCCATTGAGGGCTCAGCAGATGTCTGAGGTGTTGAAGAGCTGGGCTCATCCTCCGGGCCACTTTCTCACTCTCTGCTCAGTCTGTCAGTTCCTGCATCTCCTCACTGGTCTCCTCACCCTCCATGCAGGAAGCGGCTCCTCTTCTCATGCGATTAAATCGCTCCTCATTCTTATATTTTTCTTTAAATATTCTGCTATTTTCCTTCAGAGAACTCACCAATTCCTTCTGCTTCCTTACAGCTTGTTCCAAGTCCTTCAACTCAGGCCCTTAGAGCTTTTGCACAGATCTGTTTTTTCTTCCTGAACTCAGCCATCAAAACCATCAACTTCTCCTCTTCTTTCTCAATCCTCTTTGGCTTGCTGACAGTCCTCTGTCTAAAGGCAGATAAGGACTCATCTCTCCTTTGGCCAGGCCCAGAATCTTCCACAGGCCTATCCAGGGGGCCCCCGCCAGGGTCCTCCCCAGGATCCAGCATCCCACCTGGGGCAGAGAAGCAACTCTAGCCCCTGGTCTCTGGAAGCACAGGAGCAAAGGAACTAGCAACCGCACACCTCACTGTCAAGGAGTAAAATGGCAGTTTCCCACCATCCCTGTGCTGAGTTCCCGGGTCTGTACACCCGCTGTGCCCATTATGAGGGGTTCCCACCATTCCTGTGCTGAGTTCCCGGGTCTGTACACCCGCTGTGCCCATTATGAGGGGTTCCCACCATCCCTGTGCTGAGTTCCCGGGTCTGTACACCCACTGTGCCCATTATGAGGGGTTCCCACCATCCCTGTGCTGAGTTCCCGGGTCTGTACACCCACTGTGCCCATTATGAGGGGTTCCCACCATCCCTGTGCTGAGTTCCCGGGTCTGTACACCCACTGTGCCCATTATGAGG
>CM055120.1:1719236-1820970 GCA_029206835.1 Rana muscosa
TGTGAGCTGTAAGGTCTTCTATAGACAGGTGTGTGGCTTTCCTAATCAAGTCCAATCAGTATAATCAAACACAGCTGGACTCAAATGAAGGTGTAGAACCATCTCAAGGATGATCAGAAGAAATGGACAGCACCTGAGTTCTATATATGAGGGTCACAGCAAAGGGTCTGAATACTTAGGAGCATGTGATATTTCAGTTTTTCTTTTTTAATAAATCTGCAAAAATGTCAACAAATCTGTGTTTTTCTGTCACTATGGGGTGCTGTGTGGACATTATGGGGAGCGGTGTGTACACTATGGGGAGCGGTGTGTACACTATGGGGAGCGGTGTGTACACTATGGGGGGCTGTGTGTACACTATGGGGGGCTGTGTGTACACTATGGGGGGCTGTGTGTACACTATGGGGGGCTGTGTGTACACTATGGGGGGCTGTGTGTACACTATGGGGGGCTGTGTGTACACTATGGGGGGCTGTGTGTACACTATGGGGGGCTGTGTGTACATTAATGAGGGAAAAATGAACTTAAATGATTTTAGCAAATGGCTGCAACATAAGAAAGAGTGAAAAATTTAAGGGGGTCTGAATACTTTCCGTAACCACTACATACACATATATATATATAAAATGAATCACTGTGTGAGCTGTCAGTGCTGATCCCTCAGGCCTAATGCCCAACCTGTGGCCCTTCAGTGACTATTGTGTGGCCCTCAAGTCCCAACAGCATGTAGTCAGTGTTTGTACTGCCAGTAAACATAAAAAAAAATCATTAGACTCGCTTTTGCTGGGACCCCGAACCAAGAGGGGGGCTGATGGAGGACCCTGACCCAAGGGGGGACGCTGATGGGGACCCCAACCCAAGGGGGATGCTGATGGGGACCCCAATCCAAGGGGGAACGCTGATGGGGACCCCGACCCAAGGGGGGACCCCAATCCAAGGGGGAACGCTGATGGGGACCCCGACCCAAGGGGGGACCCCAAACTAAGGGGGGATGCTGATGGGGACCCCAAATTAAGGGGGGACGCTGATGGGGACCCCGACTTAAGGGGAGAGTGTGATGGGGAAGTGGCCCATAAGCCACATGTGTCCACCCAGCATTTGGCCCACTGTGACCTCTGAGGTTTAGAGCAGAGCGAGCTGCAGGCTGACTGCTGGAACCAGTGACTGTGAGTGACGGCTGCAATCCAGCACTGAGCCTAGGAGTGAAAGCCATCATCTCTGGGCTTCTGATTGCTCCAGGATTGCTAGGTGCAAGCAGTGCACACACAATGCAAAACAAAACAATGATTTCCATCCCATGTCACAGCCCTTCCTGTCCGTACGAAGGATCAGAACTGTCCAGACTCTCCCTACAGCAATAGATCACTGCTATAGCGACCTATTGCTTACTGCTAGAAATGATCCATTGATCACTATTGGAAATGATCTATTGCTGACTATTGGAGATGATCTATTGCACCCTCTGATGTTCTATGAATATTTGTATTCTTCAAGTCGACTCTTCTAAATAAAGAATTAGGGAAAAAAATAAAAAAGAAGAATAAGAAGTGATCCATCACTCATCACTATTAGAAATGATCTACTACTGCAGAGCTGCATGGGGGGCGGGATCAGGTCTTCAATAACCACATCCAGACCCCCAATAAATGTAATAAATGATTCCCCATTTATCTGAGGAATAAAATAAATACATCGGATGTTCTGGGCGGCGTTCACAATTACTGCAACATCATCCAGAATTTTGATGCATTTTATCACACAGAGGAGAACTAAAGCACAAAAAACAAACGACCTGCAAACAGAGCGCCATTTATTGCAGCGCCACACTGAGAGGTAGAAGCTGAAAACCGGATCCGTCCGACATTCACCAAAGATTCACCTCCTTGAGGGAGAACACCCCTCATAATCACCTTAGAAACAATTCCTCTCACATATATAGATGTAGAAGGAGCGCTCACCTTTTTCATGGCGGTGGGGACGGCAGAATCCAGGAACTGTTTCCGGGTGACCCAACGACCGGCCGGCTGCTCAGATTCCTCCTCCTTTATAGAGAGATCCACAGACAGGAAGTACACCAGATACGTCTGATTAATGTGGGAGAAGATATGGACCACCTGCAGCAGAGGCGACATATTCATTAGAGTGTAAGCTCCTCTGTATAGAGACTGATGTGATGTGGGGGAGGGGACATTAGAGTGTAAGCTCCTCTGTATAGAGACTGATGTGATGTGGGGGAGGGGACATTAGAGTGTAAGCTCCTCTGTATAGAGACTGATGTGATGTGGGGGAGGGGACATTAGAGTGTAAGCTCCTCTGTATAGAGACTGATGTGATGTGGGGGAGGGGACATTAGAGTGTAAGCTCCTCTGGTACAGAGACTGATGTGATGTGGGGGAGGGGACATTAGAGTGTAAGCTCCTCTGTATAGAGACTGATGTGATGTGGGGGAGGGGACATTAGAGTGTAAGCTCCTCTGTATAGAGACTGGTGTGATGTGGGGGGGAGGGGACATTAGAGTGTAAGCTCCTCTGTACAGAGACTGATGTGATGTGGGGGAGGGGACATTAGAGTGTAAGCTCCTCTGTATAGAGACTGATGTGATGTGGGGGAGGGGACATTAGAGTGTAAGCTCCTCTGTATAGAGACTGATGTGATGTGGGGGAGGGGACATTAGAGTGTAAGCTCCTCTGTATAGAGACTGATGTGACTGTTCTCTGTACAGCACTGCGGTATATGTCAGAGCTATATAAATGTATAATAAAGAAAGGTTACATAAAAAGTCTACATTAAACCATTAACATCAGTAGCTTTCCCCCGAAGGAGCTTACAATCCAATATTTCCCAGCACACTGTAGGGCCAGTTTTCAGATAGTATTGTGGGAAGAGTCAGGATGGGGGGGGGGGGGGGGGGGGGGACACGGGGAGAACATGCAAACTCCATGCAGACTGTGTGTTTGGTGGTGGGGGAGGGGATATATACAGACCCCTTGCGCTCCAAGGATGCTGACCACAAAGCCGCCACGTTGCAGCTTTCCTCACCTCTCCGACGGACTGCAGCTCCTTCCTGGAGATCTCATGACTGATGAACTCTTGGAGGCGGCGGCATAAAATCTCCCGCAGCTCCTTCTCTGTGCAATCCTTCTCCAGGAGCATGCTGGGAAACTCCCACATTCCCGCCAGCAGACCTACAATACCAAACCAAAGAAGAGCGTCAAGGGGTATGAACAGTGAGGGGTATGCAGTGGGTGTGTCTGGGAACCCCTCCCCTTTCCGCCCCAAGCCGGGGTTCCCAGATCACCAAGAAAGGGAAGAGGCTGTGCTTCCTGTGTGCAGCTCAAGGATTAAAGGGGACCTCTGAAGATGGAAATATGGGCGGACATGTTTTTTGAAGATCCATGTTCTGGGGCCGTCATCCTCATCGCTCCAATATTTAGTGTCATTAAACTAAGAACCAGAATGTGCATATTAGGAGCCCCAACATTAATATACAGATCCGTATTCTCGGTCAGAGAATTATCAGACAACAAGGGTGTCAGAGCCCGCCCCTTTATAAACAACCCTCCCCCCCCCCATACTTCCTTCCTGAACTTGTCCCTTTAATTCTTCAGCACTGAAGTGTACCTGTCTGAGGTCTCTGTGATAAGAAGTACTCCGCCTCGCCCGGCCGTCCTCGTCTCTCCACTACGCAGGTCAGCGTGCGCTCCACCCGAGACGCTTTCTTAGCAGATTTGCGGGGAAAGTTTGCCACGCCCAGGGCGCGGTCCCACGAGTCACATGATGGGATGCACAGAGGACAGGAGGGGGCTGCAAAAGAGAGATAGAGGGTCACCCAGGGATACGTCTTATTACAACCAGGGGACACAATGAGGGTGTCACTCAGGGGCCGCACCCTTTAAAAGCAAAATCTGGAGACAAAACCCCCCCCCGGGCTAAAATGTACAAAAACATAAACGTTACTAATCAATGGGAAGCCTGAAGATGGGACATGTGCACATCAGAGGTCCCCCCCCCCCATCACATCAGAGGTCCCCCCCCCCATCACATCAGAGGTCCCCCCCCATCACATCAGAGGTCCCCCCCCATCACATCAGAGGTCCCCCCCCCCATCACGAGGTCCCCCCCATCACATCAGAGGTCCCCCCCATCACATCAGAGGTCCCCCCCATCACATCAGAGGTCCCCATCATCACATCAGAGGTCCTCCCATCACATCAGAGGTCCTCCCATCACATCAGAGGTCCTCCCATCACATCAGAGGTCCTCCCATCACATCAGAGATCCTCCCATCACATCAGAGATCCTCCCATCACATCAGAGGTCCCCCCCATCACATCAGAGGTCCACCCCATCACATCAGAGGTCCACCCCATCACATCAGAGGTCCACCCCATCACATCAGAGGTCCACCCCATCACATCAGAGGTCCACCCCATCACATCAGAGGCCCCCCCCCATCACATCAGGAGGTCCCCCCCCATCACATCAGGAGGTCCCCCCCCCATCACATCAGGAGGTCCCCCCCCATCACATCAGGAGGTCCCCCCCCATCACATCAGGAGGTCCCCCCCCATCACATCAGAGGTCCCCCCATCACATCAAAGGTCCCCCCATTACATCAGAGGTCCCCCCATCACATCAGAGGTCCCCCCATCACATCAGAGGTCTCCCTCCCATCACATCAGAGGTCTCCCCCCCATCACATCAGAGGTGTCCCCCCCCATCACATCAGAGGTCCCCCCCATCACATCAGAGGTCTCCCCCATCACATCAGAGGTCTCCCCCATCACATCAGAGGTCTCCCCCAATCACATCAGAGGTCTCCCCCAATCACATCAGAGGTCTCCCCCAATCACATCAGAGGTCTCCCCCAATCACATCAGAGGTCTCCCCCAATCACATCAGAGGTCTCCCCCAATCACATCAGAGGTCCCCCCAATCACATCAGAGGTCCCCCCATCACATCAGAGGTCCCCCCATCACATCAGTGATCCTCCCATCACATCAGTGATCCTCCCATCACATCAGTGATCCTCCCATCACATCAGTGATCCTCCCCATCACATCAGTGATCCTCCCCATCACATCAGTGATCCTCCCCATCACATCAGTGATCCTCCCATCACATCAGTGATCCTCCCATCACATCAGTGATCCTCCCATCACATCAGTGATTCTCCCATCACATCAGTGATCCTCCCATCACATCAGAGGTCTCCCCATCACATCAGTGATCCTCCCATCACATCAGTGATCCTCCCATCACATCAGTGATTCTCCCATCACATCAGTGATCCTCCCATCACATCAGAGGTCTCCCCATCACATCAGTGATCCTCCCCATCACATCAGTGATCCTCCCATCACATCAGTGATCCTCCCCATCACATCAGTGATCCTCCCCATCACATCAGTGATCCTCCCATCACATCAGTGATCCTCCCATCACATCAGTGATCCTCCCATCACATCAGTGATCCTCCCATCACATCAGAGGTCTCCCCATCACATCAGTGATCCTCCCATCACATCAGTGATCCTCCCCATCACATGTCTCCCCCATCACATCAGAGGTCCCCCCATCACATCACTTGGTCTTTATTACTGTATGTAATAAAACAAGATTTATTTAAAATAATCATTTTATCATCGTTTTAGCAAAAGACCATTCTGAAGGGAGACTGTCAAGGTAGTTAGAAATGATCTCAGGCGCTTGTCTTCGTTTTTTTTCTATTTATTCTGAAGTTTAACAATATACAGGTCCTTCTCAAAAAATTAGCATATTGTGATAAAGTTCATTATTTTCTGTAATGTACTGATAAACATTAGACTTTCATATATTTTAGATTCATTACACACAACTGAAGTAGTTCAAGCCTTTTCTTGTTTTAATATTGATGATTTTGGCATACAGCTCATGACAACCCAAAAATCCTATCTCAAAAAATTAGCATATTTCATCCGACCAATAAAAGAAAAGTGTTTTTAATACAAAAAAAGTCAACCTTCAAATAATTCTGTTCAGTTATGCACTCAATACTTGGTCGGGAATCCTTTTGCAGAAATGACTGCTTCAATGCGGCGTGGCATGGAGGCACCCAGCCTGTGGCACTGCTGAGGTGTTATGGAGGCCCAGGATGCTTCGATAGCGGCCTTAAGCTCATCCAGAGTGTTGGGTCTTGCGTCTCTCAACTTTCTCTTCCCAATATCCCACAGATTCTCTATGGGGTTCAGGTCAGGAGAGTTGGCAGGCCAATTGAGCACAGTAATACCATGGTCAGTAAACCATTTACCAGTGGTTTTGGCACTGTGAGCAGGTGCCAGGTCGTGCTGAAAAATGAAATCTTCATCTCCATAAAGCTTTTCAGCAGATGGAAGCATGAAGTGCTCCAAAATCTCCTGATAGCTAGCTGCATTGACCCTGCCCTTGATAAAACACAGTGGACCAACACCAGCAGCTGACATGGCACCCCAGACCATCACTGACTGTGGGTACTTGACACTGGACTTCAGGCATTTTGGCATTTCCCTCTCCCCAGTCTTTCTCCAGACTCTGGCACCTTGATTTCCGAATGTACTTTGGACCACTGAGCAACAGTCCAGTGCTGCTTCTCTGTAGCCCAGGTCAGGCGCTTCTGCCGCTGTTTCTGGTTCAAAAGTGGCTTGACCTGGGGAATGCGGCACCTGTAGCCCATTTCCTGCACACGCCTGTTCACGGTGGCTCTGGATGTTTCTACTCCAGACTCAGTCCACTGCTTCCGCAGGTCCTCCAAGGTCTGGAATCGGTCCTTCTCCACAATCTTCTTCAGGGTCCGGTCACCTCTTCTCATTGTGCAGCGTTTTCTGTCACACTTTTTCCTTCCCACAGACTTCCCAATGAGGTGCCTTGATACAGCACTCTGGGAACAGCCTATTCGTTCAGAAATTTCTTTCTGTGTCTTACCCTCTTGCTTGAGGGTGTCAATGATGGCCTTCTGGACAGCAGTCAGGTCGGCAGTCTTACCCATGATTGCGGTTTTGAGTAATGAACCAGGCTGGGAGTTTTTAAAAGCCTCAGGAATCTTTTGCAGGTGTTTAGAGTTAATTAGTTGATTCAGATGATTAGGTTAATAGCTCGTTTAGAGAACCTTTTCATGATATGCTAATTTTTTGAGATAGGAATTTTGGGTTGTCATGAGCTGTATGCCAAAATCATCAATATTAAAACAAGAAAAGGCTTGAACTACTTCAAGTTGTGTTTAACGAATCTAAAATATATGAAAGTCTAATGTTTATCAGTACATTACAGAAAATAATGAACTTTATCACAATATGCTAATTTTTTGAGAAGGACCTGTATACAGTATAAAAATATATATATATATTATATAATAGTCATTTCTGTCTATGCAGCATTGGACGTCAGCTTCCATCGCTCGCACTCACCACATTCCTCGATGTCAGCGGGGATCGCAGGCTGATTTTCAGCTCTTTTTTTCACAAGCTTACTGACAGCCGATGCAGAATCCTGCTCCACCTACAACAGACAGGCAAGTCAGCCGGACTCCGAACAAAACTGCATTACTGAAATAGAGGCGATATCACCCAATGGCCTAATAAGATATTCATGCAGTGAGAGGCCCAAAGCTGGTGTGCCAATCCGAATCCTCGGATGACAGAAACCCCCAATGGACTTATATTGTCACTGATTGCAGCCGATAGCGCTGAGGAAAGCGGGTTTGGAAACCACTGAAATGTTCTGGCACCAAACTTTAACCACTTCAGCCCCGGACCATTTGGCTGGCCAAAGACCAGGCCACTTTTTGCGATTCGGCACTGCGTCGCTTTAACTGACAATTGCACGGTCGTGCAACGTGGCTCCCACAAATAGAGCTTTCTTTTGGTGGTATTTGATCACCTCTGCGGTTTTTATTTTTTGCGCTATAAACAAAAATAGAGCGACAATTTTGAAAAAAATTCAATATTTTTTAATTTTTGCTATAATAAATATCCCCAAAAATTATATAAAAAAACATTTTTTTCCCCTCAGTTTAGTCCGATACGTATTCTTCTACATATTTTTGGTAAAAAATAAATAAAATTGCAATAAGCGTTTATTGATTGGTTTGCGCAAAAGTTATAGCGTCTACAAAATTAGGGGATAGTTTTATGGGATTTTTATTAATATTTTTTTTATTTTTTTTACTAGTAATGGAGGCGATCAGCGATTTTTATCGTGACTGCGTCATTATGGTGGACACATCGGACACTTTTGACACCATTTTAGGACCATTGTCATTTTTACAGCGCTCAGTGCTATAAAAAATGCACAGATTACTGTAAAAAGGACACTGGCAGTGAAGGGGGTTAACCTGTAGGGGGCGCTGAAGGGGTTAAGTGTGTCCTAGGGAGTGATTCTAACTGTTAGGGGGCGTGGCTACGAGTGACACGTCACTGATCGCTGTTCCCGATGAGAGGGAACATTCGATCAGTGACATGTCACTAGGCAGAACGAGGAGATGTTGCGTTTACACTGACATCTTCCCGTTCCTTAGCTCTGTGACCCGATCGCGGGACACCAGCGGTCATCAAGTCCGCGGGCACGGAGCTTACGACAGGACCTGTAAATATACGCCTATTTGCCCAGCCGTGCCATTCTTTCGACGTATGTGCGGCGGGCGGCAAGCGGTTAAAGAAGAATTTCAGGTATGATATATTATGACAGTTACATTGCTTCAGTTTGAACCAACTACAGTGCCTTGCAAAAGTATTCACCCCCCTTGGCTTTTTATCCATTAAGTTAGATTACAGCCTTTAGTTCAATGTTTTTTTTTTTATCTGAATTATATGTGATGGATCAGAACACAATAGTCTAAGATGGTGAAGTGAAATTAGAAAAATACATATATAAAACTATTTTTCAGAAATAAAAAACTGATCATTGTCATGTGCGTAAGTATTCACCCCCTTTGTTATGAAGCCCATATAAAGCTCCGGTGCCACCAATTACCTTCAGAAGTCACATGATTAGTGAAATGAGGTCCACCTGTGTGCAATCTAAGTGTCACATGACCTGTCATTACACAGACACACCTTTCTGAAAGGCCCCAGAGGCTGCAGCACCTAAGCAAGAGGCACCACTAACCAAACACTGCCATGAAGACCAAGGAACTCTCCACACAAGGAAGGGACAATGTTGTTGAGAAGTACAAGTCAGGGTTGGGTTATAAAAAAAATATCCAAATCTTTGATGATCCCTAGGAGCCCCATCATCAAATCTATCATCACCAAATGGAAAGAACATGGGCACAACAGCAAACCTGCCAAGAGACGGCCGCACACCAAAACTCACGGACTGGGCAAGGAGGGCATTATTTAGAGAGACAGAACAGAGACCTAAGGTAACTCTGGAGGAGCTGCAGAGTCCCACAGCAGAGACTGGAGTATCTGTACATAGGACGACAATAAGCCGTACGCTCCATAGAGTTGGGCTTTATGGCAGAGTGGCCAGAAGAAAACCATTACTTTCAGCAAAAAACAAAATGGCACATTTTGAGTTTGCGAAAAGGCATGTGGGAGACTCCCGAAATGTATGGAGGAAGGTGCTCTGGTCTGATGAGACTAAAACTGACCTTTTTGGCCATCAAAGAAAACGCAAACCCAACACATCACCCAAAGAACACAATCCCCACCGTGAAACATGGTGGTGGCAGTATCATGCTGTGGGGATGTTTTTCAGCAGTCGGGACTGAGAAACTGGTCAGAGTTGAGGGAAAGATGGATGGTGCTAAATACAGGGATATTCTTGAGGAAAACCTGTACCACTCTGTGTGTGATTTGAGGCAATGGACGGAGGTTCACCTTCCAGCAGGACAATGACCCCAACACACTGCTAAAGCAACACTTCAGTGGTTTAAGGGGAAACATGGAAATGTGTTGGAATGGCCTAGTCAAAGCCCAGACCTCAATCCAATAGAAAATCTGTGGTCAGACTTAAAGATTGCTGTTCACAAGCGCAAACCATCCAACTTGAAGGAGCTGGAGCAGTTTTGCAAGGAGGAGGAATGGGCAAAAATCCCAGTGGTAAGATGTGGGAAGCTCATAGAGACTTATCCAAACCGACTTGGAGCTGTGATAGACGCAGAAGGTGGCTCTACAAAGCATTGACTTTAGGGGGGTGAATAGTTATGCACATTGACCTTTTCTGTTATTTTGTCCTATTTGTTGTTTGCTTCACAATAAAAAAATAAAATAAAAAAAATATCTTCAAAGTTGTGGGCGTGTTCTGTAAATTAAATGATGCAAATCCTCAAACAATCCGTGTTAATTCCAAGTTGTGAGGCAACAAAAACACGAAAAATGGCAAGGGGGGGTGAAGACTTTTGCAAGGCACTGTATGTATATACCATACCTGTGGGATCCACTAGAAGCTGGAAATCACTGTATAGAACCCGCTTCTACACCTCTACTACACCTCTACTACAGTGATCTCCGCTGGCTTCCATGTCCTGTGCTGAGCGACTGCCTCGCTGCATTGTGAACGCAGGAGGTCGGCCGCTCGGTACGGGCGTCAGTCATAGAAAGCTTTGCATATTCTCAGCGCATTCAAAGTGTTCTCTGACTGGATGAAATGGAGAGGCAGGGTGAGGACATAATGCTCACCAGCTCGTCCAATCAGAGAATGCTTTGCATTCACTGACAAAAACACAAAGCATTCTCTAAATGGCGCCCATGCCAAGCGTATTTACAATACAGAGAGGCATCTGCTCAGCATGGGCCCGGAAATAAGTGGAGATCAGTGTAGTAGCAGTGTAGTAGTGGTGCCTATTCCAGCCTCTAGAAATCAGGGGTCTCAAACTGGCGGCCCTCCAGCTGTTGCAGAACTACAAGTCCCATGAGGCCTTGCAAGCATGAAAGTTACAAGCACGACTCCCATAGGCAGAGGCATGATGGGACTTGTAGTTCCGCAACAGCTGGAGGGCCTCCAGTTTGAGACCCCCACAGGTACGATCTATACAAACTTGGTCCATGCTGAATTTTTTTTAACTATGTAATAATAATATCCATACCTGGAGAAATGAATACTTTATATCGAAGCGCCTTACTGCTTCATTCTTCTTCTGTTGCTCCACCCCCACTTGAATTTTTTTTTCCATATTTCAGTTTTCCCCCGAAGTTCCCCATTGGTCAGAGAGGGAGCGGCCTCAGCAAAACAATTTGGTTTAATAAATGAGACGGTCACTCCCGTTTTTAAGCATTAAAACTATTACTAAGGCCCCTTTCACACTGGGGCATCGGCGGTAAAGCGCCGCTATTTTTTAGTGGCGCTTTACCGTCGTATTTGCAGGGGTATTCGGTCGCTAGCGGCAGCACTTTGCCAGCGGTATAGCCGCGCTGCCCATTGATTTCAATAGGCAGGAGCGGTGGAGGAGGGGTATACACACCGCTCCTTCACCGTTTCAAAGATGCGGCTAGCAGGACTTTTTTTAGCGTCCTGCCAGCGCCCTGCTCCAGTGTGCAAGCCCTCGGGACTTTCAGGGCGCTTTGTGGGCGCTATTTTTAGCGCTGTAGCACCTGCAAAGCGCCCTCGGTGTGAAAGGGGTCTAAAAGGCAAATTATTTTTTGGGAGGGAGGGGAGAGGGGGATTTATTGATGTCTGTGTCCCCATTAGAGAGATTCATCCTCTCCATTTGTCCTGTTTACCATTATCACCGAGGGCCGCTTCACACCACATGCAGTCCAGTGCGTTTTGTGGTTTCCAAATGCCATCGTTCACACCAGTGCAGTCAGTTCCAGAAAAAAAAAAAAAAAGGGAGAACATGCTGCATTTTTCCTGCACTGGACTGTAGTGGAACGTGGCAAAAAGCATCAAAAACGCACCGGACCCCAAGTACAGCGAAAATAAAACGAGGAAAAAAGCAAAAAACACACACATCTGGAATGCATCCAGAAAGGCATGAAAAACGCACCGGAACGCGTTAAAAATAAGCATGCAGAAAGACATCTGGAACGAATCTGGAGTGAGTTTTTGGTGGTGTGACTCGGCCCTGACAGTAAAAGAAAATTCCTCATTTTGGGTTGTCACCAGAACAGAGATAGAGGGGAAATCTTCTAATGTGGACACTAGTTCTGGTGACAACCCAGAATTCCCTCAATATGGATGGGATTTCCTCTCACAAGTGTTAATTTTGACGTCAAATTTCAATTTAGTTTTAGTCTTAGTCTTTTGACTAAAATGGCCTTTTAGTTTTAGGCCTATTTTAGTCATCTCAATTGTTTTAGTTTTAGTCGTATTTTAGTCGACTAAAATTGTATTAAGTAATGCCTCATTTCCACGGAGCGGAACGGTTTGGCACAGTTTGGAACGGTTAGAATGGTCCGGTGTATTCCGGTGAGCGTTTCCACTGCAAGTCGGACTGCCAGGGGCCATACAGGGTTTAGAAAAAATGCCTAGCGGGTCTGCCAATCAGTGGAATGTATTGTAGCTCCGCCCTAACCGAACCGTACCATTTTCTATGGCCCCACATCTGAAGCGGGACCCAGAATGGTGCGGTACGGTTCGGTTGTATGGGCCACTTTCATAATGAAAACACTCAAAATAGCGTACCGAACCGAACCGCACCGAACCGAACCGCTGAGTGGAAATGAGGCATTAGTTGACTAAAATTTTTTAGGTCAGTTTTAGTCGACGAAATTAACACTGCCTCTCACTTCCTGTTTTGGCCATTAGACAGGAAGTGTTTGTAAAGGTTTTTTTTTTTTTTTTTAAATAACAAACATGTTATACTTACCTGCTCTGTGTAAGGGTGTTGCACAGAGCCGCCCCCGATCCTCCTATTCTGGGGGTGCCCTGTCGGCGCTCCTGGCTCCTCCCCTGCATCGGGTGCCCCCCCCCCGCGCCGAGACCCGCTTTTCTATGGGGGGCACTTGTGCGGGCGCGCTCACAAGTTCCGCTGCTGCGCCCATTGACACAGACAGCAGGACTCGGCCCCGGCCTATGGATTTGATTGACAGCAGCGGGAGCCAATGGCTGCTGCTGCTATCAATCTATCCAATGAGGACCCGAGACAGCGGCTGGAGCTGCTGGGCTTGTGCACGTCGCTGGAACGATTCAGGTAAGTAAAAAGGGGGGCTCTGGGGGGAGCTGCACCACAGAAAGGTTTTCACCTTAATGCATAGAATGCAAACCTTGAGACTTTACAACGCCTTGTAGGGAAATTTCCCCAATGGGACACCCGACACGGGTTATAACCCTCCCGTAAAATAAAGCGGAACCAAAAAGGCAAAAAAAACGTTTAATTGTAGGAGATCTAGTGACTCTATACATGTATTCAGATAACAAAGTGTTTCCAGCAGCCAATCAGAGACAAGGTGAGGTCCCCGCCCCCCCTTACCTTCCTATAGGCTCTGCATTGGCTCTGCAGTGGACACTCCGAGCACAGCGGTTTCTTGGGGGTGCAGAGGGTGGCCCCCAGCTCCATCAGGGCCTGATTGAAGTCTCCGGGTCGTATCGGGTCAACAAGACCGTTCGCCAAACTCCTGAGTGCGACAATAGATTTGGTGAGAACGGAGAACCTGAACTTAGGATTATATGGGAGGAAGATCACAGAGCAGCTGAAAAGACGCATCAGATGGGGAACAGAGGGAAGTCAGGAATCCCGAAACCCACCAGAGAGCGTCAGAGACGGCCGGCGTGGTGAAATCCGCTCCAACGCAGCGCAGCCGGCACAAGACGCGGATGACATTTCCGTCTACAACACCCGTCACCTGCGGAGAGGGAGAGCAGATACAGCCACGCTTACAATGCATGATAATAGTCATAGTCAATCATCATAGATATCTCTGCTGTCAAACTGCAGTGTCAAGTTACCCCCCCCCCCCCCATCATCAACTGCCAATCTGCAGCAGCTGGAAGAATTAGAAAAGTCAGACTGCAAATCAAAAAAGACCACATGATCCATTATTAACTGTCATCAACTGCAACGTTCCAGGCATTGTGTGGTGGGCGCTCTTATGTAGGGCTTAGTATGGATGACAGGTTCACTTAAACCACTTCACCCCCGGACCATTTGGCTGGCCAAAGACCAGAGCACTTTTTGCGATTCGGCACTACGTCGCTTTAACTGACAGACAATTGCGCGGTTGTGCGACGTGGCTCCCAAACAAAATTGACGTCCTTTTTTTCCCCACAAATAGAGCTTTCTTTTGGTGGTATTTGATCACCTCTGCGTTTTTTTTTTTTTTTGCGATATAAAACAAAAATAAAAGCGACAATTTTGAAAAAAAATTCTATATTTTTAACTTTTTGCTATAATAAATATCCCCAAAAAATATATAAAAAACATTTTTTTTTCCTCAGTTTAGGCCGATACGTATTCTTCTACATATTTTTGGAAAAAAAATAAATAAATAAATAAATAAATAAAATAAAAAATCGCAATAAGCGTTTGATTGGTTTGTGCAAAAGTTATAGCGTCTACCAAATAGGGGATAGTTTTATGGCATTTTTATTATAATTTTTTTTTCTACTTGTTATGGTGGCGATCTGTGATTTTTTCATCGTGACTGTGACATTATGGCGGACACATCGCACACTTTTGGCGCTATTTTGGGACCATTCACATTTATACAGCGATCGGTGCTATAAAAAGGCTCTGATTACTGTATAAATGACACTGGCAGTGAAGGGGTTAACCACTAGGGGGCTAGGAAGGGGTTAAGTGACTGTTAGGGGGCGTGGTTACGAGTGACACATCCCTGATCGCTGCTCCCAATGAGAGGGAACAGACGATCAGTGACAGTGTCACTAGGCAGAACGGGGAGATGCTTGTTTACACTGACATCTCCCCGTTCTGGAGCTCTGTGACCCGATTGCGGGACACCGGCGGACATTCGAGTCCCGCGGGCACAGTCACGGAGCTTGTGGTAGGGGGGGCGCGCACCCCGCCGGCGGCGCAGGCCACGCGGCGGAAATTTCAAAGTGACGTAAATATACGTTACTCTGCCCAGCCGTGCCATTCTGCCGACGTATATGTACAGGAGCCGGTCGTTAACCGGTTAAAGAGAAATGTGGACAGTTAAGAGTCTAGATCAGTGATGGGGAACCTCGGCACCCCAGATGTTTTGGAACTACATTTCCCATGATGCTCATCTACACTGCAGAGAGCAGGAGCATCATGGGAAATGTAGTTCCAAAACTGGTCTAGGCTGATGCGGTTATGTACACCCAGGAGCTGGGAGGCAGCGTATGCCATCAGTCTGAGATCTGGCAGCAGACAGAATAATAATTGGAAGCATCGGAGTCGTCCTCGGGGGCGTTTAACCAAACTGTCTTGTCCGAAGAACTGCGGTGTCCCCAATCTTAGTAGTCATAAGGGCAGAAACGGCCTTCGTATTTTACCTGTCCATAAGAGATAGACGCTATGGCTCCAGCGGTGTATCTGCCCACACCCGGCAGGAGGCGCTGCAAATCTTCTGCAGTGCGAGGAATCTTCCCTCCCAACTCCAGAACCACCTAGTGGCCAGACAGCAAATTACACATTAATACAGTGAGAGGGCTGAGAGACATACATCACATTAATCCCGTACATTAAAGGAAAACTGGGAGATCGGACCCAAAACAAGAAAAAAAAACGAAAAAAAAAAAAAACACACCAGACTATCTCGGTACCAGCTTTTATAGTATAAACGCAACATTGGTTTAAATACATAAATGATTTTATTAGTGTACAGTTAATACAAAATGAAAAGCATATTGTTGGATACATTATAAAAATGCATAATGGCAATCCATGTATGTCACCAGCATTATGGTCCCCTGGAAGGGAGGATCATTCACGGGTAACATGTCTCAGCTAGTTGCACGTCCCCCTTGGCCGCCGCGGGGGAACCCCGGTGGCGCTGTTGTTCTGGTTGGACCTGGGCTACGGGTAAGCAAGTCTGCTCTAAATTTCCCCTTCCAAATAAATTCTCTATATTCTACATGATATTTATTGCCCATCAATTAAATTGCACATTTTCTCCTGATGAAGCGGTATTCAGGCAGCAAAACTAGTTGAGAAATGTTATCCGTGAATGATCATCCCAATGTGATCTTCCCTTCCAGGGGACCATAAGGCGGATGACATACATGGATTGCCATTATGCATTTTTTTTTTTTTTTTTTTTTTTTATATATACCGTAATCTTTAATGTTCACAATTCTGACAAAAAAATCAAAAAAAATGATAACAATCAAGTAACATACATAAAAAGAGAAGACAAGGCAACCCAAGTGGGTATTCGATCAAAGTACATAACATAAGGCCCGATTGGCCATCCAACATAGCATTGTGCATTTTTATGATGCATCCAACAATGTGTTCCTAATTTTGTACTAAAGGGGCTGTAAACCTTCATGTCTTTTTTTTACCTTAATGCATCCTATGGATTAAGGTGAAAAAACACCTTGCACTGTCCGGCCCCCCAGCCCCCCCCCCCCGTTTTACTTACCTGAGCCCTAAATTTCAGTGGGCACGATCCCACGTCGCTCTCTCCACTGCTTCTTGGCTCTTCATTGGATAGATTGCTAGCAGCGCAGCCATTGGCTCCCGCTGCTGTCAATCAAATCCAATGACGCTTGCCCTGGGGGCCGAGTGTATGACACAGGAGCGCGCCCGCAAGGTAACCCCCTCGGGAGAGAGCTTCCCAGAGGGGGTTATCTATTGCGGGGAGGAGCCGAGAGAGCCGCCGTGGGACCCCAGAAGAGGAGGATCGGGGCCACTCTGTGCAAAGCGAAGTGCACAGTGGAGGCAAGTATAACATGTTTGTTATTTAAAAAGAAAAGTGAACCTTTAGTGTCACTTTAACTGTACACTAATAAAATAATATAATATTATACACATTCTATGTACACCAGTTCCTATAGCAGGAAACTTGAAAGGGGGGCAGCAGCCGGTTTTGTCCATTAAGCCCGGATACTACCATATAGTCAATTTTATGTATTTAAACCAATTTTTTAATTTGTACTGTACAAGCTGGTACCGAGATAGTCCGTTTTTTTCTTGTTTTGGGTAACCGGTTGGGGTTCCGATCCCCAGTTTTCCTTAATTCCTCTAAATTAGGACGATGGCACTCCCTTTCCCATTTATACTGAGCTCAAGTCTATAGAGGCTCCAATCCCTGTATAATCCCGTACATTACACGTTCTGCTGTAATCAAAGGAGAAATAAAGACAACCCCCCCCCCCTATTTTGAATGCAGTAAAGGAGGGCTATAACCCATGTCAGGTGTCCCATTTGGGAGATTTCCCTTCACTTCCTGTCCCATAGCCCAAACAGGAAGTGAGAGGAAATCCCTCCAAAAAGGGAGGACAACCCTGGTTGTCACTCATCTCTATAATATGAATATAAAATAATGAGGGATAGTATGACGAGTCAGCCCCCCCCCCCTCTAGAAAATATTAGGTTGTTACTCATTCACTTTTATAATGTTATTTTTTGGTGACCCCCATAAATATACACTGAGGCTCCATTCACATTTGTAAGATCCCAAAGCTGCACAACTTTGGATGGGTGCGAACTAAATACGACTTTGGTTTTGTCCCACGATAATGGACAACTGTTGCATGTATAACATTCAGGAACGACTTTCATGCAAATTTTGAGGGTTAACATGGAAGTCTATGGCCCACAAATTGCATGAAAGTCAGACCAATGTAGAGCATGAAATACTTCGAAGTCGCTGCAACTAAGTCGCAAATATATGAATGGTTATCATTGGAAAATATGGGGATCGACTTGTCATGCGACTTCGATGTCCAAAGTGTGAATGGAGCCTTACTCAAAATTCTGTATCTGAAGATCTCAAACCTGTTTATATAGCAAAGAAACATTTCTCAGTGTGAGTGTGTGTGTGTAATATATATATATATATATATATATATATATATATATATATGGTCTAATTTCCCATGATGCATCTGAGGTCCATTACCAGGCTACATGTCACATGGTTCACTATGAATGGGGGGGGTCCCGATTTTAAAACATCCGTGATATGGGGACAGAAAACTGGATAAACTACTCTGGGAATGTTTGTTTTATGCGGTAAATGAGACGATATCTACAACACACACACCTTCCGCGCGCCTTCCTGGAGCCGCCTACCACGTGAATAATAACCCAGACCGGACCACTTCTCATTCACCTCCTGAAGAAACAGAAGAATAATGAGTAAAACCTCTTTCCAGTATGCAAATTAGTTGGTTTGCTAAGCCACACCCAAAATAATAGGATTTTTATAACAGCTTACCTGTAAAATCCTTTTCTTGGAGTACATCACGGGACACAGAGCGACATAGTCATTACTAATGGGTTATATAGTTACCGTCAGGTGCTGGCACTGGCAACTTCCAAAACCGGAAGTACCCTCCCCTATATAAGCCCCTCCCATCCGGGAGCACCTCAGTTTTGTAGCAAAGCAATAAGTGTCCCCAAAGAGGGGCGGGAGCTCTGTGTCCCGTGATGTACTCCAAGAAAAGGATTTTACAGGTAAGCTGTTATAAAAATCCTATTTTCTTTCTCGTACATCACGGGACACAGAGCGACATAGTCATTACTAATGGGATGTCCTAAAGCAATGCCCAATGAGGGGGGGGGGGATACACCATATATAAGCTGAGCGCTATCAGACATGAGGATCTTTTGCGGCCTGCAACACACTGCGCCCAAAGGCGACATCCTCCTGACTTCTAACGTCCACCTGGTAGAATCTAGTAAACGTGTGTACTGAAGACCATGTTGCGGCCTTACAGATTTGAGCCAGGGAGGCCTGGTGATGCACTGCCCATGAAGTTCCAACTGCTCTCGTGGAGTGCGCCCTAACTTTGAACGGAGGCGGTCTCCTTCTCAAGCTATAGGCTTGTATTATGACCTGTCGAATCCACTTGGCTAAAGTAGATTTTGACGCTGCCTGACCCTTTCTGGGGCCTTCCGGCAGAATAAACAAAGTATCCGTTCTGCGAATCTGAGCAGTGGCTTTTAGATAAGCTTTAACTGCTCTTACTACATCCAAAGAATGCAATAACTTTTCCTCTACCGAAGTAGGCTTGGGGAAAAAAGAAGGAAGAACCACATCTTGGTTCAAATGAAAACTCGATACCACCTTAGGAAGAAAGGCTGGATGAGGACGTAACACTACTCTGTCCTTATGGATAACCAGATATGGCTCCTTACAGGACATAGCTGCTAATTCCGATACTCTTTTAGCCGAACAAATGGCTACTAGAAAAATCAATTTCCTGGTGAGAAGCACTAAGGAAATATGCTGTAATGGTTCAAATGGTTGTTTCTGTAGAACCGACAGAACCAAGTTTAGATCCCATGGACATATGGGAATACTAACCGGAGGACTAATACGCATCACTCCTTGTATAAAGGCTTTGACTAGTGAATGCGAAGCCAAGGGCCTTTGAAAAAATATTGACAAGGCCGAAATCTGACCTTTGATAGTACTCAAGGCAAGCTTCCTATCTACAGCCCATTGTAGGAAGTCCAGAATTCTACCTATTACGTATTTACGTGGATGCCATTTCCTGGCCCCACACCAGGCGATGTACGCCTTCCAGATTCTATAGTAGATCTGCCTGGATACCGGTTTCCTGGCATTGATCATGGTAGACACCACAGCATTAGAGAGCCCTCTCCTTTTTAGAATGTGGGCTTCAATAGCCAGGCCGTCAAACCTAGGGCTGGTAAGGAAGGGTGGTATATCGGTCCCTGCGAAAGCAGGTCCGGACGATGTGGGAGGGTCCAAGGACTCCCCACAGACATTTTTACAATCTCCGCGTACCATGCTCTTCGGGGCCACGCTGGAGCCACCAGAATCACTGGTTTCTTTTCTACCCTGATTCTGCGGAGTAATCGAGGTAACAATTGTGGCGGTGGGAATGCATATATCAGCTTGAACTGATCCCAAGGGAACACTAGGGCATCCGAGCCGCACGCTAGGGGATCCCTTGTCCAAGAGACAAACCTGTCCACTTTCGTGTTGAACCTGGATGCTAGCAGATCTACATCCGGTGTTCCCCACCGCTGACATATTGTCCGGAAAACCTCGGGATGAAGGGACCATTCCCCTGGGCATAATTGTTGGCGACTTAGAAAGTCCGCCTTCCAATTCTCCACCCCTGGAATGAATACCGCAGATATGGCTGGGACATATCTTTCTGCTCATCTCAGGATGTAATTTACTTCCCTTTGGGCTGCACGACTCCTGGTGCCCCCCTGACGATTGATATATGCCACTGCTGTGGCATTGTCTGACTGAACTCTGACAGGGGACCCTTGGAGTTTGGATGTCTATGCTACTAGGGCATACCGGGCTGCTCGTATCTCTAAGAGATTGATGGGCAGGGCCTTTTCCGCATCCGACCATCTGCCCTGGAGAGACCATTGCTCCAGTACTGCTCCCCAGCCTAAAAGGCTGGCATCTGTAGTGACCACCTTCCAAGAAATCGGACTGAAGGATTTCCCTCTTTCCAGATTCCGGGGAACCAACCACCAACGGAGGCTTCTGCGAACGGAAGGGGACAAGGACATTGGTACGTCCAGAGCCTGAACTTTTTTGTTCCAGGCTGACAGTATGGCCCTTTGCAACTTCCTTGAATGGAATTGACCGTAGGGTACTGCTTCGAATGATGCCACCATTTTTCCCAGCAGCCTCATGCACAGGCGTATGGATGGCTGTCTTTTTGAACCCACTAAGTGGATCAAATCTCTCAAAGACGACCCCTTTTCTTGAGGCAAGAAAATTTTTCTCTGGTCTGAATCCAGCCTTAGCCCCAAGTATTCCAGACTTTTGACTGGTTTTAGGGCTGACTTGTCTCGGTTGATAATCCAACCGTGATATTCCAGATACTTGATTGTCTCGTGAACAACCACTTCTAGTTTTTCCACTGAGTGGTCTATCAGCAACAAGTCGTCTAGATATGCCATTATCGTTACACCTCGTGTTCTTAGATTGGCCAATAATGGGGCCAGAATTTTTGTGAACACTCTTGGTGCTGTGGCCAGACCGAAAGGTAAGGCTCTGAACTGAAAATGGCGCCCTTCTATCGCAAAGCGTAGAAATTTTTGGTGGGCTGGAAAGATGGGGATGTGCAAATACGCATCTTTGATGTCGATCGAGGCTAACCATTCCTCCCCTTGTAGGGCAGTGGCTACCGATCGGATCGACTCCATCCGGAAAGTCCTGATATGTAGGAATTTGTTTAGCCCTTTTAGATTTAATATGGGCCTCACGTCCCCGTTTGGCTTCGGAACTGTAAAGAGGTTTGAGTAAAACCCGAACCCCCATTCTTCCAGGGGGACCTCTATAATTACTGCTTGAAGCAATAATTGTTCCAGTGCCAACAGGAGGGATCCTCTCTTCTGGGGATCCCTTGGCACGTTCGACCTTATAAAGCGGGAAGGAGGGGAGTTTTTTAACTCCAATTTGTATCCCAGATTTACTGCGGAGAGCACCCATCTGTCTCGGATCGTGTCCCGCCAGGTTTCTGTGAACAACTGAAGTCTTCCCCCCACCCGATTGGGTGGGGGCAACCCTTCATGCATTTGACTTTGGGGGAGGTTTTGTACCTCTCCTGCTCCAGGGCTTCTTGTTACCCTGCAACTGTCCCTGATTTTTACCTCCGGGATTTGACCGGGGAGGCCGTCGGAACTGTTTCACAGCCGATGTCCTAGGGACTGGAGAAGCCGGCCTCTTAAAAGAGGGACCTCTAACTCTATTTTTGACCGGCAAGAGTGTACTTTTACCGCTGGAAATTCTCTGGATATACTTGTCCAGGTCTTCCCCGAATAAGCGCTCCCCATGAAATGGGAAGCTGACCAGCAATTTTTTACAGGGAGCTTCAGCAGACCAGTTTTTGAGCCATAGAAGCCTGCGCATATGTACTACAGACAGCGTAAGGCGGGAGGCCTGATGGATTGAATCCTTTATAGCGTCCACCGCAAAGCATAAGGCTCTAGGTAGATCAGCTAGAGCAAGAGCCTGCTGATCTGGCACGTCCCTTAAGACCTGTTTCAACTGATCCTTCACTGCTTGGCAGACCCCTATAGCTGCCACTGCTGGTTGTGTCACCAATCCTGCTGTAGAAAAAGCAGATTTCAATAAGGACTCCAATTTTTTATCTATTGGGTCCTTGAACATTTGGACATTTTCCACCGGACATGTCAGTGATTTATTCACACAAGAGATGGCTGCGTCCACTGTAGGGACCTTCCATTTTCTGACGAACTTATCCTCCATGGGATAGACCACCGGAAATCTCTTGGGGGGAGTAAATATTTTGTCAGGATGCTCCCAATCCTGGTAAATGAGCCCCTCCAGTAAAGGATGGATCGGAAAAGAACAAACAGTCTGGGGAGCTTTTAGCGACCCCAACGAGGAGACAGAAGAGGAGGATGGCTCCGCAAGTGGCATTTTAAATGCTGATCGGACCATATTAGTCAGGGACTGAACCCATAACCTTTCAGCATGTGATGCTGAGAACGGCTCTTCCACTGTTGATTCCTCTACAACCGAATCAACCTCATCCTGATCCCCCTCAGGTAGGTCGTTCTCTGTATGGGACTGTTGCTCTGTTAACAGGCACTCTGAGGGAGGAGACGGAGATCGAGCGCTTTTCTCCTGTGACAGGGAAGCAGCAATTAGTGCTGACAATCTCTCTTCCAGCCCTCCCAGAGCTGAGGAAAAAACCTCCTCTGTTACATACACAGGAGCAGGTGAACTGGGGACAGCCACAGTACCAGGTACTCCTGAGGGTGCTCTACGGTCACTAACCTCTGATTCTTCAGGGGAGACTGGTGCAGCCAAAGCATGCCCAAGATCCTCAGAGCCCGATGGAGACCCCCTATTCCTCCTGGAATTTCTAGTCCCGGAGTTTTTAGACGGCATATTCCTAAGCCACAAAGCTGAGGTATTCCAGCCGAAAATACACCAGTTACTGATAATAGTCTAGCATAAATGCTGCTATAATAAACAGTTGGTGTCTACTAATGTGCCTTTCTAGGGGATGCCTGTATCAACCGCTTGCTGTATGCCTTTAAATGTTGCCAGCTCTGTCTCTGTACTTCATAGCCAGCTTACTGCAATAATGTGGCTGTTTAAAAACCTGCTGGGACGCCCGCACATGCGCAGAAGCGCTGCGGCGCGCACAGAGCGTCATCCCCCAGGCCCCGCCCCTTTTTCCGGCCACCTCTATATATAGAGGCGCGTGCACGCGCACGCGCGCGGCCACGTGCGCCTCGGCGCTAATTTTCAAACATGGAAACCAGGGACAGGAGCCAGGGCCCCCTTTGCCGCAGGCCGGGGGATAGACGAACACTGCAACATGGCAGAGGAAACAGTTTCCTGTAGGAGAACTCACCAGCTGCCTGGACTTTGCTCTCTGAGAAGAAACTAGTCCATATGACAAGAAAAACATTCCACAGCGGCCTCTAGTGGACAAACACAGGTACCGCAGTTTAATATACTAAACATATATAAAAAAAATTCTTTTTTTTTTTTTTTTTTTTCTTGACCACCATTAAAAATTATTACATTTTTTTTAGTAGTTACAGGCATGCACAGATATTAGCGGGAATACCGTTAGGTAACAGACAGAAAGACAAATTAGGCTTGGGGGTCCCCCAATAGAACCAAGTTCCTGGGGGCCCCCACTTACCTGTTCCCCGCCGCAGGACTTTGTTTGGTCCACAAAAGCCCAAACTTCACCTATCACGGCAGGCATTGTAATCAAACCTTCAGGGACCGGGTTCCCAAGGATTCCACTCCCCTGGACCTGTATAGCACCCTGCACAGAAAACATCTTGGTCGTGGGTATGACCAGAGCTCTGGATCCCAGGGTCCAGCTCTCCTAAGAGAAGCATTACAGGCAGAACCTTGCTCTTCTCTGCAAGGCCCGGGTACCGACCGTTTAGCTATGAAGCTTTTTTGGTCGGATCCGGAATAGCTTACTGAGGCCCAAAAGAACCTGTACGCAAGCTCAGTGAAAAACACATGTTTCTTCTTGGCCAACACCTTAGACACTGGCAAAAAACTGAGGTGCTCCCGGATGGGAGGGGCTTATATAGGGGAGGGTACTTCCGGTTTTGGAAGTTGCCAGTGCCAGCACCTGACGGTAACTATATAACCCATTAGTAATGACTATGTCGCTCTGTGTCCCGTGATGTACGAGAAAGAAATCCTATTTTCTTTCTCGTACATCATGGGACACAGAGCGACATAGTCATTACTATGTGGGACGTCCCAAAGCAATGCCAAATGAGGGGGGGATACACCATATATAAGCTGAGCGCTATCAGGCATGAGGATCTTTTGCGGCCTGCAACACACTGCGCCCAAAGGCGACATCCTCCTGACTTCTAACGTCCACCTGGTAGAACCTAGTAAACGTGTGTACTGAAGACCATGTTGCGGCCTTACAGATTTGAGCCAGGGAGGCCTGGTGATGCACTGCCCATGAAGTTCCAACTGCTCTCGTGGAGTGCGCTCTAACTTTGAACGGAGGCGGTCTCCTTCTCAAGCCATAGGCTTGTATTATGACCTGTCGAATCCACTTGGCTAAAGTAGATTTTGACGCTGCCTGACCCTTTCTGGGGCCTTCCGGCAGAATAAACAAAGTATCCGTTCTGCGAATCTGAGCAGTGGCTTTTAGATAAGCTTTAACTGCTCTTACTACATCCAAAGAATGTAATAATTTTTCCTCTACTGAACTAGGTTTGGGGAAAAAAGAAGGAAGAACCACATCTTGGTTCAAATGAAACCTCGATACCACCTTAGGGAGAAGGCTGGATGAGGACGTAACACTACTCTGTCCTTATGGATAACCAGATATGGCTCCTTACAGGACATAGCGGCTAATTCTGACACTCTTTTAGCCGAACAAATGGCTACTAGAAAAATCAATTTCCTGGTGAGAAGAACCAAGGAAATGTGCTGTAATGGTTCAAATGGTTGTTTCTGTAGAACCGACAGAACCAGGTTTAGATCCCATGGACATATGGGAATATTAACCGGAGGGCTAATACGCATCACTCCTTGTATAAAGGCTTTGACTAGTGAATGCGAAGCCAAGGGCCTTTGAAAAAATATTGACAAGGCCGAAATCTGACCCTTGATAGTACTCAAGGCAAGCTTCCTATCTACAGCCCATTGTAGGAAGTCCAGAATCCTACCTATTACGTATTTACGTGGATGCCATTTCTTGGCCTCACACCAGGCGATGTACGCCTTCCAGATTCTATAGTAGATCTGCCTGGATACCGGCTTCCTGGCATTGATCATGGTAGATACCACAGAATTAGAGAGCCCTCTCTTTTTTTAGAATGTGGGCTTCAATAGCCAGGCCGTCAAACCTAGGGCTGGTAAGGAAGGGTGGTATATCGGTCCTTGCGAAAGCAGGTCCGGACGATGTGGGAGGGTCCAAGGACTCCCCACAGACATCTTTACAATCTCTGCGTACCATGCTCTTCGGGGCCACGCTGGAGCCACCAGAATCACTGGTTTCTTTTCTACCCTGATTCTGCGGAGTAATCGAGGTAACAATTGTGGCGGTGGGAATGCATATATCAGCTTGAACTGATCCCGAGGGAACACTAGGGCATCCGAGCCGCAAGCTAGGGGATCCCTTGTCCAAGAGACAAACCTGTCCACTTTTGCGTTGAATCTGGATGCTAGCAGATCTACATCCGGTGTTCCCCACCGCTGACATATTGTCCGGAAAACCTCGGGATGAAGGGACCATTCCCCTGGGCATAATTGTTGGCGACTTAGAAAGTCCGCCTTCCAATTCTCCACTCCTGGAATGAATACCGCAGATATGGCTAGGACATATCTTTCTGCCCATTTCAGGATGCAATTTACTTCCCTCTGGGCTGCACGACTCCTGGTGCCACCCTGATGATTGATATATGCCACTGCCGTGGCATTGTCCGATTGAATTCTGACAGGGGACCCTTGGAGTTTGGATGTCCATGCTACTAGGGCATACCGGGCTGCTCGTATCTCTAAGAGATTGATGGGCAGGGCCTTTTCTGCATCCGACCATCTGCCCTGGAGAGACCATTGCTCCAGTACTGCTCCGCAGCCTATAAGGCTGGCATCTGTAGTGACCACCTTCCAAGAAATCGGACTGAAGGATTTCCCTCTTTCCAGATTCTGGGGAACCAACCACCAACGGAGGCTCTTGCGAACGGAAGGGGACAAGGACATTGGTAAGTCTAGGGCCTGAACTTTTTTGTTCCAGGCTGACAGTATGGCCCTTTGCAAATTCCTTGAATGGAATTGACCGTAGGGTACTGCTTCGAATGATGCCACCATTTTTCCCAGCAGCCTCATGCACAGGCGTATGAATGGCTGTCTTTTTGTACCCACTAGGTGGATCAAATCTCTCAAAGACGACCCCTTTTCTTGAGGCAAGAAAATTTTTCTCTGGTCTGAATCCAGCCTTAGCCCCAAGTATTCCAGACTTTTGACTGGTTTTAGGGCTGACTTGTCTCGGTTGATAATCCAACCGTGATATTCCAGATACTCGATTGTCTCGTGAACAACCACTTCTAGTTTTTCCACTGAGTGGTCTATCAGCAACAAGTCGTCTAGATATGCCATTATCGTTACACCTTGTGCTCTTAGATTGGCCAATAATGGGGCCAGAATTTTTGTGAACACGCGTGGTGCTGTGGCCAGACCGAAGGGTAAGGCTCTGAACTGAAAATGGCGCCCTTCTACCGCAAAGCGTAGAAATTTTTGGTGGGCTGGAAAGATGGGAATGTGCAAATAAGCATCTTTGATGTCGATCGAGGCTAACCATTCCTCCCCTTGTAGGGCAGTGGCCACCGATCGGATCGACTCCATCCGGAAAGTCCTGATATGTAGGAATTTGTTTAGCCCTTTTAGATTTAATATGGGCCTCACGTCCCCGTTTGGCTTCGGGATTGTGAAGAGGTTTGAGTAAAACCCGAACCCCCATTCTTCCAGGGGAACCTCTATAATTACTGCTTGGAGCAATAATTGTTCTAGTGCCAACAGGAGGGATCCTCTCTTCTGGGGATCCCTTGGCACGTTCGACCTTATAAAGTGGGAAGGAGGGGAGTCTTTTAACTCCAATTTGTATCCCAGACTTACTGCGGAAAGCACCCATCTGTCTCTGATCGTGTCCCGCCAGGTCTCTATGAACAACTGAAGTCTTCCCCCCACCCGATTGAATGGGGGCAACCCTTCATGAATTTGACTTTGGGGGAGGTTTTGTACCTCTCCTGCTCCAGGGCTTCTTGTTACCCTGCAATTGTCCCTGATTTTTACCCCCGGGATTTGACCGAGGAGGCCGTCGGAACTGTTTCACAGCCGATGTCCTAGGGACTGGAGAAGCAGGCCTCTTAAAAGAGGGACCTCTAACTCTATTTTTAACCGGCAAAAGTGTATTTTTACCGCTGGAAATTTTCGGGATATATTTGTCCAGGTCTTCCCCGAATAAGCGTTCACCATGAAATGGGAAGCTGACCAGCAATTTTTTACAGGGAGCTTCAGCAGACCAGTTTTTGAGCCATAGAAGCCTGCGCATATGTACTACAGACAGCGTAAGGCGGGAGGCCTGATGGATTGAATCCTTTATAGCGTCAACCGCAAAGCATAAGGCTCTAGGTAGATCAGCTAGGGCAAGGGCCTGCTGATCTGGCAAGTCCCTTAAGACCTGTTTCAACTGATCCTTCACTGCTTGGCAGACCCCAATAGCTGCCACTGCTGGTTGTGTCACCAAGCCTGCTGTAGCAAAAGCAGATTTTAATAAGGACTCTAATTTTTTATCTATTGGGTCCTTGAACATTTGGACATTATCCACTGGACATGTCAGTGATTTATTCACACAAGAGATGGCTGCGTCCACTGTAGGGACCCTCCATTTTTTGACAAACTTATCCTCCATGGGATAGACCACCTGAAATCTCTTGGGAGGAGTAAATATTTTATCAGGATGCTCCCAATCCTGGTAAATGAGCCCTTCCAGTAAAGGATGGATCGGAAAGGAACAAACAGTCTGGGGAGCTTTTAGCGACCCCAACGAGGAGACAGAAGTGGATGATGGCTCCGCAAGGGGCATTTTAAATGCTGATCGGACCATATTAGTCAGGGACTGAACCCATAACCTTTCAGCATGTGATGCTGAGAATGGCTCTTCCACTGTTGATTCCTCTACAACAGAATCAACCTCATCCTGATCCTCTTCAGGTAGGTCGATCCCTGTATGGGACTGTTGCTCCGCTAACAGGCACTCTGAGGGAGGAGACGGAGATCGGGCGCGCTTTCCCTCTGACAGGGAAGCAGCGATCAATGCTGACAATCTCTCTTCCAGCCCTCCCAGAGCTGAGGAAAAAACCTCCTCTGTTACATACACAGGAGCAGGTGAACTGAGGACAGCCACAGTACCAGGTACTCCTGAGGGTGCTCTACGGTCACTAACCTCTGATTCTTCAGGGGAGATTGGTGCAGCCGAAGCATGCCCAAGATCCTCAGAGCCCGATGGAGACCCCCTATGCTTCCTGGGATTTTTAGTCCCGGAGTTTTTAGACGGCATATTCCTAAGCCCAAAGCTGAGGTATTCCAGCCGAAATACACCACTTACTGACAATAGTCTAGCACAAATGCTGCTATAAAAACAGTTGGTGTCTACTAATGTGCCTTTCTATGGGGATGCCTGCATCAACCGCTTGCTGTATGCCTTTTTTAAATGTTGCCAGCTCTGTCTCTGCACTCCATAGCCAGCTCACAACACATAATTGTGTTTTTTAACATGCTGGGACGCCCGCACATGCGCAGAAGCGCTGCGGCGCGCACAGAGCGTCATCCCCCAAGCTCCGCCCCCTTTCCCAGCTCACCTCTATATATAGAGGCGCGTGCACGCGCGCGGCCACGTGCGCCTTCGGCGCTCTTTTTTGAAAAGGGAAACTAGGGACAAGAGCTAGGGCCCCTTTTGCCGCAGGCCGGGGGATGGACGAGCATTGCAACATGGCAGAGGAAGCAGTTTCCCACAAGAGAACTCACCATCTGCCTAGACTTGCTCTGATGAAAAGAAACTAGTCCACATGACAAGAAAACGTTCCACAGCGGCCTCTAGTGGATTAACACAGGTACCGCAGTCTATATATTGTGACAGCAGGAAGGTAAAGTCACCTGGTTGCATCCAGGGGGGTAGGTATATTTCTCCCAGATTCAGGCTTTATGCCGACTTATACAACTAGGGAGAGAGTTGATGAAGCCCAGCTGAGGCTAGTGGGCTCATGGATGATTCATACCTCTAGGGAGAGTGCTGGGCGTCGTGCAGGCAGGGAGTTGATGAGACCAGCTGAAGCTTGTCAGCTCGTTTAAGGCCTCTATAAAAACTCCCAGATTCATTAGGTGTTTGCTCATGCCTGGAACCAGACCTGTGTGGACTGTCTAGGGAGAGTGAACCCCTGTGCGGTGAGACAAAGCCTGTGTGGCTATTTGTTTGGACATTTACTAAACCAGGGACTTAGGGACTAGGACAGCACCAGGCTGATCCCAGTTGTTAGTTAGGGAAACCTGCATGTTTAGTCAGAGGTCAAGCTGACCAGGATTTATTTTGTTTATGTTTCTTTTTGCTTTGCTGTGTTTTTGTCACTGTAAATAGAGAAATAAACCGCACCTTTTGATCTTGAAAACCACAACCTCTGTCTGCTGGGCCTGTTTTTGTGTGGGGAGCCCATCCAGGGGGTCACACACACCCGCTACCGAGCTACCCCCCTCACAGTTGGTGGAGAATGCGGGCAGTTTTTTTTTAAGCCAGCATGGAGGAGATACTGAAACAGCTGGCTCTAGCAAATGCCAATCAACAGCAGACAAATGCAGGTTTGCAAAAGAGCTTCGCAGCCCAGCAACAAGCCCAGCAGCAATCTGAGGCCCGCTTCATAGACCTGTTGCAGAAGCAAGAGCAGAGACTACAACAACAGATGGAAGCAGTAATGCAGCAACGTCCGCAGACCAGTGAGGAAAGGCGTCCCACTAATACCGCGTCCTTTGGGGCGAGTCGTTTATTGACAAAAATGACTGGAGAGGATGATCCAGAGGTATTTTTGACCACATTTGAAAGGACTGCTGAAAGAGAAAAGTGGCCTGAGGAGCAGTGGGCTGGACTGGTGGCTCCTCTGTTAACTGGTGAATCGCAAAAAACTTACTATGACCTAGAGCCTGACCAAGCAAAAGACTATGTGATGCTAAAAGCTGAAATATTGGCAAGGCTGGGTGTCACCCTGGCTGTCCGGGCTCAGCGTGTGCATAACTGGACTTTCCAGCTTGGAAAACCCCCCAGGTCTCAAATGTATGATCTCATTCACCTGAGCAGGAAGTGGCTACAGCCAGAGACTTTGTCCGCACCGGAGATTGTGGAACGTGTTGTGATGGATCGTTTCTTGAGAGCTCTTCCTACCGCCATTCAAAAGTGGGTAAGCCATGGAGACCCAGAAACGGCCGGTAAACTTGTGGATCGTGTAGAGAGATACTTGGCTGCAGAGAACCTGACGGCCTCTTCCAGAGACTCTCGGACTTTCCACCCTAAGACCAGACCATCCCCAGGGGCGGATAAGATGATTCCAAGGGGTGAGGGTGGAGAGAGTGAGAGGGTGGGAGCTCTGCCCAGGGTTTGGTGAGAACAGCCTGGGAAGTCGGGGGCTCAAGAGCCAGCCAAAAGGATTGTTTGCTACCGCTGCCGGCAAACGGGACATATTGCAGCAAATTGCCCGGTTGTGGAGGAACCCATGCAATGTGACTTTCTGACGGACAGACGTCAGTCGCTGTGTGCGACAGTCGCATGCACTGCCATTCGGGGAACTGAGAAACATTTATGCAAAATGTGTATTAATGGTAGAAATGTTGTGGTATTACTGGATTCAGGTAGCCTTGTGACCCTGATAAAGGCTGAATTAGTTAAAACAGAGGTCTCTGGGAATAGCAAGGTAGCTGTTATTTGTGTGCATGGGGACACCCGAGAGTATTCAGTGACTACAGTGTGTTTCAAGACCCCCAAAGGTACCCTCTCTCATCCAGTGGGGTTAGTATCTCAATTACCGCATGATGCCATTGTGGGAAGGGATTTTCCGAAGTTCTGGGAACTGTGGGATGATCCTGAGCCCCTCACTGGTGCCCCTATGTACCAGGAATGTGATAGCCAGAACTCCTCTGAGAGTGGTGAGGACTCTTCAGAATTTCCCTTGTCAGTATTGGCAGGGGAGACTCAAGAAACTGGAGAGGAGCCCACCTCCTCAGACGAAAACCTACCGTCTGTGGAGTTTTCTGATCTTGAGGTTCACAGGGAAAATTTTGCCACAGAACAGTTAAAAGACCCCGCCCTAATAAAGGCACATGAAAACGTAGTGGAAATAGATGGCGAGTTAGTGAACCCAGATAATACCTGCACTTACCCATACTTCAGCGTAGAGAAGGACCTACTGTATCGGGTGGCAAAAAGGGCAGAAGAAACCGTTGAGCAGCTTGTGGTGCCCAAACCTTACAGGAAGTTGGTGTTGGAGTTGGCCCATGGGCACATTCTTGGAGGTCATCTGGGGACAGAGAAAACCCGAGAGAGGGTATTACAGAGATTCTATTGGCCTGGGGTGATGAAGGACATAGAAAATTATTGTCCCTCCTGCCCTGTGTGTCAGAGGTCGGCCCCGATGCCAC
Organism: Rana muscosa; assembly: GCA_029206835.1. Lineage (NCBI taxonomy): Eukaryota > Metazoa > Chordata > Amphibia > Anura > Ranidae > Rana > Rana muscosa. Next base: position 1,750,941 of record CM055120.1, read on the forward strand.
ATTTCCGTAGCCCGCTGGTCCCTCTACCCATCATTGAGGTCCCGTTTGAGAGGATCGCAATGGATTTGGTAGGTCCTATAATCAAGTCCGCTAGGGGGCACCAGTACATATTAGTTATAATGGACTATGCCACCCGTTATCCAGAAGCGATCCCTCTCCGAAATACCTCGGCCAAAACCATAGCCAAAGAGCTATCTCTTGTTTTTAGCCGGGTGGGTATTTGTAAAGAACTGCTTACGGACCAAGGTACACCCTTTATGTCCCGGGTTATGAAAGAGCTGTGTAAATTGTTCAAAGTGACGCAATTGCGTACGTCTGTGTATCACCCCCAAACCGATGGGCTGGTTGAAAGATTCAACAAAACCCTAAAACAAATGTTGAAGAAAGTGGTGGATAGAGATGGAAAGGATTGGGACTGTCTACTTCCTTATTTGATGTTTGCTATTAGGGAGGTGCCCCAATCCTCTACGGGATTCTCCCCCTTTGAGTTACTGTATGGGAGACACCCAAGAGGGCTGTTGGATATTGCCAAGGAAACTTGGGAAAGTGAGAGTTCTCCCCACAGGAGTGTGATTGAGCATGTCGCCCTGATGCAAGATCGAATTGCACAGGCAATGCCCATCGTGAAGGAACATTTGGCCCAAGCGCAGTTGGCACAGCAGAGAGTGTACAACCGTGGAGCCAAGACCCGTACCTTTTCCCCGGGGGATAGGATATTGGTACTTGTCCCTACGGTTGAAAGTAAATTCCTTGCCAAATGGCAAGGCCCCTACGAGATAATGGAAAAAGTGAGCGAAGTGAATTACAAGGTCAGACAACCAGGAAGGCGAAAGCCCGAACAGATCTATCACGTTAATCTGTTGAAAGCCTGGAGGGATAGAGAGTCCCTAGTCGCAGAAACTTGGTCACCAGCTCAAACTGGTTGCGTGATTCCGGAGGTTGGAATAGCAGCCACCTTGTCACAACCCCAACAACAGGAGGTTAAGGAGTTTGTGCTTCGCAACAAGGAGGTGTTCTCTGAGCTGCCGGGACAAACATCTGGGGTAGAGCATGATATTATTACCCCGCCCGGTGAAAGGGTGAAGTTAAAACCCTATCGGATCCCAGAGGCCCGACGGGAGGCAATACGGGAGGAAGTACAGAAAATGCTGAACTTAGGGGTGATAGAGGAGTCCCAAAGTGATTGGTCTAGTCCCATTGTGTTGGTGCCTAAACCGGATGGGAGCTGGCGATTTTGTAACGATTTTCGTCAGTTGAACAAAGTTACAAAATTTGACACCTACCCCATGCCACGTATAGATGAGTTGATCGACCGGCTGGGAACAGCCCGATACATGACGACTCTTGACCTCACGACTCTTGACCTCACGACTCTTGACCTCACAAAAGGGTATTGGCAAATTCCCCTGGCCAAGTCGGCCAAAGAGAAAACCGCATTTGTAACCCCAGACGGGGCGTTCCAATATAAGAGAATGCCGTTCGGGTTACAGAATGCGCCGGCCACATTCCAGCGGAAAATGGACCAGATACTGAGGCCCCATCGGAAGTATGCTGCGGCTTACCTGGATGACGTAATTGTCCATAGCACAGATTGGGCCTCACATCTGCCAAAAGTGCAAGCAGTCCTAGACTCTATCCGGGAAGCGGGGTTTACGGCTAACCCCAAGAAGTGTACCATTGGGCAGGAGGAGGCCAAATATCTTGGGTACACCATTGGCAGGGGAGTAATAAAACCCCAACTCAACAAAGTCAAGGCCATCCAGAGTTGGCCACGTCCCAACAGCAAGAAGCAGGTACGGGCCTTTCTGGGAATCGCGGGTTATTATCGGCGCTTCATTCCCCACTTTGCTTCTAAGGCTGTGCCCCTAACCAACCTGACGAAAGGGAAAGGGTCGGTCATGATTAAATGGACCCCCGAGGCTGAGGCAGCATTCCAATTCTTGAAACAAGCCTTATGTAGCCAGCCAGTGTTGTACTCACCCGACTTCTCTAAAGACTTTGTCGTACAAAGTGATGCGTCAGATGTGGGGTTAGGAGCAGTATTGTCCCAGGTCTGGAACGGGGAAGAGCACCCAGTCATTTACCTCAGCAGGAAGTTGAAGTCCCATGAGGTAAATTACGCCACGGTTGAAAAGGAGTGTTTAGCGGTGAAGTGGGCTCTAGATTCCCTTCGGTACTATCTGCTAGGTAGGCACTTTGACATGGTTACGGATCACGCTCCGTTAAAGTGGATGGCTCAAAACAAGGAGACAAATAGAAGAGTAAATAGGTGGTTCCTGGCCCTACAGGAATTCAACTTCACAGTAAAGCATCGCCCTGGCGTTCAAATGGGGAATGTGGATGCTTTGTCTCGAGTACATGAATGCCTGATTGCTGGTGTTCCAACCCCAAGGTTAAAACAAGAGGGGGGGGGGGGTATGTGACAGCAGGAAGGTAAAGTCACCTGGTTGCATCCAGGGGGGTAGGTATATTTCTCCCAGATTCAGGCTTTACGCCGACTTATACAACTAGGGAGAGAGTTGATGAAGCCCAGCTGAGGCTAGTGGGCTCATGGATGATTCATACCTCTAGGGAGAGTGCTGGGCGTCGTGCAGGCAGGGAGTTGATGAGACCAGCTGAAGCTTGTCAGCTCGTTTAAGGCCTCTATAAAAACTCCCAGCTTCATTAGGTGTTTGCTCATGCCTGGAACCAGACCTGTGTGGACTGTCTAGGGAGAGTGAACCCCTGTGCGGTGAGACAAAGCCTGTGTGGCTATTTGTTTGGACATTTACTAAACCAGGGACTTAGGGACTAGGACAGCACCAGGCTGATCCCAGTTGTTAGTTAGGGAAACCTGCATGTTTAGTCAGAGGTCAAGCTGACCAGGATTTATTTTGTTTATGTTTCTTTTTGCTTTGCTGTGTTTTTGTCACTGTACATAGAGAAATAAACCGCACCTTTTGATCTTGAAAACCACAACCTCCGTCTGCTGGGCCTGTTTTTGTGTGGGGAGCCCATCCAGGGGGTCACACACACCCGCTACCGAGCTAACCCCCTCACAATATATATATTTTTTTTTCTTGACCACTATTAAAATTATTACATTTTTTAGTAGTTACAGGCATGCACAGATATTTAGCGGGAATACAGTTAGGTAACAGGCAGAAAGACATATTAGGCTTGGGGGTCCCCTCAATAGAACCAAGTTCCTGAGGGGCCCCCACTTACCTTTTCCCCGCCGCAGGACTCTGTTTGGGCCACAGAAGCCCAAACTTCACCTATCACGGCAGGCATTGTAATTAAACCTTCAGGGACCGGGTTCCCAAGGATTCCACTCCCCTGGACCTGTATAGCACCCTGCACAGAAAACATCTTGGTCGTGGGTATGACCAGAGCTCTGGATCCCAGGGTCCAGCCCTCCTAAGAGAAGCATTACAGGCAAAACCTTGCTCTTCTGCTGCAAGGCCCGGGTACCGACCGTTTAGCTATGAAGCTTTTTTTGGTCGGATCCGGAATAGCTTACTGAGGCCCAAAAGAACCTGTACGCAAGCTCAGTGAAAAACACATGTTACTTCTTGGCCAACACCTTAGACACTGGCAAAAAACTGAGGTGCTGCCGGATGGGAGGGGCTTATATAGGGGAGGGTACTTCCGGTTTTGGAAGTTGCCAGTGCCAGCACCTGAAGGTATCTATATGACTATGCCGCTCTGTGTCCCGTGATGTACGAGAAAGAAATCCTGCCATCCCATCCTAAGGGTCACTTTGACATGATTAATTCTGCCTTGTATATCCCACCCCCAGCACACACATTGGTCTATCCTGTATATCCCACCCCCAGCACACACATTGGTCTATCCTGTATATCCCACCCCCAGCGCACACATTGGTCTATCCTGTATATCCCACCCCCAGCGCACACATTGGTCTATCCTGTATATCCCACCCCCAGCGCACACATTGGTCTATCCTGTATATCCCACCCCCAGCGCACACATTGGTCTATCCTGTATATCCCACCCCCAGCGCACACATTGGTCTATCCTGTATATCCCACCCCCAGCGCACACATTGGTCTATCCTGTATATCCCACCCCCAGCGCACACATTGGTCTATCCTGTATATCCCACCCCCAGCGCACACATTGGTCTATCTTGTATATCCCACCCCCAGCACACACATTGGTCTATCCTGTATATCCCATCCCCAGCGCACACATTGGTCTATCCTGTATATCCCACCCCCAGCGCACACATTGGTCTATCCTGTATATCCCACCCCCAGCACACACATTGGTCTATCCTGTATATCCCATCCCCAGCGCACACATTGGTCTATCCTGTATATCCCATCCCCAGCGCACACATTGGTCTATCCTGTATATCCCACCCCCAGCGCACACATTGGTCTACCCTGTATATCCCAGCACACACATTGGTCTACCCTGTATATCCCAGCACACACATTGGTCTACCCTGTATATCCCAGCACACACATTGGTCTACCCTGTATATCCCACCCCCAGCACACACATTGGTCTACCCTGTATATCCCAGCACACACATTGGTCTACCCTGTATATCCCAGCACACACATTGGTCTACCCTGTATATCCCAGCACACACATTGGTCTACCCTGTATATCCCAGCACACACATTGGTCTACCCTGTATATCCCACCCCCAGCACACGCATTGGTCTACCCTGTATATCCTACCCCCAGCACACACATTGGTCTATCCTGTATATCCCACCCCCAGCACACACATTGGTCTACCCTGTATATCCCACCCCAGCACACACATTGGTCTATCCTGTATATCCCACCCCCAGCGCACACATTGGTCTATCCTGTATATCCCACCCCCAGCACACACATTGGTCTACCCTGTATATCCCACCCCCAGCACACACATTGGTCTACCCTGTATATCCCACCCCCAGCACACACATTGGTCTATCCTGTATATCCTACCCCCAGCACACACATTGGTCTATCCTGTATATCCCACCCCCAGCACACACATTGGTCTACCCTGTATATCCCACCCCCAGCGCACACATTGGTCTATCCTGTATATCCCACCCCCAGCGCACACATTGGTCTATCCTGTATATCCTACCCCCAGCACACACATTGGTCTATCCTGTATATCCCACCCCCAGCACACACATTGGTCTACCCTGTATATCCCACCCCCAGCGCACACATTGGTCTATCCTGTATATCCCACCCCCAGCGCACACATTGGTCTATCCTGTATATCCTACCCCCAGCACACACATTGGTCTATCCTGTATATCCCACCCCCAGCACACACATTGGTCTACCCTGTATATCCCACCCCCAGCACACAAATTATATAGCAAGTCAAAAAAACTAGAAATGTGTCCTAACCTCCAACACTCCATTACACCCCCCATGTGTACAATGTGTATGCGGTCATCGTCTTTTGTTCCCACCATCTCTGTCCTCTAATATTGGGTGCACCACAATAACCCCCCGGAACTCCCCCTCCCCTCCCCCACATAATGACACTTCTTTAGCATTGTGTTTAATGTCCCCAACATGACCCATCATAGAATGGTGACACGATTTCCAGCTCATGTACAGAAAGGAAACATATCAGAGGAATGGAGTCACCTCCAGAGAGGCCGCGGCCAGGTCCTGTACAGTCCGCCATGTCTGTGGGGATAAAAATAACAGAAGATCACATGAGATCAGTATAGAGACGTGGGAGAGACCAGGGACCTCTACCTCTACATAACCAGCTTCCAGGTTTAACTATCAAAGCTTCATTGAAGAAGTTGAAGCAAGAAGCCGATTGGCTGCTAGACATGTGCGGTTTGTTTCGTTCTGAATTAAAATTCGGACGAATTTTTGTTTTTCGGAAATTCGGATGTATCCGAATTACAATAGCACCAAATTGAAACGAATCCGAAATAACGAGAGAAAAAAATTTGGTCGAAATTCAAATAGTTTAATACTTTTGAAATTCTAATAGTTTTCAAATTTCCGAAGAGAATTAAATAGAATAGAAAATAAAGGAATAGAATGGAAAAAAAATAGACTAGAAAAGAATGTAACAGAAAATAAAACAATAGAATATAATAGAGTAAAACAGAACAAAATAGAATAAAAAATAAAATAACAGAATAGACTAGAATATAATAGTTACAGAGTTAGTCAGGTTGAAAAAAAGACACAAGGGGGGCGCTCGCAAGCAGCGAACCAAGATGGCTGCTTCGCCCAGTATTGCACCTTCTTTGCGTGGCTTGTATTCTCTCCTTTATTGGATGTCTGGTTTGGCTATATGCTAACCTAGAAACAAATTTGTAAGAGTGAGATCCCTTTCTTGCCTCTACAATTACTGTTTTCCTGAATTTGCGTCCTGAAGAAGCCCTCAAGGCGAAACACGTTGATGCATTTGGGTTCTCATCATTTATATGTATTCATATGTATGATTTTTAACTCTTGAATTGTCCTTGTATCCTATGTCATATATGTGGTTCTCTTTTTCTATTAAACATTTATATATATTTTTTTACACATCTCTATTGTTTACTGAGTCCGAAAGTCCGATTAGGGCCCATACTCCTATTTTTTTCTTTTTCTCCATCACATTATTTACGGATGTTGGCAATGTGAGTGCTACTTTTCTATTTATATGGCCGCTAGGTAATCTCGCTCCTCGCCATCCGAACACATCAGCCACACCAATACCGATATTGAGGGGACTCCTGGCTTCCCCTGCCTCTCTCTGATCCCCCCGCAGCCCCGTACACCACATGGAGAGGAGGAGATCTACCCGATTCTCCAGCGCTAAGTCAGCGGACCAGAACTCTCCCGCGGCCTCCCCGCCTGACGCCGTCATGGAAGCCCCGGCCTCGAGTCCGGACCTTTTCCAGGCATCCCCCCTCGAGGACGCCGTAAGTGAAGGCTCAGAAATGGCCCCGCACCAGCGGCCTGCACTCCGCGATGCCGACCTTCTGGCACGCTTTAAAAATTATGCTGCAAGCAGAACTTTCAGCTGCTACCACCAAACTTGCCACGCACCTCACCCAGGAGATCAGGGAGCTCGGCTCCCGCACCAAGGATCTTGAGGACAAAATGGATGCAGCAGCCACAGTACTAGAGAACCACGAGCAGGACATTGCCGATCCTAAAAAAAGAGAGTTAGAAGCTGTTCACCTCCGTTTGGAGGACTTTGAAAACAGGGCTCACAGAGGTAACCTGCGTCTCAGGGGTATCCCTGAGACAATTACAGACCTCACCTCCACAGCAACGTCCCTGTTCCAGGAGCTAGTGCCTGGCATTCCCATCGATCGGCTGGAGTTCGACCGCATCCACCGCACGCTTGGCCCTAAGAAAGCGGAAGGGCCAACCCAGGACATTGTGATAAAGTTCACTTACTACCGCACTACAGAAACCCTCCTGCGAGCGGCCAGGGACAAGCCAGACCTAGTGTTCCAGGGTAACCGCCATAGGTGTGAGCAGCCTTCGGCATTAGGGTGTGCACCCCAAAGCTCAAAACACACTCTACCGATCTCTCACGATGTTCATTCAGAAAGGGAAGGGGCCGGTATGGCATATTTACTAGTCCCCTTCCTCCACTCATCCTAAAACATCCACAGCAACAACCGGTGGGAGAGGAGGGAAGCCGGCAGTGCTGTGGGGGGGAAAGAGGGGGAGCCAGGTCAGTAGGGGAAATCTGTTCTGCGCAGGGTGATAAGGGTGTGCCTGGGCACACCTGGCACACCCTGTGCGCACGCCTATGGTAACCGCTATCAAGTTTTTGCAGACCTCTCCCAGTCCACAATCATGAAGAGGAGACAGATGAAGCCTTACACCTCTGCATTGTTGGCCCACCAAATTCGGTATCGTTGGGGGTTTTCCCTTTTCTATAAGGGCCGCACTCATACTTTGACCTCTCCGGACGAAGCACAGGTAATCCTGGAATCCCTTCGTCTCTTGCCATCTAGCGAAGGAAACCGGAGCCCAGCCGACACTGCTCCTTCTCGCCCTGCTACTAACCCCCCGGGCCGCACCTGGGAAACGGCAAAAAACCACAAGCTCTCCCGTCCACGCACCTCATGCGCAACTGGCTCCCCACGCCCTGACCCGGGGTGAGCATTGGAATTGTAAGTTTGACCTTGTTTGAATGAGTCCCCTGGACTTACCGATTTAAGTCTCCTACCGTCCACTGAGAGAGACGGTAGGTGCAGAAATCCTCTCCTCCTTTGACTTTAACTAACGTTTGGCCTCTCTATTTTTTATTTTTTTTCCCTTCTTGCATTTTTTTCTGTTAAATATTTGTTTATAACCTATCCAAGGACGGGTGGGCCTGCTTTACTTTGGTAGGCTGGGACGACTGCGTCTCATCCTTGCTTGGACCTTAACTGGGCGGTTTGCCATTAGCCCTTGCTTGCCTGTGTGCCGCTGTCCTGGATCTCACCCTGTAATGCTACCTGCCTCTGGGATCATTGGCACTACAACTATGGTAGACGCAAAACTGTAGCAGTGTTTTGTTGCTTTGCCCTTCTTTTTTTTTTTCTTCTTTCATTATTGGTGGTGGCCAAGCCGCCACTGCTACCTTGGACTTTGTTAATGCTGAACTCTTGATGTTGATATAGCAGGGGCTCGCACGCAGGGCTCACATGACCCCCTTTCCCTCGCCCTTTTCCCCTACCCAGTCCCTGTCCCTCCTCTTTAACCCCCCCTTTTTTTCCCCAACTTCTCATTATATTATCGGCTGAGTTCCTGCCTGCAAGCCCCACAGTTGGCCTGTAATTTAACATTTTGCCTCCTGTTTTTGTCCCCCCTGGGGTATTAGAGAGAGTTGTTTCCTCATAGGTTTACAGGGACAGGCTGGCCCCGGGGGGGGGGGGGGGGGGGGGGGGTTTCCCCGGTGGATCCTATACTGTTCTCCTTTAATCAGCTGGTCCGGGGCTCTGATGCTCTTCTTCTGTATGTTTGTACATTTTTCTTGACATTTTGTTTGTGCTGCCTCTTTCTCCACAAGTTGTGGCCTGTTATACGGTTATACTGGCCCTCCACATGTTAGTTGCAACCATAGGTCCCGGGGGCGCCTGTTGTATCTTTCATTTGTCCCCCCCCCCCCACCCTATTGCAATTGTTTGTTTCCCTTCCCCCCCCCCCCTCTTTCTCATCCCTGGCCAAGACTCTCCCTCAAATTAACAATTTTGGCTACTAAAGCCCCACGCAGCCATGTGTCCGGCGGCAGATCCCCCCTGCCTTGCACATCTTACCCTTAGATGTGGTTCACGCTTGTCGTGTCAGTATTACCCTCCATCCTTTACTATCTGGTCTTTGTTTTGCTTCTCCTCTCTTCTGGTCTCTTCCCTTTTCTTTGCCTCTGTCTCTTCCCTTTCTTGTCCCCCCAGGTCGGTGCTCGATTATGGCTCAAAACATACATCCCTGAAGGCTGCAGCGGAATCCCCTCAGTTCAGCTCGACTTCATCTTCTCGCTATGGCTATGACCCCATTGAAAATTGTATTCACATAATATCCACGAGTTTAACTCGCCAGTAAAACGTTTAAAAGGTGTTCCACCATCTTAAAAGTAGCCACGTTGACGTGGTATGGCTACAAGAGACCAGGTTTTCCTCCTCCTCCTCCCCAAAATACCTCTCTCCTCATTTCCCCACCTTCCACGTAGCTTCTGCGCCCGAAAAACACAGAGAAGTTCTAATCGCTTTTGGGCGCAACCTTTTATTTTCTTGTACTAAGGAAATTGCGGATCCAACTGGTAGATACCAGTTGCTCCAAGGCGCTCTTAATGGTCATGATGTAACTTTGGCAGCCTACTATGCTCCAAACCGCTTCCAACGCAAATTTTTCTCCCACCTCCTCAAGGTGGTCTTCCAGCACTGCTCGGGACCCTTTATCTTATGGGTGACTCAAATGTAAATTTGGACTCCTCAGTAGACAGGAAATGCAAACTAGGAGCGTCCTCTTCCCATGACCTGGCTGTAGAAGCCCAAATGCGATCCCTCTTGCAATCGCACGGCCTGGTTGATGCAACATCATCCCCGTACCCGTGACTTTACCTTTTCCTCCAATCTGCACGACAGCTTTTGCAGGATCGATCATGTCTTTATCCCCCTGCAAATCATTTCTAACATACATAAGATAACGATCCCTGCCTCTCCATGGTCAGATCATGATCCCATAGTCTTCTTGCTTGCACTCACTGGCCTAACTCGCTCGCCCTATTAATGGCGGGGCAATGACTCTCTTTTAACATCCCAGGACACCTTCTTGAACTTCACTCCCGCCTCCAGCACTTCTTCTCAGACAATGTAGGCTCTGTGACGTTGGCTATCTCCTCGTGGGAAGCTCACAAGGCCACCATGCGGGGCCACTGCATTCAGCTTGCTTCCTCTCGTAAACGGGACAGGGAAAATAGGATTTGAGAACTCATGACCCGCCTGGTATCCACTACTGCGACATGGAAATCCAACCCTACCCCTGCCAATAAGAAGGCTCATGACACCATTGTCGCTGAACTTGATTTATTATCCACCGACGGAGCCGAAAAATCCCTGCGATGGGCCAAACACAAATTATTTTCCTGTGCAAACTAGCCAGGCGCGATGCTGGCCAGAAAACTCAATGCCACGGGCCATTCCCATAAACCGATTCGCCTTAGCTTAGCTGGAGGTGATCTTATTTCCCACCCGACCAAAGTTACAGCAGCCTTCGCTGATTTTTTTGACCACTCTATACAGGAAACCCTCCCCTTTCCCCCTTGACTTAGCAGACGCCTTCTTCCGTGACCTACATCTCCCCCCCCCCCTTTCATCTGCGGCCCACACGGCCCTTAATGCAGACATTTCTGAGCTGGAAGTAGCTAGGGTTGCCACTTTTTCTTCAAGCCAAACCCGAACACTTTAGCGGTGTACAGCAATTTTGTTTTCTTTTTTAATATACTCTATATCAGTGGTCTCGAAACTGCAGCCTGGGGGCCAGATGTGGCCCCTTTCTTGCCTTTATCCAGCCCTTGGGGCACTATTCCTCCCACTGATATGAGACACTATTCTGCCAACTGACACCAACAATGGGGCACTATTTCTCCCACCGACACCAACACAATACAATTCCTACCAATGATACCAACGATGGGGCAATATTCATCCCCCTAATACCAATTGTGGTGATGTTTACTCCCACTGATGCCAGGAAAATGTCCACTCCTGCCACAATTCGGTCCCAAGTCTGAAGGACATTAAACTGGCCCTTTGTTTAGCAAGTTTAGAGACCCCCGCTTTATATATAGGATAACAGACCTGAGACACCTTTGACGCTCCAAAAGAGAATAGTAATGCAGTGTGCATAGTGCCCCCTCACCCTCCTGTCAGGCCCTGTTCTGAACTACATTTATGTCTGAAAAGATGTGTCCGGGTTTCAGGGGCACTGAAACCCAGACACATGATTCAAAACCCGGAATGTCCGGGTGAATCCTGGACAGGTGGCAACCCTAGAGTTAGCCCAGGCCATCAAAGGCATCCGTCTCTCTAAGGCCCCAGGTCCAGATGGCTTCTCCGGCCTCTATTACCGGAAATTTTCCTCCCTCCTGCTCCCCCACCTGACAGCATACTTTAATAGTATGAAACAGGGAGCTTTGCCTTCCCCGGACTCTTTACGAGTGCATATATCCATGAACCCAAAAACCACTGTAGAAGCTCATGACCCCCAAGCCTTCTGCCCTATTTCTTTGCTGAATGAGGATGTCAAACTACTGGGAAAGATCTTATGTTCACGCATTAATAACTACTTTCATTCCCTGATCCACAGGGACCAGGTAGGCTTTGTAACTGGTCGCCAGACCGGGGACAATGTCCGGAAGGTGGTTCACCTAATTTCCCTGCTACATCATCGCAAAATTCCGGGGTTTCTTCTCTCGCTCGATATGTATAAAGCTTTTGATTCCCTCTGGTGGGATCATTTACGCTATGTGCTTAAACGTTGCGGCTTTGGGGACTCGGTTCTTACTTGGCTGGCCGCACTCTACTCCTCCCCTACCTAACTCCTCCCCTGCCGTCCGTTATGCGGGCTGTTTATCGCCCCCATTTCCCATTTCCAGAGTAACACGTCAGGGCTGTCCCCTGTTCTCTTTATCCTTGCCCTCAAGCCCCTGGCCATGGTTCTTAGAGCTGACCCAAACATTACTGGAATCCCATACGCAGGCGAAAATTATAAGGTAAATGTGTTTGCGGATGACGTTCTTTTGACCCTCACTAACCCAATCGTCTCCCTACCTAAGTTACAATCTCTCCCGACCCGCTTTTCCACCATTTCAGGGCTCCAGATTAACCCCCATAAAAGCACCGCGCTCAACATCTCTCTGGTCACACATCTTCAATCCTCCTTCCCGTACCGCTGGTCCGGCTCTTCTTTAGAATATTTGGGCATTAAGTTGACCCCCTCTTACTACTTCCTGTTTTCCGCAAACTACTATCCCGTTACGCTCCATCACGGCACTCATGACATCTTGGTGGTTCCCCACCTTGTCTTGGATTGGCCGCATCTATGCCGTCAAGATGATGGTCCTCCCGAAGAGCTTATATTTTTTCCGGACCCTCCCAGTCCGGATCCCTGCGTTCTTCTTGCGTCTCCTACAGAAAAGGCTTCTCTCCTTGATCTGGGCCAACAAGCGTCCCAGGGTTTCCCGCTTTACCCTGTATGCCCACAGATTGAGAGGTGGGCTTGGAGTCCCGAATATCGCCAAGTACTATCAAGCTGCACAAATCTCTCAGCTTTTAATGCTCCAGGCTACCTCCGATGTCCCATTCTGGGTCCTTCTGGAAATCCCCAATTGTGCACCGGTCCCCATCTCTGCTCTCTTATGGCTCCCTCCTAAAATGCGTCCCCCCCCTCACTTAGCCCCTTGATGGTCCATAGCTTAAAACTCTGGGGCACGGTTCGGTACTCCGGTGGGCTTATGTCCCCGTCCCTCCCTCTCCTTAATAATCCCCTGTTTCCCCCCGGCTTGGAGCAACCTCATATTTTTGCCTGGTGGCCAGCCCGTGGATTCTCCCAGGTCCGACATTTTCTCGGAACTTGCACCTTCCCCTCATGGGCTTCAATCCGAGAGGCTCATGAAGCTCCTTCAGTGGAATTTTTCCTTTATCTTAAACTTCGCCACTGGATCTCCTCTCTCTCTCAGATGTAATTCCCTACCGGAAAACGGCCTTTGAGCAAACGTGCCTACATTCTCCAGGATCTCCGGGTACTATATCCTTGATTTACTCCTCCCTTAAAAGGGGTTGTAAAGGTAAATGATTTTTCACCTTAATGCATCCTATGCATTAAAGGTGAAAAAACATCCGACAATACAGCCCCCCCACTGAGCCCCCGTTTTACTTACCTGACCCCTCGAAAGTCCCGCACTCGTCCCCGTCATCCTCCTTGCCGTTCAGCCTGGCCGTTGATTGGCTACGGTGGATGGATTGAAAGCAGCGCAGCCATTGGCTCGCGCTGCTGTCAATCACATCCAATGACGCGGCGCGCCGGGGGGCGGGGCCGAGTGATACAGTGAGCGGCAATAGCCACTGGCTGTATCACAGGAGCGCGCCCGCAAGAACTCATCACCGTGCAAGCTCGCATATAGGTGGTGAGTGATTGCGGGAAGGAGCCGAGACAGCCGCCGAGGGACCCCAGAAAACGTGGATGGACCCCAGAAAACGTGGATCGGGGACACTCTGTGCAAAACACATGTTTGTTATTTAAAAAAAAAATAATAATTTTTGTTTACAATCCCTTTAACTCAAGCGGGACCCCAACCTCCTTATCTTATGTCCTTAACTGGGAGTGGGACTTATCCCGCATCGATCTAACGGATTGGAGCAAAGCCTGGTCTAATACTGCAAACTGCTCCTTTAATACGGCTTCCCTAGAGGCAGCCTATAAGGTGCTCCTCCCTTGGTATTGGGTTCCATCCCCTATCGCCAAATTAAACCCATCCTGCAGTGATAGATGTTTCAGGGGCTGTGGTCAGCGTGGAGATGAACTTCATATCTGGTGGCCCTGCCCCTGCCTGGTGGGATTCTGGTCAAGGGTATTTGGTCTTTTGTCATCTCTCTTCCATATTTCCCCCCCGCAAGGATGCCAAATTGGCCTTACTCCACTGCCCGATCCCGGGCCTCTTTTCCCATCAGCAGAAGTTGGCCACCTATTTGTTTATCGCTGCGAAGCGTACAATAGCCAGGGCCTGGAAGAAGCCCGCTGTCTCATTTGCTGAGGTGAAGAGCATCTTAAAGCGGAGCTCCACCCTAAAGTGGAACTTCCGCTCATCGGAACCCTCCCCCCCTCCGGCGTCACATTTGGCACCTTTCAGGGGGAAGAGGGGTGAAGATACCTGTCTAAGACAGGTATTTGCACCTAAAGAGAGAAAATACTGCGCTAATCTAAAATAGTGAATAAAAATAAAGCTGCTACATAAAATGTGACTAAAATTAATAAACATGGAATGAAGATGTAGCGCTAAGTGAAGAAATGAAGCCCAATGATTTGGGCCTCCAATCAAACCAAAGTGATAAAGAATATCAATATAGTGAGTCCATACAGTGTGCATAGAAAATATTCGTGTTGTGAAGAAAGAACATGTAGCACTGAAGGGTCATCACATAACTCTTGTAGAAAAAGAGAGGTAGAATACTCTTATGCCGCGTACACACGATCATTATTCACGGCGGTTAAAAAACCGCCGTGAATAATGACATTAAAAACGGGGGAACAGCTTGTTCCCCACACACGGTCGTTTTTCACGTCATTTTTTCTCTTGACGAGAAAAACGACCGTCTGTGGGCTCCGCGGCAGTGTTTCCCTATGGGAAAACTGCCGCGGAAAACATGTCGAAAAAAAACGACGAGAAAAATTAGAACATGTTCTAATTTTTCTCGTCGTTTTTAATGCCGCTTTTCTCGTCGAAAAAAACGGCAAAAAGCCCACAGACGATCGTTTTTCTCGTTGAAAGGAAAAAATGTTGTTTTTCTCGACGAGAAAAACGGCCGTGTGTACGCGGCATTACCGGAACATTAGACCTGTGGTTTAGGAAGGTCAAATAGGCATACGAAATCCCAGTGGCACTCCTCATCAGTTAGTCTGGAAACTGGATCAGAAAAAACAGAAAAAAAGGCGCCACTTAGTAAAAACTGTTTCACTTTAATAATACAATAGTATTAAAGCACTCACTCATAAGTTGACTGTATGAAGCACATAGATGATCAGGTCTGTAGTCGTATTCCGCTAGCTGGCAGTCTCAGTGTGGGATGTCCTCCTCGTTTGCTGTATTAGGAAGTTCAGTTTGAGACGCAATGCTACGTTCAGCGGGATGACATCAGGACCGGTCCTGATGTCATCCCGCTGAACGTAGCATTGCGTCTCAAACTGAACTTCCTGTTTGTGGTCCAGCCCTCCCTTTGGTTTTCTGAGAAGAACCTCCGGCAACATCCACCATGGATATTATCCCGGCTTCTAATACAGCAAACGAGGAGGACATCCCACACTGAGACTGCCAGCTAGCGGAATACGACTACAGACCTGATCATCTATGTGCTTCATACAGTCAACTTATGAGTGAGTGCTTTAATACTATTGTATTATTAAAGTGAAACAGTTTTTACTAAGTGGCGCCTTTTTTTCTGTTTTTTCTGTTTTCATATGTTTGGAGTCTGGCTTCAGCTCCCTCAGCAAGGCTGCCCGGTTACCTTCCTGGACTGTTTTCACTCACACCTGAGCTCTTCGCATAGCTCATAGGACATTTTAGATACATGTATATATGTATTGTCTTCTGATACATTTTAAGCGCCATTATTGTGATTTAATTTGGAAACTGGATCAGATGGGTCCCCAATGTAGACTGTCCGGTAGGCTCCCGACTTGACAGCAGACTCCGGGTTTCACACCGATCCAGGTGGTCCTCCGATGGAACTGGAACCGCCACTCAGCAAGGAGACCCTTTACCACGGTGAATATTAGTAACCAGTGGCCAAAGGAAGCTATTACTTGACCAACCACCCATGTGTGGAGAAAAGAAGGGAAGGAATGCTCCAATGGTGCAGGTCAATGAGGGTTTATTCAACCAACATAAAAGTGATCACAAACAAAAACTTTTAAAAAAGGGGCAGTGAATGATGTTGATGCCCCTGTTGAAGAACATTTGTTCGAAACGCGTAGGGCTTGGTACACTACCTCATTCACTGCTCCTTTTTAAAAGTTTTTATTGTTTGTGATCACTTTTATGTTGGTTGAATAAACCCTCATTGACCTGCACCATTGGAGCATTCCTTCCCTTCTTTTCTCCACAAATGGGTGGTTGGTCAAGTAATAGCTTCCTTTGGCCACTGGTTACCAATATTCACCGTGGTAAAGAGTCTCCTTGCTGAGTGGCGGTTCCGGTTCCATCGGAGGACCACCTGGATCGGTGTGAAACCCGGAGTCTGCTGTCAAGTCGGGGAGCCTACCGGACAGTCTACATTGGGGACCCATCTGATCCAGTTTCCAGACTAACTGATGAGGAGTGCCACTGGGATTTCATATGCCTATTTGACCTGCCTAAACCACAGGTCTAATGTTCCGGTAAGAGTATTCTACCTCTCTTTTTCTACAAGAGTTATGTGATGACCCTTCAGTGCTACATGTTCTTTCTTCACAACACGAACATTTTCTATGGACACTGTATGGACTCACTATATTGATATTCTTTATCACTTTGGTTTGATTGGAGGCCCAAATTATTGGGCTTCATTTCTTCACTTAGCGCTACATCTTCATTCCAGATATTTGCACCCACTTCCGGGAGTCCTCTCTGCGGGTAGCACGTCACTTCCTGCAGAACGCCCGTCGTGTTCTGGGAAACACTCGGCTCCCAGAACACAGTGAGGACGGCGCTGCGCGACTCGCTTATGTGCCGTAGGGGACCGGGCAGTGAAGCCGCAACGCTTCACTTCCTGGTTCCCTCAGCGAGGATGGCGTTGGGGGCAGCAGAGTGACGAGCCATTGCTCCTCTTCTGCTGCGGACGTCGCTGGACTCCAGGACAGGTAAGTGTCCATTTATTAAAAGTCAGCAGCTGCTGTATTTGTAGCTGCTGGCTTTTAATATTTTTTTAACGGCGGAGCTCCACTTTAACGACTCTTATGATTAATGAGAAGAGGTCTGTTATTCTCCATGACTCCCACGCCAATTCCTCAAGGTTTGGGGTCCGTGGTGATCCTACACTCTTCCCACTCTGCATCCGACCAGCCTAGGCCTCGCCAATGGACCTCCTCTACCCTCCCGACCTGGGGGTCTCTCTCTCTCTCTCTTTTTCAGTTATGTTTTTTGTTTGCGTGTCCCCGATTTTAGTTTTAGTTTTACCTCCCACATTTTAGTGGACGACCTCACGCTCTACCCCCTAAGCAATAATGCTCAGTTACCCTATGTTGACCCCCGGCCTAGGCCGGAGGGCTGTTGATGTTTGATAACTCCCACTATTTAATATGTTTTTAATGTGCACTATTCAGCTGTGCCATGTCATGCTTATTGTTTATATCCCCTGCGTGGGATTATTACAGTTGTTCTCACTTCTCAAAATCTTAATAAAAAAGATTGTACCAGAAAAAAAAAAAAAAGACACAAGTCCATCCAGTTCAACCATTAAAAAAAAAAATTAAAAAAAAAAATATATATATATTTATATATAATAGAAACAAATAGAATAGAATAACATATAAATAATATAACCATCTTCTGAAATTCAAATTTCAAATAGAATAAATTTGAATTAGAATACTTAAGAAAAGAATAGAATATACTATAATACAATAGAATAGAATGAAAAACTAAATAGAATAGAAAGAATATAACCATTTACCAAAATTCAAATAGAATCAATTTGAATAGAAAATAACAGAATAGTATAGAACAAAACAAAACAAAAAGAATATAATTAAAATACCAATAGAATATATTAGAATAGAAAGAATATAACCATTTCCCAAAATATTAAAATAGAATTAATTCGAATTTGAATAGAAAAAGAATAAAATAGAATAGGAAGATGGTTAGATTCATTCTATTGTTTTTTTTTCTATTCTATTCAAATTCAAATTGATTCTATTTGAATTTTGGAAAATGGTTATATTATTTCTATTCTATTGTTTTTTAAATGCTATTCTTTTCTATTCGAATTTCAGAAGATGGTTATAGTTTTTCTATTTTATTCTATTCTTTTATTTTCCATCCTATTTTGTTCTGTTTTACTCTATTATATTCAATTTTTTTTGTTATATTATTTTCTATTCTAATTTAATGTTTTCTCTATTCTATTCCTTTATTTTCAATTGTATTTTATTCTCTTTGGAAATTAGAAAACGATTCGAATTCAAAAACCATTTGAAATTAATTCGAAAGCTTTTCGAACTGATCCGAATTCGAAAAATTCGAATTGATTCGAAAATGAATTAACAAAACCAAATTACGAAAACGAATTAAACAAATTTAACTAAATACATTTTTATGTAAATAACGAATCAAAACAATTTTTTTCGTTCTGCACATGTCTATTGGCTGCCATGCACCAGATTCAGCACTCTCCAGTTTTAGTAAATCTCCTCCAATCTGTTCCCAGCAAAGATGGAGAATTCAGAAGTACAGAAGATTAAATCTGATATTAGAAATAAGATAAATAACAATAATCATATGTAGGTAAAATCGCCAATGACCAGCCATACCGGCTCCCCTCCCCCCCTCGCCAACCAGCTCACCTTCATCCACTTGTTGTAATAGTCAATGACGGTGGACACCTGAGTCTGCTGCAGCATCACCTCCGACACCCAAACTGCGAGGGGGAGGAGACAAAGTGACACATAATTGTGAAGTGGAAGGAAAATGATAAATTACACAAATAAATATGTGAAAAGTGTCGGGGGGGGGGGGGGGCATTTGTATTCGGCCCCCTTTACTCTGATACCCCTAACTACAATCTAGTGGAACCAATTGCCTTCAGAAGTCACCTAATTAGTAAATAGAGTCCTCCTGTGTGTCATTTAATCTCAGTATAATTACAGCTGTTCTGTGAAGCCCTCAGAGGTTTTTTAGAGAACCTTGGTGAACAAACAGCATCATGAAGGCCAAGGAACACACCAGACAGGTCAGGGATAAAGTTGTGGAGAAGTATAAAGCAGGGTTAGGTTATAAACTGTATATATCTAAAAGGTTGTCAGGCGCTCTGTATAAAGAGAATATTATTCCCCATTCCCGGTCTCACCTGAATAAGCTCGGCGATCCGGGTCGCTCTCCTCGCTGGCCTGTAATCACATAATTGCAGATATTAATGGAAGTGTTTTGAATCTCCAAATCTATTTTTCAGCACGTTCACCGTATACAGTTCTCTTAACTCCTCCCCTTCAGTCTTGCACGGGTGTACCGGCTCCTCCCCCTTCAGTCTTGCACAGGTGTAGCGGCTCCTCCCCCTTCAGTCTTGCACAGGTGTAGCGGCTCCTCCCCCTTCAGTCTTGCACAGGTGTAGCGGCTCCTCCCCCTTCAGTCTTGCACAGGTGTAGCGGCTCCTCCCCCTTCAGTCTTGCACAGGTGTAGCGGCTCCTCCCCTTCAGTCTTGCACAGGTGTAGCGGCTCCTCCCCTTCAGTCTTGCGCAGGTGTAGAGGCTCCTCCCCTTCAGTCTTGCGCAGGTGTAGAGGCTCCTCCCCTTCAGTCTTGCGCAGGTGTACCAACTCCTCCCCTTCAGTCTTGCACAGGTGTAGCGGCTCCTCCCCTGGAGTGAATTGTCTTCCTCTGATATCACCGCACACTGTGAGCTTCTCACAACATACATTAGAAGCTGCAGCAAGTCAGATTGTCCCCTGATCCCCCCCCCCCCCCCCCCATAGAAGAGAAGGGAATATTTCCCACCCTTTTTAATTATTTTTTTTCCGCACAACCTGAAGGAGGATAGTAGTGGGGATAGAGACGAGAATCTCCCCCCCCCCCTGAAAGTAAAGATAAATAGACACGGGTAAGAGGGGGTATAGATTTGTTTATATTGGGGTAATATTGCTCACGTAAAGATATATCTTTTTTTTTTTCCAGGAGGGGAGGGGACTGGGGAATGGGGAGGGGACTGGGGAGGGGACTGGGGAATGGGGAGGGGACTGGGGCGGGGACTGGGGAATGGGGCATGGGGAGGGGACTGGGGCGGGGACTGGGGCGGGGACTGGGGAATGGGGAGGGGACTGGGGAATGGGGCGGGGACTGGGGAAGGGACTGGGGAGGGGACTGGGGAATGGGGCGGGGAATGGGGAGGGGACTGGGGAATGGGGAGGGGACTGGGGCGGGGACTGGGGAATGGGGAGGGGACTGGGGAATGGGGAGGGGACTGGGGAATGGGGAGGGGACTGGGGCGGGGACTGGGGAATGGGGAGGGGACTGGGGAATGGGGAGGGGACTGGGGAATGGGGAGGGGACTGGGGAATGGGACCTGTTCCCCATTCTTCTCTTTTTTCGATGGTCCCGGAGAATTAGAGAGGAGTACATGCCGCGGTACAGATAGTGCATGTTGGAGGACAGATCCACTTGTGGACTTTTATGTATTTTGAGAATGTTTTGTGTTTTTTTGAATGACTGAGCATTTTTCAAAGCATGGAAGATTTGTTACTTGTAAAAATGTAATAAAAATAATGTAAATAGAAGCTGCATCAAGTCAGATAGAGCTCCGCCTCCTTTCCTGGCTGGAGGACATCCAGGATCATATAGCTCTTTCCTCCGCAGCCTGCCTCTGGCCCCGCCCCTTTCATTCTTCCAATCACGGAGGCTCAGCATCACATGTGGGCGTTACCTATGCAGATACAGCATGCCTAGGAACGCCCACTCTTCCAGACTGACCTCCACCCATCAAGGCACTTTGCTATTTGCATAGCTCCTCCCGAAATGTGGGCGGGATTAAAGCTTTGTCTCCTGGAAAGCTCAGCGATCACACAGACTTATTACAAAATACAAGGACAATAAAAACAAGAAGTGCTCCTTACACCATCCGGGGGGGGGGGGGGGGGGGGAGGGGGTCAATCCGGGTCACACATTACACTTTAAATGGGATGAATGTATATTGGGTGGGGTGGGGGGAGGGGCACTTCTGTGATGAAAAATATACAGAAGATCTCCAGCAGTACCCACCAGTCTCCTCCAGGGGAGGTCCCTCTTATGGCCGTCATACCAGGCCAGGAGGTCCTTCCGGAGGAACTCCACTTCCGGGGGGGTGAAGGAGTGACACCGAGGGATTGGAGAGTCTGCAAAGACAACAAACATCAAGTCAGATAGAGGCTCCGCCTCCTTTCCTGGCTGGAGAACATCCAGCATCATCTAGCCCTTTCCTCCCGAGCCTGACTCTTCTTGGCTCCGCCCCTTCCATTCATTGGATTTCAGTTCTTCCAATCATGGAGGCTTAGCATCACATGTGGGTGTTACCTATGCGCCCAGGAACACCCACCCATCAAGGCATTGTGATATTTGCATAACTCCTCCCAAGAGCCCGCCCACTGCTTGTATCCGGACCCAGAGGGCTCTTTAGAGGAGTACCGCCCACCGCCCAGTGTGACACCCCATTCACCCCTCCCCCACCTACCTGATTTCTTAGTTGGGGTTTTCTGTTCTTTCTTTGGGATTTTCCTCGAAGAACGTCGGACCGCCGATCGCCCCATCGCTGGAGGAAGAAAACATTTCACTACACCCCGCAGAGACATCACACACCACCCCGCAGAGACATCACACACTCCACACCCCACAGAGACATCACACACCCCGCAGAGACATCACACACTCCACACCCCGCAGAGACATCACACACCCCGCAGAGACATCACACACCCCACACCCCGCAGAGACATCACACACCCCACACCCCGCAGAGACATCACACACTCCACACCCCGCAGAGACATCACACACTCCACACCCCGCAGAGACATCACACACCCCACAGAGACATCACACACCCCACAGAGACATCACACACCCCACACCCCGCAGAGACATCGCACACCACCCCGCAGAGACATCACACACCACACACCCCGCAGAAACATCACACACCACACACCCCGCAGAGACATCGCACACCCCACACCCCGCAGAGACATCACACACCCCACACCCCGCAGAGACATCACACACCCCACACCCCGCAGAGACATCACACACCCCACACCCCGCAGAGACATCACACACTCCACACCCCGCAGAGACATCACACACCCCGCAGAAACATCACACACTCCACACCCCGCAGAAACATCACACACCACACACCCCGCAGAAACATCACACACCACACACCCCGCAGAGACATCGCACACCCCACACCCCGCAGAGACATCACACACCCCGCAGAGACCTCACACACCCCGCAGAGACATCACACACCACCCCGCAGAGACATCACACACCCCGCAGAGACATCACACACCCCACACCCCGCAGAGACATCACACACTCCACACCCCGCAGAGACATCACACACTCCACACCCCGCAGAGACATCACACACCCCACACCCCGCAGAAACATCACACACTCCACACCCCGCAGAGACATCACACACCCCGCAGAGACATCACACACCACCCCGCAGAGACATCACACACTCCACACCCCACAGAGACATCACACACCCCGCAGAGACATCACACACTCCACACCCCGCAGAGACATCACACACCCCGCAGAGACATCACACACCCCGCAGAGACATCGCACACCCCACACCCCGCAGAGACATCGCACACCCCACACCCCGCAGAGACATCACACACCCCACACCCCGCAGAGACATCACACACCCCACACCCCGCAGAGACATCGCACACCCCACACCCCGCAGAAACATCACACACCCCGCAGAGACATCACACACCCCACACCCCGCAGAGACATCACACACCCCACAGAGACATCACACACCCCACACCCCGCAGAGACATCGCACACCCCACAGAGACATCACACACCCCACACCCCGCAGAGACATCACACACCCCACACCCCGCAGAGACATCACACACCCCGCAGAGACATCACACACCCCACACCCCGCAGAGACATCACACACCACCCCGCAGAGACATCACACACCCCACACCCCGCAGAAACATCACACACCCCACACCCTGCAGAGACATCACACACCCCACACCCCGCAGAGACATCGCACACCCCACACCCCACAGAGACATCGCACACCCCACCCCCCGCAGAGACATCGCACACCCCACCCCCCGCAGAGACATCGCACACCCCCCACCCCGCAGAGACATCGCACACACCCCACACCCCGCAGAGACATCGCACACCCCACAGAGACATCGCACACCCCACACCCCGCAGAGACATCACACACCCCCCACCCCGCAGAGACATCGCACACCCCACACCCCGCAGAGACATCACACACCCCACACCCCGCAGAGACATCACACACCCCACACCCCGCAGAGACATCACACACCCCACACCCCGCAGAGACATCACACACTCCACACCCCGCAGAGACATCACACACCCCGCAGAAACATCACACACTCCACACCCCGCAGAAACATCACACACCACACACCCCGCAGAAACATCACACACCACACACCCCGCAGAGACATCGCACACCCCACACCCCGCAGAGACATCACACACCCCGCAGAGACATCACACACCCCGCAGAGACATCACACACCACCCCGCAGAGACATCACACACCCCGCAGAGACATCACACACCCCACACCCCGCAGAGACATCACACACTCCACACCCCGCAGAGACATCACACACTCCACACCCCGCAGAGACATCACACACCCCACACCCCGCAGAAACATCACACACTCCACACCCCGCAGAGACATCACACACCCCGCAGAGACATCACACACCACCCCGCAGAGACATCACACACTCCACACCCCACAGAGACATCACACACCCCGCAGAGACATCACACACTCCACACCCCGCAGAGACATCACACACCCCGCAGAGACATCACACACCCCGCAGAGACATCGCACACCCCACAGAGACATCGCACACCCCACACCCCGCAGAGACATCACACACCCCACACCCCGCAGAGACATCACACACCCCACACCCCGCAGAGACATCGCACACCCCACACCCCGCAGAAACATCACACACCCCGCAGAGACATCACACACCCCACACCCCGCAGAGACATCGCACACCCCACAGAGACATCACACACCCCACACCCCGCAGAGACATCACACACCCCACACCCCGCAGAGACATCACACACCCCGCAGAGACATCACACACCCCACACCCCGCAGAGACATCACACACCACCCCGCAGAGACATCACACACCCCACACCCCGCAGAAACATCACACACCCCACACCCTGCAGAGACATCACACACCCCACACCCCGCAGAGACATCGCACACCCCACACCCCACAGAGACATCACACACCACACACCCCGCAGAGACATCGCACACCCCACCCCC
Organism: Rana muscosa; assembly: GCA_029206835.1. NCBI lineage: Eukaryota > Metazoa > Chordata > Amphibia > Anura > Ranidae > Rana > Rana muscosa. The sequence continues at coordinate 1,775,436 of CM055120.1, forward strand.
CGCAGAGACATCGCACACCCCACCCCCCGCAGAGACATCGCACACCCCACCCCCCGCAGAGACATCGCACACCCCCCACCCCGCAGAGACATCGCACACACCCCACACCCCGCAGAGACATCGCACACCCCACAGAGACATCGCACACCCCACACCCCGCAGAGACATCACACACCCCCCACCCCGCAGAGACATCGCACACCCCACACCCCGCAGAGACATCACACACTCCACACCCCGCAGAGACATCACACACTCCACACCCCGCAGAGACATCACACACTCCACACCCCGCAGAGACATCACACACCCCACACCCCGCAGAGACATCACACACCCCACACCCCGCAGAGACATCACACACCACCCCGCAGAGACATCGCACACCCCACACCCCGCAGAGACATCACACACCCCACACCCCGCAGAGACATCACACACCACCCCGCAGAGACATCACACACCACACACCCCGCAGAGACATCGCACACCCCACACCCCGCAGAGACATCACACACCCCACACCCCGCAGAGACATCGCACACCCCGCAGAGACATCACACACCCCACACCCCGCAGAGACATCACACACCACCCCGCAGAGACATCGCACACCCCACACCCCACAGAGACATCACACACCCCACACCCCGCAGAGACATCACACACCCCACAGAGACATCACACACCCCACACCCCGCAGAGACATCACACACCACCCCGCAGAGACATCGCACACCCCACAGAGACATCACACACCCCACACCCCGCAGAGACATCACACACCCCACACCCCGCAGAGACATCACACACCCCACACCCCGCAGAGACATCACACACCACCCCGCAGAGACATCGCACACCCCGCAGAGACATCACACACCACACACCCCGCAGAGACATCACACACCACCCCGCAGAGACATCACACACCACACACCCCGCAGAGACATCACACACCCCACACCCCGCAGAGACATCACACACCCCACACCCCGCAGAGACATCACACACCACCCCGCAGAGACATCGCACACCCCACACCCCGCAGAGACATCACACACCACACACCCCGCAGAGACATCACACACCACCCCGCAGAGACATCGCACACCCCACACCCCGCAGAGACATCACACACCACACACCCCGCAGAGACATCACACACCACACACCCCGCAGAGACATCACACACCCCACACCCCGCAGAGACATCACACACCCCACAGAGACATCACACACCCCACACCCCGCAGAGACATCACACACCACCCCGCAGAGACATCGCACACCCCACACCCCAAAGAGACATCACACACCCCACACCCCGCAGAGACATCACACACCCCACACCCCGCAGAGACATCACACACCCCACACCCCGCAGAGACATCACACACCACACACCCCGCAGAGACATCACACACCCCACACCCCGCAGAGACATCACACACCACCCCGCAGAGACATCGCACACCCCACACCCCACAGAGACATCACACACCCCACACCCCGCAGAGACATCACACACCACCCCGCAGAGACATCACACACCACACACCCCGCAGAGACATCGCACACCACACACCCCGCAGAGACATCGCACACCCCACACCCCGCAGAGACATCACACACCCCACACCCCGCAGAGACATCACACACCCCGCAGAGACACCACACACCCCACACCCCGCAGAGACATCACACACCACCCCGCAGAGACATCGCACACCCCACACCCCGCAGAGACATCGCACACCCCACACCCCGCAGAGACATCACACACCCCACACCCCGCAGAGACATCGCACACCCCACACCCCGCAGAGACATCACACACCCCACACCCCGCAGAGACATCGCACACCCCACACCCCGCAGAGACATCGCACACCCCACACCCCGCAGAGACATCACACACCCCACACCCCGCAGAGACATCACACACCCCACACCCCGCAGAGACATCACACACCCCACACCCCGCAGAGACATCACACACCCCACACCCCACAGAGACATCACACACCCCACACCCCACAGAGACATCACACACCCCACACCCCACAGAGACATCACACACTCCACACCCCGCAGAGACATCACACACTCCACACCCCGCAGAGACATCACACACTCCACACCCCGCAGAGACATCACACACCACACACCCCGCAGAGACATCACACACCACCCCGCAGAGACATCGCACACCCCACACCCCGCAGAGACATCACACACCACCCCGCAGAGACATCGCACACCCCACACCCCGCAGAGACATCACACACCACACACCCCGCAGAGACATCACACACCCCACACCCCGCAGAGACATCACACACCCCACACCCCGCAGAGACATCACACACCACCCCGCAGAGACATCGCACACCACACACCCCGCAGAGACATCACACACCCCACACCCCGCAGAAACATCACACACCACACACCCCGCAGAGACATCACACACCACACACCCCGCAGAGACATCACACACCACCCCGCAGAGACATCGCACACCCCACACCCCACAGAGACATCACACACCCCGCACCCCGCAGAGACATCACACACCACCCCGCAGAGACATCACACACCACCCCGCAGAGACATCACACACCACACACCCCGCAGAGACATCGCACACCACACACCCCGCAGAGACATCGCACACCACACACCCCGCAGAGACATCGCACACCCCACACCCAGCAGAGACATCACACACCCCACACCCCGCAGAGACATCACACACCACACACCCCGCAGAGACATCACACACCACACACCCCGCAGAGACATCACACACCACCCCGCAGAGACATCGCACACCCCACACCCCGCAGAGACATCGCACACCCCACACCCCGCAGAGACATCGCACACCCCACACCCCGCAGAGACATCACACACCCCACACCCCGCAGAGACATCGCACACCACACACCCCGCAGAGACATCACACACCCCACACCCCGCAGAGACATCACACACTCCACACCCCGCAGAGACATCACACACTCCACACCCCGCAGAGACATCACACACTCCACACCCCGCAGAGACATCACACACCCCGCAGAGACATCACACACCCCACACCCCGCAGAGACATCGCACACCCCACACCCCGCAGAGACATCACACACCCCACACCCCGCAGAGACATCACACCACCCCGCAGAGACATCGCACACCCCACACCCCGCAGAGACATCGCACACCCCACACCCCGCAGAGACATCACACACCCCACACCCCGCAGAGACATCACACACCCCACACCCCGCAGAGACATCACACACCCCACACCCCGCAGAGACATCACACACTCCACACCCCGCAGAGACATCACACACTCCACACCCCGCAGAGACATCACACACCCCGCAGAGACATCACACCCCACACCCCGCAGAGACATCGCACACCCCACACCCCGCAGGGACATCACACACCCCACACCCCGCAGAGACATCACACACCCCGCAGAGACATCACACACCCCACACCCCGCAGAGACATCGCACACCCCACAGAGACATCACACACCCCACACCCCGCAGAGACATCGCACACCCCACACCCCGCAGAAACATCACACACCCCACACCCCGCAGAAACATCACACACCCCACACCCCGCAGAGACATCACACACCCCACACCCCGCAGAGACATCGCACACCCCACACCCCACAGAGACATCACACACCACACACCCCGCAGAGACATCGCACACCCCACCCCCCGCAGAGACATCGCACACCCCACCCCCCGCAGAGACATCGCACACCCCCCACCCCGCAGAGACATCGCACACACCCCACACCCCGCAGAGACATCGCACACCCCACAGAGACATCGCACACCCCACACCCCGCAGAGACATCACACACCCCCCACCCCGCAGAGACATCGCACACCCCACACCCCGCAGAGACATCGCACACCCCACACCCCGCAGAGACATCGCACACCCCACACCCCGCAGAGACATCGCACACCCCACACCCCGCAGAGACATCGCACACCCCACAGAGACATCGCACACCCCACAGAGACATCACACACCCCAAACCCCGCAGAGACATCACACACCACACACCCCGCAGAGACATCACACACCACCCCGCAGAGACATCGCACACCCCACACCCCACAGAGACATCACACACCCCACACCCCGCAGAGACATCACACACCCCACACCCCGCAGAGACATCACACACCCCACAGAGACATCACACACTCCACACCCCGCAGAGACATCACACACTCCACACCCCGCAGAGACATCACACACCCCGCAGAGACATCACACACCCCACACCCCGCAGAGACATCGCACACCCCACACCCCGCAGGGACATCACACACCCCACACCCCGCAGAGACATCACACACCCCGCAGAGACATCACACACCCCACACCCCGCAGAGACATCGCACACCCCACAGAGACATCACACACCCCACACCCCGCAGAGACATCGCACACCCCACACCCCGCAGAAACATCACACACCCCACACCCCGCAGAGACATCGCACACCCCACACCCCGCAGAGACATCACACACCCCACACCCCGCAGAGACATCGCACACCCCACAGAGACATCACACACCCCACACCCCCCAGAGACATCACACACCACACACCCCGCAGAGACATCACACACCCCGCAGAGACATCACACACCCCACACCCCGCAGAGACATCGCACACCCCACAGAGACATCACACACCCCACACACCCCAGAGACATCACACACCACACACCCCGCAGAGACATCACACACCCCACACCCCGCAGAGACATCACACACCCCACACCCCGCAGAGACATCGCACACCCCACAGAGACATCACACACCACACACCCCCCAGAGACATCACACACCACACACCCCGCAGAGACATCACACACCCCACACCCCGCAGAAACATCACACACCCCACACCCCGCAGAGACATCACACACCCCACACCCCGCAGAGACATCGCACACCCCACACCCCACAGAGACATCACACACCACACACCCCGCAGAGACATCGCACACCCCACCCCCCGCAGAGACATCGCACACCCCACCCCCCGCAGAGACATCGCACACCCCCCACCCCGCAGAGACATCGCACACACCCCACACCCCGCAGAGACATCGCACACCCCACAGAGACATCGCACACCCCACACCCCGCAGAGACATCACACACCCCCCACCCCGCAGAGACATCGCACACCCCACACCCCGCAGAGACATCGCACACCCCACACCCCGCAGAGACATCGCACACCCCACAGAGACATCGCACACCCCACAGAGACATCACACACCCCAAACCCCGCAGAGACATCACACACCACACACCCCGCAGAGACATCACACACCACCCCGCAGAGACATCGCACACCCCACACCCCACAGAGACATCACACACCCCACACCCCGCAGAGACATCACACACCCCACACCCCGCAGAGACATCACACACCCCACAGAGACATCACACACCCCACACCCCGCAGAGACATCACACACCCCACAGAGACATCACACACCCCACACCCCGCAGAGACATCACACACCACCCCGCAGAGACATCGCACACCCCACAGAGACATCACACACCCCACACCCCGCAGAGACATCACACACCACCCCGCAGAGACATCACACACCACACACCCCGCAGAGACATCGCACACCCCACACCCCGCAGAGACATCACACACCACCCCGCAGAGACATCACACACCCCACACCCCGCAGAGACATCACACACCCCACACCCCGCAGAGACATCACACACCACCCCGCAGAGACATCGCACACCCCACACCCCGCAGAGACATCACACACCACACACCCCGCAGAGACATCACACACCACCCCGCAGAGACATCGCACACCCCACACCCCGCAGAGACATCACACACCACCCCGCAGAGACATCACACACCACACACCCCGCAGAGACATCACACACCACACACCCCGCAGAGACATCGCACACCCCACACCCCACACCCCGCAGAGACATCACACACCCCACACCCCGCAGAGACATCACACACCCCACACCCCGCAGAGACATCACACACCCCACACCCCGCAGAGACATCACACACCACCCCGCAGAGACATCGCACACCCCACACCCCAAAGAGACATCACACACCCCACACCCCGCAGAGACATCACACACCCCACACCCCGCAGAGACATCACACACCCCACACCCCGCAGAGACATCACACACCCCACACCCCGCAGAGACATCACACACCCCGCAGAGACATCACACACCCCACACCCCGCAGAGACATCACACACCACCCCGCAGAGACATCGCACACCCCACACCCCGCAGAGACATCACACACCACCCCGCAGAGACATCACACACCACACACCCCGCAGAGACATCGCACACCACACACCCCGCAGAGACATCGCACACCCCACACCCCGCAGAGACATCACACACCCCACACCCCGCAGAGACATCACACACCACACACCCCGCAGAGACACCACACACCCCGCAGAGACATCGCACACCCCACACCCCGCAGAGACATCGCACACCCCACACCCCGCAGAGACATCACACACCCCACACCCCGCAGAGACATCACACACCCCACACCCCGCAGAGACATCACACACCCCGCAGAGACATCACACACCACACACCCCGCAGAGACACCACACACCCCGCAGAGACATCGCACACCCCACACCCCGCAGAGACATCGCACACCCCACACCCCGCAGAGACATCACACACCCCACACCCCGCAGAGACATCACACACCCCACACCCCACAGAGACATCACACACTCCACACCCCGCAGAGACATCACACACTCCACACCCCGCAGAGACATCACACACCACCCACCCCACAGAGACATCACACACCACACACCCCGCAGAGACATCGCACACCCCACACCCCGCAGAGACATCACACACCACCCCGCAGAGACATCACACACCACACACCCCGCAGAGACATCACACACCCCACACCCCGCAGAGACATCACACACCCCACACCCCGCAGAGACATCACACACCACCCCGCAGAGACATCGCACACCCCACACCCCAAAGAGACATCACACACCCCACACCCCGCAGAGACATCACACACCACACACCCCGCAGAGACATCACACACCCCACACCCCGCAGAGACATCACACACCACCCCGCAGAGACATCGCACACCCCACACCCCACAGAGACATCACACACCCCACACCCCGCAGAGACATCACACACCACCCCGCAGAGACATCACACACCACCCCGCAGAGACATCACACACACCACACACCCCGCAGAGACATCGCACACCACACACCCCGCAGAGACATCGCACACCACACACCCCGCAGAGACATCGCACACCCCACACCCCGCAGAGACATCACACACCCCACACCCCGCAGAGACATCACACACCACACACCCCGCAGAGACATCACACACCACACACCCCGCAGAGACATCACACACCACCCCGCAGAGACATCGCACACCCCACACCCCGCAGAGACATCGCACACCCCACACCCCGCAGAGACATCACACACCCCACACCCCGCAGAGACATCACACACCACACACCCCGCAGAGACATCACACACCCCACACCCCGCAGAGACATCACACACCACCCCACAGAGACATCACACACCCCACAGAGACATCGCACACCCCGCAGAGACATCACACACCCCACACCCCGCAGAGACATCACACACCCCGCAGAGACATCACACACCCCGCAGAGACATCGCACACCCCACACCCCGCAGAGACATCACACACTCCACACCCCGCAGAGACATCACACACCCCACACCCCGCAGAGACATCGCACACCCCACACCCCACAGAGACATCACACACTCCACACCCCGCATTGACATCACACACTCCACACCCCGCAGAGACATCACACACCCCGCAGAGACATCACACACCCCGCAGAGACATCACACACCCCACACCCCGCAGAGACATCGCACACCCCACACCACACAGAGACATCACACACCCCACACCCCGCAGAGACATCGCACACCCCACACCCCGCAGAGACATCACACACCCCACACCCCGCAGAGACATCGCACACCCCACAGAGACATCGCACACCCCACAGAGACATCACACACCCCACACCCCGCAGAGACATCACACACCACCCCGCAGAGACATCACACACCGCACACCCCACAGAGACATCACACACCCCACACCCCGCAGAGACATCACACACCCCACAGAGACATCGCACACCCCACACCCCACAGAGACATCACACACCCCACACCCCGCAGAGACATCACACACCACCCCGCAGAGACATCACACACCCCACACCCCGCAGAGACATCACACACCCCACACCCCGCAGAGACATCACACACCCCACAGAGACATCGCACACCCCACACCCCGCAGAGACATCACACACCCCACACCCCGCAGAGACATCACACACCCCACACCCCGCAGAGACATCACACACCCCACACCCCGCAGAGACATCACACACCCCACACCCCGCAGAGACATCACACACCCCACACCCCGCAGAGACATCACACACCACACACCCCGCAGAGACATCACACACCACACACCCCGCAGAGACATCACACACCACACACCCCGCAGAGACATCACACACCACCCCGCAGAGACATCGCACACCCCACACCCCGCAGAGACATCACACACCACACACCCCGCAGAGACATCACACACCACGCAGAGACATCACACACCCCACACCCCGCAGAGACATCACACACCCCACACCCCGCAGAGACATCACACACCACCCCGCAGAGACATCGCACACCCCACACCCCACAGAGACATCACACACCCCACACCCCGCAGAGACATCACACACCCCACACCCCGCAGAGACATCACACACCCCACACCCCGCAGAGACATCACACACCCCACACCCCGCAGAGACATCACACACCACACACCCCGCAGAGACATCACACACCACACACCCCGCAGAGACATCGCACACCCCACACCCCGCAGAGACATCGCACACCCCACACCCCGCAGAGACATCACACACCACCCCGCAGAGACATCACACACCCCACACCCCGCAGAGACATCACACACCCCACACCCCGCAGAGACATCACACACCCCACACCCCACAGAGACATCACACACCCCACACCCCGCAGAGACATCACACACCCCACAGAGACATCACACACCACACACCCCACAGAGACATCACACACCCCACACCCCGCAGAGACATCACACACCCCACACCCCGCAGAGACATCACACACCCCACACCCCGCAGAGACATCACACACCACACACCCCGCAGAGACATCGCACACCCCGCACCCCGCAGAGACATCGCACACCCCACACCCCGCAGAAACATCACACACTCCACACCCCGCAGAGACATCACACACCCCACACCCCGCAGAGACATCACACACCCCACACCCCGCAGAGACATCACACACCCCACACCCCGCAGAGACATCACACACCACACACCCCGCAGAGACATCACACACCCCACACCCCGCAGAGACATCACACACCCCACACCCCGCAGAGACATCACACACCCCACATCCCGCAGAGACATCACACACCCCACACCCCGCAGAGACATCACACACCACACACCCCGCAGAGACATCACACACCCCACACCCCGCAGAGACATCACACACCCCACAGAGACATCACACACCCCACATCCCGCAGAGACATCACACACCCCACACCCCGCAGAGACATCGCACACCACACACCCCGCAGAGACATCGCACACCCCACACCCCACAGAGACATCACACACCCCACACCCCGCAGAGACATCACACACCCCACATCCCGCAGAGACATCACACACCCCACACCCCACACCCCGCAGAGACATCACACACCACACACCCCGCAGAGACATCACACACCCCACACCCCGCAGAGACATCGCACACCCCACACCCCACAGAGACATCACACACCCCACACCCCGCAGAGACATCGCACACCCCACATCCCGCAGAGACATCACACACCCCACATCCCGCAGAGACATCACACACCCCACACCCCGCAGAGACATCACACACCCCACACCCCGCAGAGACATCACACACCCCACAGAGACATCACACACCCCACAGAGACATCACACACCCCACACCCCGCAGAGACATCACACACCACCCCGCAGAGACATCGCACACCCCACACCCCACAGAGACATCACACACCCCACAACCCGCAGAGACATCACACACCCCACACCACGCAGAGACATCACACACTCCACACCCCACAGAGACATCACACACCCCGCAGAGACATCACACACTCCACACCCCGCAGAGACATCACACACCCCACACCCCGCAGAGACATCACACACCCCACACCCCGCAGAGACATCACACACCACACACCCCGCAGAAACATCACACACCCCACACCCCGCAGAGACATCACACACCACACACCCCGCAGAAACATCACACACCCCACACCCCGCAGAGACATCGCACACACCCCACACCCCGCAGAGACATCACACACCCCACACCCCGCAGAGACATCACACACCACACACCCCGCAGAAACATCGCACACCCCACACCCCGCAGAGACATCACACACCCCGCAGAGACATCACACACCCCGCAGAGACATCACACACCACCCCGCAGAGACATCACACACCCCGCAGAGACATCACACACCCCGCAGAGACATCACACACTCCACACCCCGCAGAGACATCACACACCCCACACCCCGCAGAGACATCGCACACCCCACACCCCGCAGAGACATCACACACCCCACACCCCGCAGAGACATCACACACCACACACCCCGCAGAGACATCGCACACCCCACACCCCGCAGAGACATCACACACCCCGCAGAGACATCACACACCCCGCAGAGACATCACACACCACCCCGCAGAGACATCACACACCCCGCAGAGACATCACACACCCCGCAGAGACATCACACACTCCACACCCCGCAGAGACATCACACACCCCACACCCCGCAGAGACATCGCACACCCCACACCCCGCAGAGACATCACACACCCCACACCCCGCAGAGACATCACACACCCCACACCCCGCAGAGACATCACACACCACACACCCCGCAGAAACATCACACACCCCACACCCCGCAGAGACATCACACACCACACACCCCGCAGAAACATCACACACCACACACCCCGCAGAGACATCGCACACCCCACACCCCGCAGAGACATCACACACCCCGCAGAGACATCACACACCCCGCAGAGACATCACACACCACCCCGCAGAGACATCACACACCCCGCAGAGACATCACACACCCCACACCCCGCAGAGACATCACACACTCCACACCCCGCAGAGACATCACACACTCCACACCCCGCAGAGACATCACACACTCCACACCCCGCAGAGACATCACACACCCCACACCCCGCAGAAACATCACACACTCCACACCCCGCAGAGACATCACACACCCCACACCCCGCAGAGACATCACACACCCCACACCCCGCAGAGACATCACACACCCCACACCCCGCAGAGACATCACACACCCCACACCCCGCAGAGACATCACACACCACCCCGCAGAGACATCACACACCACCCCGCAGAGACATCGCACACCCCACACCCCGCAGAGACATCACACACCCCACACCCCGCAGAGACATCGCACACCCCACACCCCGCAGAGACATCACACACCCCACACCCCGCAGAGACATCACACACCCCACACCCCGCAGAGACATCGCACACCCCACACCCCGCAGAGACATCGCACACCCCACACCCCGCAGAGACATCACACACCCCACACCCCGCAGAGACATCACACACCCCACACCCCGCAGAGACATCACACACCCCACACCCCGCAGAGACATCGCACACCCCACACCCCGCAGAGACATCGCACACCCCACACCCCGCAGAGACATCACACACCCCACACCCCGCAGAGACATCACACACCCCACAGAGACATCGCACACCCCACACCCCGCAGAAACATCACACACCCCGCAGAGACATCACACACCCCACACCCCGCAGAGACATCACACACCCCACAGAGACATCACACACCCCACACCCCGCAGAGACATCGCACACCCCACAGAGACATCACACACCCCACACCCCGCAGAGACATCACACACCCCACACCCCGCAGAGACATCACACACCCCGCAGAGACATCACACACCCCACACCCCGCAGAGACATCACACACCACCCCGCAGAGACATCACACACCCCACACCCCGCAGAAACATCACACACCCCACACCCCGCAGAGACATCACACACCCCACACCCCACAGAGACATCACACACCACACACCCCGCAGAGACATCGCACACCCCACCCCCCGCAGAGACATCGCACACCCCACCCCCCGCAGAGACATCGCACACCCCCCACCCCGCAGAGACATCGCACACACCCCACACCCCGCAGAGACATCGCACACCCCACAGAGACATCGCACACCCCACACCCCGCAGAGACATCACACACCCCCCACCCCGCAGAGACATCGCACACCCCCCACCCCGCAGAGACATCACACACTCCACACCCCGCAGAGACATCACACACTCCACACCCCGCAGAGACATCACACACTCCACACCCCGCAGAGACATCACACACTCCACACCCCGCAGAGACATCACACACCCCACACCCCGCAGAGACATCACACACCCCACACCCCGCAGAGACATCACACACCACCCCGCAGAGACATCGCACACCCCACACCCCGCAGAGACATCACACACCCCGCAGAGACATCACACACCACCCCGCAGAGACATCACACACCACACACCCCGCAGAGACATCGCACACCCCACACCCCGCAGAGACATCACACACCCCACACCCCGCAGAGACATCGCACACCCCGCAGAGACATCACACACCCCACACCCCGCAGAGACATCACACACCACCCCGCAGAGACATCGCACACCCCACACCCCACAGAGACATCACACACCCCACACCCCGCAGAGACATCACACACCCCACAGAGACATCACACACCCCACACCCCGCAGAGACATCACACACCACCCCGCAGAGACATCGCACACCCCACAGAGACATCACACACCCCACACCCCGCAGAGACATCACACACCCCACACCCCGCAGAGACATCACACACCCCACACCCCGCAGAGACATCACACACCCCACAGAGACATCACACACCCCACACCCCGCAGAGACATCACACACCACCCCGCAGAGACATCGCACACCCCGCAGAGACATCACACACCACCCCGCAGAGACATCACACACCACACACCCCGCAGAGACATCACACACCACCCCGCAGAGACATCACACACCACACACCCCGCAGAGACATCACACACCCCACACCCCGCAGAGACATCACACACCCCACACCCCGCAGAGACATCACACACCACCCCGCAGAGACATCGCACACCCCACACCCCGCAGAGACATCACACACCCCGCAGAGACATCACACACCACCCCGCAGAGACATCGCACACCCCACACCCCGCAGAGACATCACACACCACCCCGCAGAGACATCACACACCACACACCCCGCAGAGACATCACACACCACACACCCCGCAGAGACATCACACACCCCACACCCCGCAGAGACATCACACACCCCACAGAGACATCACACACCACCCCGCAGAGACATCGCACACCCCACACCCCAAAGAGACATCACACACCCCACACCCCGCAGAGACATCACACACCCCACACCCCGCAGAGACATCACACACCCCACACCCCGCAGAGACATCACACACCCCACACCCCGCAGAGACATCACACACCACACACCCCGCAGAGACATCACACACCCCACACCCCGCAGAGACATCACACACCACCCCGCAGAGACATCGCACACCCCACACCCCACAGAGACATCACACACCCCACACCCCGCAGAGACATCACACACCACCCCGCAGAGACATCACACACCACACACCCCGCAGAGACATCGCACACCACACACCCCGCAGAGACATCGCACACCCCACACCCCGCAGAGACATCACACACCCCACACCCCGCAGAGACATCACACACCCCGCAGAGACACCACACACCCCACACCCCGCAGAGACATCACACACCACCCCGCAGAGACATCGCACACCCCACACCCCGCAGAGACATCGCACACCCCACACCCCGCAGAGACATCACACACCCCACACCCCGCAGAGACATCACACACCCCACACCCCGCAGAGACATCACACACCCCACACCCCGCAGAGACATCACACACCCCACACCCCACAGAGACATCACACACCCCACACCCCACAGAGACATCACACACCCCACACCCCACAGAGACATCACACACCCCACACCCCACAGAGACATCACACACTCCACACCCCGCAGAGACATCACACACTCCACACCCCGCAGAGACATCACACACTCCACACCCCGCAGAGACATCACACACCACACACCCCGCAGAGACATCACACACCACCCCGCAGAGACATCGCACACCCCACACCCCGCAGAGACATCACACACCACCCCGCAGAGACATCGCACACCCCACACCCCGCAGAGACATCACACACCACACACCCCGCAGAGACATCACACACCCCACACCCCGCAGAGACATCACACACCCCACACCCCGCAGAGACATCACACACCACCCCGCAGAGACATCGCACACCCCACACCCCAAAGAGACATCACACACCCCACACCCCGCAGAGACATCACACACCCCACAGAGACATCACACACCCCACACCCCGCAGAGACATCACACACCACACACCCCGCAGAGACATCACACACCCCACACCCCGCAGAGACATCACACACCACCCCGCAGAGACATCGCACACCCCACACCCCACAGAGACATCACACACCCCACACCCCGCAGAGACATCACACACCACCCCGCAGAGACATCACACACCACCCCGCAGAGACATCACACACCACACACCCCGCAGAGACATCGCACACCACACACCCCGCAGAGACATCGCACACCACACACCCCGCAGAGACATCGCACACCCCACACCCAGCAGAGACATCACACACCCCACACCCCGCAGAGACATCACACACCACACACCCCGCAGAGACATCACACACCACACACCCCGCAGAGACATCACACACCACCCCGCAGAGACATCGCACACCCCACACCCCGCAGAGACATCGCACACCCCACACCCCGCAGAGACATCACACACCCCACACCCCGCAGAGACATCACACACCACACACCCCGCAGAGACATCGCACACCACACACCCCGCAGAGACATCACACACCCCACACCCCGCAGAGACATCACACACTCCACACCCCGCAGAGACATCACACACTCCACACCCCGCAGAGACATCACACACCCCGCAGAGACATCACACACCCCACACCCCGCAGAGACATCGCACACCCCACACCCCGCAGAGACATCACACACCCCACACCCCGCAGAGACATCACACACCCCGCAGAGACATCACACACCACCCCGCAGAGACATCGCACACCCCACACCCCGCAGAGACATCGCACACCCCACACCCCGCAGAGACATCACACACCCCACACCCCGCAGAGACATCACACACCCCACACCCCGCAGAGACATCACACACCCCACACCCCGCAGAGACATCACACACTCCACACCCCGCAGAGACATCACACACTCCACACCCCGCAGAGACATCACACACCCCGCAGAGACATCACACACCCCACACCCCGCAGAGACATCGCACACCCCACACCCCGCAGGGACATCACACACCCCACAGAGACATCACACACCCCACACCCCGCAGAGACATCACACACCCCACACCCCACAGAGACATCACACACCCCACAGAGACATCACACACCCCACACCCCGCAGAGACATCACACACCCCACACCCCGCAGAGACATCACACACCCCGCAGAGACATCACACACCCCACACCCCGCAGAGACATCGCACACCCCACAGAGACATCACACACCCCACACCCCGCAGAGACATCGCACACCCCACACCCCGCAGAAACATCACACACCCCACACCCCGCAGAGACATCGCACACCCCACACCCCGCAGAGACATCACACACCCCACACCCCGCAGAGACATCGCACACCCCACAGAGACATCACACACCCCACACCCCCCAGAGACATCACACACCACACACCCCGCAGAGACATCACACACCCCGCAGAGACATCACACACCCCACACCCCGCAGAGACATCGCACACCCCACAGAGACATCACACACCACACACCCCCCAGAGACATCACACACCACACACCCCGCAGAGACATCACACACCCCACACCCCGCAGAAACATCACACACCCCACACCCCGCAGAGACATCACACACCCCACACCCCGCAGAGACATCGCACACCCCACACCCCACAGAGACATCACACACCACACACCCCGCAGAGACATCGCACACCCCACCCCCCGCAGAGACATCGCACACCCCACCCCCCGCAGAGACATCGCACACCCCCCACCCCGCAGAGACATCGCACACACCCCACACCCCGCAGAGACATCGCACACCCCACAGAGACATCGCACACCCCACACCCCGCAGAGACATCACACACCCCCCACCCCGCAGAGACATCGCACACCCCACACCCCGCAGAGACATCGCACACCCCACACCCCGCAGAGACATCGCACACCCCACAGAGACATCGCACACCCCACAGAGACATCACACACCCCAAACCCCGCAGAGACATCACACACCACACACCCCGCAGAGACATCACACACCACCCCGCAGAGACATCGCACACCCCACACCCCACAGAGACATCACACACCCCACACCCCGCAGAGACATCACACACCCCACACCCCGCAGAGACATCACACACCCCACAGAGACATCACACACCCCACACCCCGCAGAGACATCACACACCCCACAGAGACATCACACACCCCACACCCCGCAGAGACATCACACACCACCCCGCAGAGACATCGCACACCCCACAGAGACATCACACACCCCACACCCCGCAGAGACATCACACACCACCCCGCAGAGACATCACACACCACACACCCCGCAGAGACATCGCACACCCCACACCCCGCAGAGACATCACACACCACCCCGCAGAGACATCACACACCCCACACCCCGCAGAGACATCACACACCCCACACCCCGCAGAGACATCACACACCACCCCGCAGAGACATCGCACACCCCACACCCCGCAGAGACATCACACACCACCCCGCAGAGACATCACACACCACACACCCCGCAGAGACATCACACACCACACACCCCGCAGAGACATCGCACACCCCACACCCCACACCCCGCAGAGACATCACACACCCCACACCCCGCAGAGACATCACACACCCCACACCCCGCAGAGACATCACACACCCCACACCCCGCAGAGACATCACACACCACCCCGCAGAGACATCGCACACCCCACACCCCAAAGAGACATCACACACCCCACACCCCGCAGAGACATCACACACCCCACACCCCGCAGAGACATCACACACCCCACACCCCGCAGAGACATCACACACCCCACACCCCGCAGAGACATCACACACCCCGCAGAGACATCACACACCCCACACCCCGCAGAGACATCACACACCACCCCGCAGAGACATCGCACACTCCACAGAGACATCACACACCCCACAGAGACATCACACACCCCAAACCCCGCAGAGACATCACACACCACACACCCCGCAGAGACATCACACACCACCCCGCAGAGACATCGCACACCCCACACCCCACAGAGACATCACACACCCCACACCCCGCAGAGACATCACACACCCCACACCCCGCAGAGACATCACACACCCCACAGAGACATCACACACCCCACACCCCGCAGAGACATCACACACCCCACAGAGACATCACACACCCCACACCCCGCAGAGACATCACACACCACCCCGCAGAGACATCGCACACCCCACAGAGACATCACACACCCCACACCCCGCAGAGACATCACACACCACCCCGCAGAGACATCACACACCACACACCCCGCAGAGACATCGCACACCCCACACCCCGCAGAGACATCACACACCACCCCGCAGAGACATCACACACCCCACACCCCGCAGAGACATCACACACCCCACACCCCGCAGAGACATCACACACCACCCCGCAGAGACATCGCACACCCCACACCCCGCAGAGACATCACACACCACCCCGCAGAGACATCACACACCACACACCCCGCAGAGACATCACACACCACACACCCCGCAGAGACATCGCACACCCCACACCCCACACCCCGCAGAGACATCACACACCCCACACCCCGCAGAGACATCACACACCCCACACCCCGCAGAGACATCACACACCCCACACCCCGCAGAGACATCACACACCCCACACCCCGCAGAGACATCACACACCACCCCGCAGAGACATCGCACACCCCACACCCCAAAGAGACATCACACACCCCACACCCCGCAGAGACATCACACACCACACACCCCGCAGAGACATCGCACACCACACACCCCGCAGAGACATCGCACACCCCACACCCCGCAGAGACATCACACACCCCACACCCCGCAGAGACATCACACACCACACACCCCGCAGAGACACCCCACACCCCGCAGAGACATCGCACACCCCACACCCCGCAGAGACATCACACACCCCACACCCCGCAGAGACATCACACACCACACACCCCGCAGAGACACCACACACCCCGCAGAGACATCGCACACCCCACACCCCGCAGAGACATCGCACACCCCACACCCCGCAGAGACATCACACACCCCACACCCCGCAGAGACATCACACACCCCACACCCCACAGAGACATCACACACTCCACACCCCGCAGAGACATCACACACTCCACACCCCGCAGAGACATCACACACCACCCACCCCACAGAGACATCACACACCACCCCGCAGAGACATCGCACACCCCACACCCCGCAGAGACATCACACACCACCCCGCAGAGACATCACACACCACACACCCCGCAGAGACATCACACACCCCACACCCCGCAGAGACATCACACACCCCACACCCCGCAGAGACATCACACACCACCCCGCAGAGACATCGCACACCCCACACCCCAAAGAGACATCACACACCCCACACCCCGCAGAGACATCACACACCACACACCCCGCAGAGACATCACACACCCCACACCCCGCAGAGACATCACACACCACCCCGCAGAGACATCGCACACCCCACACCCCACAGAGACATCACACACCCCACACCCCGCAGAGACATCACACACCACCCCGCAGAGACATCACACACCACCCCGCAGAGACATCACACACCCCACACCCCGCAGAGACATCGCACACCACACACCCCGCAGAGACATCGCACACCACACACCCCGCAGAGACATCGCACACCACACACCCCGCAGAGACATCGCACACCACACACCCCGCAGAGACATCGCACACCCCACACCCCGCAGAGACATCACACACCCCACACCCCGCAGAGACATCACACACCACACACCCCGCAGAGACATCACACACCACACACCCCGCAGAGACATCACACACCACCCCGCAGAGACATCGCACACCCCACACCCCGCAGAGACATCGCACACCCCACACCCCGCAGAGACATCACACACCCCACACCCCGCAGAGACATCACACACCACACACCCCGCAGAGACATCACACACCCCACACCCCGCAGAGACATCACACACCACCCCACAGAGACATCACACACCCCACAGAGACATCGCACACCCCGCAGAGACATCACACACCCCACACCCCGCAGAGACATCACACACCCCGCAGAGACATCACACACCCCGCAGAGACATCGCACACCCCACAGAGACATCACACACTCCACACCCCGCAGAGACATCACACACCCCACACCCCGCAGAGACATCGCACACCCCACACCCCACAGAGACATCACACACTCCACACCCCGCATTGACATCACACACTCCACACCCCGCAGAGACATCACACACCCCGCAGAGACATCACACACCCCGCAGAGACATCACACACCCCGCAGAGACATCACACACCCCGCAGAGACATCGCACACCCCACACCCCGCAGAGACATCGCACACCCCACACCACACAGAGACATCACACACCCCACACCCCGCAGAGACATCGCACACCCCACACCCCGCAGAGACATCACACACCCCACACCCCGCAGAGACATCGCACACCCCACAGAGACATCACACACCCCACACCCCGCAGAGACATCACACACCACCCCGCAGAGACATCACACACCGCACACCCCACAGAGACATCACACACCCCACACCCCGCAGAGACATCACACACCCCACAGAGACATCGCACACCCCACACCCCACAGAGACATCACACACCCCACACCCCGCAGAGACATCACACACCACCCCGCAGAGACATCACACACCCCACACCCCGCAGAGACATCACACACCCCACACCCCGCAGAGACATCACACACCCCACAGAGACATCGCACACCCCACACCCCACAGAGACATCACACACCCCACACCCCGCAGAGACATCACACACCCCACACCCCACAGAGACATCACACACCCCACACCCCGCAGAGACATCACACACCCCACACCCCGCAGAGACATCACACACCCCACACCCCGCAGAGACATCACACACCCCACACCCCGCAGAGACATCACACACCACACACCCCGCAGAGACATCACACACCACACACCCCGCAGAGACATCACACACCACACACCCCGCAGAGACATCACACACCACCCCGCAGAGACATCGCACACCCCACACCCCGCAGAGACATCACACACCACACACCCCGCAGAGACATCACACACCACGCAGAGACATCACACACCCCACACCCCGCAGAGACATCACACACCCCACACCCCGCAGAGACATCACACACCACCCCGCAGAGACATCGCACACCCCACACCCCACAGAGACATCACACACCCCGCAGAGACATCACACACCCCACACCCCGCAGAGACATCACACACCCCACACCCCGCAGAGACATCACACACCCCACACCCCGCAGAGACATCACACACCACACACCCCGCAGAGACATCACACACCACACACCCCGCAGAGACATCGCACACCACACACCCCGCAGAGACATCGCACACCCCACACCCCGCAGAGACATCACACACCACCCCGCAGAGACATCACACACCCCACACCCCGCAGAGACATCACACACCCCACACCCCGCAGAGACATCACACACCCCACACCCCACAGAGACATCACACACCCCACACCCCGCAGAGACATCACACACCCCACAGAGACATCACACACCACACACCCCACAGAGACATCACACACCCCACACCCCGCAGAGACATCACACACCCCACACCCCGCAGAGACATCACACACCCCACACCCCGCAGAGACATCACACACCACACACCCCGCAGAGACATCGCACACCCCGCACCCCGCAGAGACATCGCACACCCCACACCCCGCAGAAACATCACACACTCCACACCCCGCAGAGACATCACACACCCCACACCCCGCAGAGACATCACACACCCCACACCCCGCAGAGACATCACACACCCCACACCCCGCAGAGACATCACACACCACACACCCCGCAGAGACATCACACACCCCACACCCCGCAGAGACATCACACACCCCACACCCCGCAGAGACATCACACACCCCACATCCCGCAGAGACATCACACACCCCACACCCCGCAGAGACATCACACACCACACACCCCGCAGAGACATCACACACCACACACCCCGCAGAGACATCGCACACCCCACACCCCGCAGAGACATCACACACCCCACACCCCGCAGAGACATCACACACCCCACACCCCACAGAGACATCACACACCCCACACCCCGCAGAGACATCACACACCCCACACCCCGCAGAGACATCACACACCCCACACCCCGCAGAGACATCACACACCCCACATCCCGCAGAGACATCACACACCCCACACCCCGCAGAGACATCACACACCACACACCCCGCAGAGACATCACACACCCCACACCCCGCAGAGACATCGCACACCCCACACCCCACAGAGACATCACACACCCCACACCCCGCAGAGACATCGCACACCCCACATCCCGCAGAGACATCACACACCCCACATCCCGCAGAGACATCACACACCCCACACCCCGCAGAGACATCACACACCCCACACCCCGCAGAGACATCACACACCCCACAGAGACATCACACACCCCACAGAGACATCACACACCCCACACCCCGCAGAGACATCACACACCACCCCGCAGAGACATCACACACCACCCCGCAGAGACATCGCACACCCCACACCCCACAGAGACATCACACACCCCACAACCCGCAGAGACATCACACACCACCCCGCAGAGACATCACACAGCACACACCCCGCAGAGACATCGCACACCCCGCAGAGACATCGCACACCCCACACCCCGCAGAGACATCACACACCCCACACCCCGCAGAGACATCACACACCCCACAGAGACATCACACACCCCACAGAGACATCACACACCCCACACCCCGCAGAGACATCACACACCACCCCGCAGAGACATCGCACACCCCACACCCCACAGAGACATCACACACCCCACAACCCGCAGAGACATCACACACCACCCCGCAGAGACATCACACAGCACACACCCCGCAGAGACATCGCACACCCCGCAGAGACATCACACACCCCACACCCCGCAGAGACATCACACACCCCACAGAGACATCACACACCCCACACCCCGCAGAGACATCACACACCACCCCGCAGAGACATCGCACACCCCACACCCCACAGAGACATCACACACCCCACACCCCGCAGAGACATCACACACCCCACACCCCGCAGAGACATCACACACCACCCCGCAGAGACATCGCACACCCCACACCCCACAGAGACATCACACACCCCACACCCCGCAGAGACATCACACACCACCCCGCAGAGACATCACACACCACACACCCCGCAGAGACATCGCACACCCCGCACCCCGCAGAGACATCGCACACCCCGCACCCCGCAGAGACATCGCACACCCCGCACCCCGCAGAGACATCGCACACCTCACAGAGACATCACACACCCCGCACCCCGCAGAGACATCGCACACCCCGCACCCCGCAGAGACATCGCACACCCCGCAGGGACATCACACACCCCACAGAGACATCACACACCCCACACCCCGCAGAGACATCACACACCACCCCGCAGAGACATCGCACACCCCACATCCCGCAGAGACATCGCACACCCCACACCCCGCAGAGACATCACACACCCCACACCCCGCAGAGACATCACACACCCCACAGAGACATCACACACCCCACAGAGACATCACACACCCCACACCCCGCAGAGACATCACACACCACCCCGCAGAGACATCGCACACCCCACACCCCACAGAGACATCACACACCCCACACCCCGCAGAGACATCACACACCACACACCCCGCAGAGACATCGCACACCCCACACCCCGCAGAGACATCACACACCCCGCAGAGACATCACACACCACCCCGCAGAGACATCACACACCCCGCAGAGACATCACACACCCCACACCCCGCAGAGACATCACACACCCCGCAGAGACATCACACACCCCACACCCCGCAGAGACATCGCACACCCCACACCCCGCAGAGACATCGCACACCCCACACCCCGCAGAGACATCGCACACCCCACACCCCGCAGAGACATCGCACACCCCACACCCCGCAGAGACATCGCACACCCCACACCCCGCAGAGACATCACACACCCCACACCCCGCAGAGACATCACACACCCCACACCCCGCAGAGACATCACACACCCCACACCCCGCAGAGACATCACACACCCCACACCCCGCAGAGACATCACACACCCCACACCCCGCAGAGACATCACACACCCCACACCCCGCAGAGACATCACACACTCCACACCCCGCAGAGACATCACACACTCCACACCCTGCAGAGACATCGCACACCCCACACCCCGCAGAGACATCACACACTCCACACCCCGCAGAGACATCACACACTCCACACCCCGCAGAGACATCACACACCACCCCGCAGAGACATCGCACACCCCACACCCCGCAGAGACATCGCACACCCCACACCCCGCAGAGACATCGCACACCCCACAGAGACATCACACACCCCACACCCCGCAGAGACATCACACACCCCACACCCCGCAGAAACATCACACACCCCACACCCCGCAGAGACATCACACACCCCACACCCCGCAGAGACATCGCACACCCCACACCCCACAGAGACATCACACACCCCACACCCCGCAGAGACATCACACACCACACACCCCGCAGAGACATCACACACCCCACACCCCGCAGAGACATCACACACTCCACAGAGACATCACACACCCCACACCCCGCAGAGACATCACACACCCCACACCCCGCAGAAACATCACACACCCCACACCCCGCAGAGACATCACACACCCCACACCCCGCAGAGACATCGCACACCCCACAGAGACATCACACACCCCACACCCCGCAGAGACATCACACACCACACACCCCGCAGAGACATCACACACTCCACACCCCGCAGAGACATCACACACCCCGCAGAGACATCACACACCCCACACCCCGCAGAGACATCGCACACCCCACACCCCGCAGAGACATCGCACACTCCACACCCCGCAGAGACATCACACACTCCACACCCCGCAGAGACATCACACACCCCGCAGAGACATCACACACCCCACACCCCGCAGAGACATCGCACACCCCACACCCCTCAGAGACATCGCACACCCCGCAGAGACATCACACACCCCACACCCCGCAGAGACATTGCACACCCCACAGAGACATCACACACCCCACACCCCGCAGAGACATCACACACCCCGCAGAGACATCACACACCCCACACCCCGCAGAGACATCGCACACCCCACACCCCGCAGAGACATCGCACACCCCACACCCCGCAGAGACATCGCACACCCCACACCCCGCAGAGACATCACACACCCCACACCCCGCAGAGACATTGCACACCCCACAGAGACATCACACACCCCACACCCCGCAGAGACATCACACACCACCCCGCAGAGACATCACACACCGCACACCCCACAGAGACATCACACACCCCACACCCCACAGAGACATCACACACCCCACACCCCACAGAGACATCACACACCCCACACCCCGCAGAGACATCGCACACCCCACAGAGACATCACACACCCCACACCCCGCAGAGACATCACACACCCCACAGAGACATCACACACCCCACACCCCGCAGAGACATCACACACCCCGCAGAGACATCACACACCACCCCGCAGAGACATCACACACCACACACCCCGCAGAGACATCACACACCCCACACCCCGCAGAGACATCACACACCACCCCGCAGAGACATCACACACCACCCCGCAGAGACATCACACACCACACACCCCGCAGAGACACCCCACACCCCACAGAGACATCACACACCCCACACCCCGCAGAGACATCGCACACCCCACACCCCGCAGAGACATCACACACCACCCAGCACAGACATCGCACACCCCACACCCCGCAGAGACATCACACACCCCACACCCCGCAGAGACATCACACACCACCCCGCAGAGACATCACACACCACCCCGCAGAGACATCACACACCACACACCCCGCAGAGACATCACACACCCCACACCCCGCAGAGACATCACACACCCCACACCCCACACCCCGCAGAGACATCACACACCACCCCGCAGAGACATCACACACCACACACCCCGCAGAGACATCGCACACCCCACACCCCGCAGAGACATCACACACCACCCCGCAGAGACATCACACACCACACACCCCGCAGAGACATCACACACCACACACCCCGCAGAGACATCACACACCCCACACCCCGCAGAGACATCACACACCCCACACCCCGCAGAGACATCACACACCCCACACCCTGCAGAGACATCACACACCACCCCGCAGAGACATCGCACACCCCACAGAGACATCACACACCCCACACCCCGCAGAGACATCACACACCCCACACCCCGCAGAGACATCACACACCCCACACCCCGCAGAGACATCACACACCCCACAGAGACATCACACACCCCACACCCTGCAGAGACATCACACACCCCACACCCCGCAGAGACATCACACACCACCCCGCAGAGACATCACACACCCCACACCCCGCAGAGACATCGCACACCCCACACCCCGCAGAGACATCACACACCACCCCGCAGAGACATCACACACCCCACACCCCGCAGAGACATCACACACCACACACCCCGCAGAGACATCGCACACCCCACACCCCGCAGAGACATCACACACCCCACACCCCGCAGAGACATCACACACCACCCCGCAGAGACATCACACACCCCACACCCCGCAGAGACATCACACACCCCACACCCCGCAGAGACATCACACACCACCCCGCAGAGACATCACACACCACACAGAGACATCACACACCCCACACCCCGCAGAGACATCACACACCCCGCAGAGACATCACACACCCCGCAGAGACATCGCACACCCCGCAGAGACATCGCACACCCCGCACCCCGCAGAGACATCGCACACCCCACACCCCGCAGAGACATCACACACCCCACACCCCGCAGAGACATCACACACCCCACACCCCGCAGAGACATCACACACCCCACACCCCGCAGAGACATCACACACCACACACCCCGCAGAGACATCACACACCCCACCCCCCGCAGAGACATCACACACCCCACACCCCGCAGAGACATCACACACCCCACACCCCGCAGAGACATCACACACCCCGCAGAGACATCGCACACCCCACACCCCGCAGAGACATCACACACCCCACACCCCGCAGAGACATCACACACCCCACAGAGACATCACACACCCCGCAGAGACATCGCACACCCCGCACCCCGCAGAGACATCACACACCCCGCAGAGACATCGCACACCCCGCACCCCGCAGAGACATCGCACACCCCACACCCCGCAGAGACATCACACACCCCACAGAGACATCACACACCCCACACCCCGCAGAGACATCACACACCCCACAGAGACATCACACACCCCACAGAGACATCACACACCCCACACCCCGCAGAGACATCACACACCCCGCAGAGACATCGCACACCCCGCACCCCGCAGAGACATCGCACACCCCACACCCCGCAGAGACATCACACACCACCCCGCAGAGACATCACACACCCCACACCCCGCAGAGACATCACACACCCCGCAGAGACATCGCACACCCCACACCCCGCAGAGACATCACACACCCCACACCCCGCAGAGACATCACACACCCCACAGAGACATCACACACCCCGCAGAGACATCGCACACCCCACACCCAGCAGAGACATCACACACCCCACACCCCGCAGAGACATCACACACCACACACCCCGCAGAGACATCACACACCACACACCCCGCAGAGACATCGCACACCCCACACCCCGCAGAGACATCACACACCACCCCGCAGAGACATCGCACACCCCACACCCCACAGAGACATCACACACCCCACACCCCGCAGAGACATCACACACCACACACCCCGCAGAGACATCACACACCACACACCCCGCAGAGACATCGCACACCCCACATCCCGCAGAGACATCACACACCCCACACCCCGCAGAGACATCACACACCCCACACCCCGCAGAGACATCACACACCACCCCGCAGAGACATCACACACCCCACACCCCGCAGAGACATCACACACCCCACACCCCGCAGAGACATCACACACCCCACACCCCGCAGAGACATCACACACCACCCCGCAGAGACATCACACACCACACACCCCGCAGAGACATCGCACACCCCGCAGAGACATCACACACCCCACACCCCGCAGAGACATCGCACACCCCGCACCCCGCAGAGACATCGCACACCCCACAGAGACATCACACACCCCACACCCCGCAGAGACATCGCACACCCCGCAGAGACATCACACACCCCACACCCCGCAGAGACATCACACACCACCCCGCAGAGACATCGCACACCCCACATCCCGCAGAGACATCGCACACCCCACACCCCACAGAGACATCACACACCCCACACCCCGCAGAGACATCACACACCCCACAGAGACATCACACACCCCACACCCCGCAGAGACATCACACACCACCCCGCAGAGACATCGCACACCCCACACCCCACAGAGACATCACACACCCCACACCCCGCAGAGACATCACACACCACCCGGCAGAGACATCGCACACCCCACACCCCGCAGAGACATCACACACCCCACACCCCGCAGAGACATCACACACCACCCCGCAGAGACATCACACACCCCGCAGAGACATCACACACCCCACACCCCGCAGAGACATCGCACACCCCACACCCCGCAGAGACATCGCACACCCCACACCCCGCAGAGACATCGCACACCCCACACCCCGCAGAGACATCGCACACCCCACACCCCGCAGAGACATCGCACACCCCACACCCCGCAGAGACATCGCACACCCCACAGAGACATCGCACACCCCACACCCCGCAGAGACATCACACACCCCACACCCCGCAGAGACATCGCACACCTCACAGAGACATCACACACCCCGCACCCCGCAGAGACATCGCACACCCCGCAGAGACATCACACACCCCACAGAGACATCACACACCCCACACCCCGCAGAGACATCACACACCACCCCGCAGAGACATCGCACACCCCACATCCCGCAGAGACATCGCACACCCCACACCCCGCAGAGACATCACACACCCCACAGAGACATCACACACCCCACAGAGACATCACACACCCCACAGAGACATCACACACCCCACACCCCGCAGAGACATCACACACCCCACACCCCGCAGAGACATCACACACCACACACCCCGCAGAGACATCGCACACCCCACACCCCGCAGAGACATCACACACCCCGCAGAGACATCACACACCACCCCGCAGAGACATCACACACCCCGCAGAGACATCACACACCCCGCAGAGACATCGCACACCCCACACCCCGCAGAGACATCGCACACCCCACACCCCGCAGAGACATCGCACACCCCGCAGAGACATCGCACACCCCACACCCCGCAGAGACATCGCACACCCCACACCCCGCAGAGACATCGCACACCCCACAGAGACATCGCACACCCCACACCCCGCAGAGACATCACACACCCCACACCCCGCAGAGACATCGCACACCCCACACCCCGCAGAGACATCACACACCCCACACCCCGCAGAGACATCACACACCCCACACCCCGCAGAGACATCACACACCCCACAGAGACATCACACACCACACACCCCGCAGAGACATCACACACCCCACACCCCGCAGAGACATCACACACCACACACCCCGCAGAGACATCACACACCCCACACCCCGCAGAGACATCACACACTCCACACCCCGCAGAGACATCACACACTCCACACCCCGCAGAGACATCACACACTCCACACCCCGCAGAGACATCGCACACCCCACACCCCGCAGAGACATCGCACACCCCACACTCCGCAGAGACATCGCACACCCCACACCCCGCAGAGACATCGCACACCCCACACCCCGCAGAGACATCACACACCCCACACCCCGCAGAGACATCACACACCCCACACCCCGCAGAGACATCACACACCCCACACCCCGCAGAGACATCACACACCCCACACCCCGCAGAGACATCACACACCCCACACCCCGCATTGACATCACACACCACCCCGCAGAGACATCGCACACCCCACACCCCGCAGAGACATCGCACACCCCACAGAGACATCACACACCCCACACCCCGCAGAGACATCACACACCCCACACCCCGCAGAGACATCCCACACCCCACAGAGACATCACACACCCCACACCCCGCAGAGACATCACACACCCCACACCCCGCAGAGACATCACACACTCCACACCCCGCAGAGACATCACACACTCCACACCCCGCAGAGACATCACACACTCCACACCCCGCAGAGACATCACACACTCCACACCCCGCAGAGACATCACACACCCCGCAGAGACATCACACACCCCACACCCCGCAGAGACATCGCACACCCCACACCCCACACCCCGCAGAGACATCGCACACCCCACACCCCGCAGAGACATCGCACACCCCACAGAGACATCACACACATCACCCCGCAGAGACATCACACACCACACACTCCGCAGAGACATCACACACCCCACACCCCGCAGAGACATCACACACCCCACACCCCGCAGAGACATCACACACCACCCCGCAGAGACATCGCACACCCCACACCCCACAGAGACATCACACACCCCACACCCCGCAGAGACATCACACACCCCACAGAGACATCACACACCCCACACCCCGCAGAGACATCACACACCACCCCGCAGAGACATCGCACACCCCACAGAGACATCACACACCCCACACCCCGCAGAGACATCACACACCCCACACCCCGCAGAGACATCACACACCCCACACCCCGCAGAGACATCACACACCCCACAGAGACATCGCACACCCCACACCCCGCAGAGACATCACACACCACACACCCCGCAGAGACATCACACACCACACACCCCGCAGAGACATCACACACCCCACACCCCGCAGAGACATCACACACCACCCCGCAGAGACATCGCACACCCCACACCCCGCAGAGACATCACACACCCCGCAGAGACATCACACACCACCCCGCAGAGACATCACACACCACACACCCCGCAGAGACATCACACACCACCCCGCAGAGACATCACACACCACACACCCCGCAGAGACATCACACACCCCACACCCCGCAGAGACATCACACACCCCACACCCCGCAGAGACATCACACACCACCCCGCAGAGACATCGCACACCCCACACCCCGCAGAGACATCACACACCACACACCCCGCAGAGACATCACACACCACCCCGCAGAGACATCGCACACCCCACACCCCGCAGAGACATCACACACCACCCCGCAGAGACATCACACACCACACACCCCGCAGAGACATCACACACCACACACCCCGCAGAGACATCACACACCCCACACCCCGCAGAGACATCACACACCCCACAGAGACATCACACACCCCACACCCCGCAGAGACATCACACACCACCCCGCAGAGACATCGCACACCCCACACCCCAAAGAGACATCACACACCCCACACCCCGCAGAGACATCACACACCCCACACCCCGCAGAGACATCACACACCCCACACCCCGCAGAGACATCACACACCACACACCCCGCAGAGACATCACACACCCCACACCCCGCAGAGACATCACACACCACCCCGCAGAGACATCGCACACCCCACACCCCACAGAGACATCACACACCCCACACCCCGCAGAGACATCACACACCACCCCGCAGAGACATCACACACCACACACCCCGCAGAGACATCGCACACCACACACCCCGCAGAGACATCGCACACCCCACACCCCGCAGAGACATCACACACCCCACACCCCGCAGAGACATCACACACCCCGCAGAGACACCACACACCCCACACCCCGCAGAGACATCACACACCACCCCGCAGAGACATCGCACACCCCACACCCCGCAGAGACATCGCACACCCCACACCCCGCAGAGACATCACACACCCCACACCCCGCAGAGACATCACACACCCCACACCCCGCAGAGACATCACACACCCCACACCCCACAGAGACATCACACACCCCACACCCCACAGAGACATCACACACCCCACAGAGACATCACACACTCCACACCCCGCAGAGACATCACACACTCCACACCCCGCAGAGACATCACACACTCCACACCCCGCAGAGACATCACACACCACACACCCCGCAGAGACATCACACACCACCCCGCAGAGACATCGCACACCCCACACCCCGCAGAGACATCACACACCACCCCGCAGAGACATCGCACACCCCACACCCCGCAGAGACATCACACACCACACACCCCGCAGAGACATCACACACCCCACACCCCGCAGAGACATCACACACCCCACACCCCGCAGAGACATCACACACCACCCCGCAGAGACATCGCACACCCCACACCCCAAAGAGACATCGCACACCCCACACCCCAAAGAGACATCACACACCCCACACCCCGCAGAGACATCACACACCCCACACCCCGCAGAGACATCACACACCCCACACCCCGCAGAGACATCACACACCACACACCCCGCAGAGACATCACACACCCCACACCCCGCAGAGACATCACACACCACCCCGCAGAGACATCGCACACCCCACACCCCACAGAGACATCACACACCCCACACCCCGCAGAGACATCACACACCACCCCGCAGAGACATCACACACCACCCCGCAGAGACATCACACACCACACACCCCGCAGAGACATCGCACACCACACACCCCGCAGAGACATCGCACACCACACACCCCGCAGAGACATCGCACACCCCACACCCAGCAGAGACATCACACACCCCACACCCCGCAGAGACATCACACACCACACACCCCGCAGAGACATCACACACCACACACCCCGCAGAGACATCGCACACCCCACACCCCGCAGAGACATCGCACACCCCACACCCCGCAGAGACATCACACACCCCACACCCCGCAGAGACATCACACACCACACACCCCGCAGAGACATCGCACACCACACACCCCGCAGAGACATCACACACCCCACACCCCGCAGAGACATCACACACCCCACACCCCGCAGAGACATCACACACTCCACACCCCGCAGAGACATCACACACTCCACACCCCGCAGAGACATCACACACCCCGCAGAGACATCACACACCCCACACCCCGCAGAGACATCGCACACCCCACACCCCGCAGAGACATCACACACCCCACAGAGACATCACACACCCCACACCCCGCAGAGACATCACACACCCCACACCCCGCAGAGACATCACACACCCCACACCCCGCAGAGACATCACACACCCCGCAGAGACATCGCACACCCCACACCCCGCAGAGACATCGCACACCCCACACCCCGCAGAGACATCACACACCCCACACCCCGCAGAGACATCACACACCCCACACCCCGCAGAGACACCACACACCCCGCAGAGACATCACACACCCCACACCCCGCAGAGACATCACACACCACACACCCCGCAGAGACATCGCACACCACACACCCCGCAGAGACATCACACACTCCACACCCCGCAGAGACATCACACACCACACACCCCGCAGAGACATCGCACACCCCACACCCCGCAGAGACATCACACACTCCACACCCCGCAGAGACATCACACACTCCACACCCCGCAGAGACATCACACACCCCGCAGAGACATCACACACCCCACACCCCGCAGAGACATCGCACACCCCACACCCCGCAGAGACATCACACACCCCACACCCCGCAGAGACATCACACACCCCACACCCCGCAGAGACATCACACACCCCACACCCCGCAGAGACATCACACACCCCACACCCCGCAGAGACATCACACACCACACACCCCGCAGAGACATCGCACACCACACACCCCGCAGAGACATCACACACCCCACACCCCGCAGAGACATCACACACTCCACACCCCGCAGAGACATCACACACTCCACACCCCGCAGAGACATCACACACCCCGCAGAGACATCACACACCCCACACCCCGCAGAGACATCGCACACCCCACACCCCGCAGAGACATCACACACCCCACACCCCGCAGAGACATCACACACCCCGCAGAGACATCACACACCACCCCGCAGAGACATCGCACACCCCACACCCCGCAGAGACATCGCACACCCCACACCCCGCAGAGACATCACACACCCCACACCCCGCAGAGACATCACACACCCCACACCCCGCAGAGACATCACACACTCCACACCCCGCAGAGACATCACACACTCCACACCCCGCAGAGACATCACACACCCCGCAGAGACATCACACACCCCACACCCCGCAGAGACATCGCACACCCCACACCCCGCAGGGACATCACACACCCCACACCCCGCAGAGACATCACACACCCCGCAGAGACATCACACACCCCACACCCCGCAGAGACATCGCACACCCCACAGAGACATCACACACCCCACACCCCGCAGAGACATCGCACACCCCACACCCCGCAGAAACATCACACACCCCACACCCCGCAGAGACATCGCACACCCCACACCCCGCAGAGACATCACACACCCCACACCCCGCAGAGACATCGCACACCCCACAGAGACATCACACACCCCACACCCCCCAGAGACATCACACACCACACACCCCGCAGAGACATCACACACCCCGCAGAGACATCACACACCCCACACCCCGCAGAGACATCGCACACCCCACAGAGACATCACACACCCCACACCCCCCAGAGACATCACACACCACACACCCCGCAGAGACATCACACACCCCACACCCCGCAGAGACATCACACACCCCACACCCCGCAGAGACATCGCACACCCCACAGAGACATCACACACCACACACCCCCCAGAGACATCACACACCACCCCCCGCAGAAACATCACACACCCCACACCCCGCAGAGACATCACACACCCCACACCCCGCAGAGACATCGCACACCCCACACCCCACAGAGACATCACACACCACACACCCCGCAGAGACATCGCACACCCCACCCCCCGCAGAGACATCGCACACCCCACCCCCCGCAGAGACATCGCACACCCCCCACCCCGCAGAGACATCGCACACACCCCACACCCCGCAGAGACATCGCACACCCCACAGAGACATCGCACACCCCACACCCCGCAGAGACATCACACACCCCCCACCCCGCAGAGACATCGCACACCCCACACCCCGCAGAGACATCGCACACCCCACACCCCGCAGAGACATCGCACACCCCACAGAGACATCGCACACCCCACAGAGACATCACACACCCCAAACCCCGCAGAGACATCACACACCCCGCAGAGACATCACACACCCCACAGAGACATCACACACCACACACCCCGCAGAGACATCACACACCACACACCCCACAGAGACATCACACACCCCACACCCCGCAGAGACATCACACACCCCACACCCCGCAGAGACATCACACACCCCACAGAGACATCACACACCCCACACCCCGCAGAGACATCACACACCACCCCGCAGAGACATCACACACCCCACACCCCGCAGAGACATCACACACCACCCCGCAGAGACATCACACACCCCACACCCCGCAGAGACATCACACACCACCCCGCAGAGACATCACACACCCCACACCCCGCAGAGACATCACACACCCCACACCCCGCAGAGACATCACACACCACCCCGCAGAGACATCGCACACCCCACACCCCGCAGAGACATCACACACCACACACCCCGCAGAGACATCGCACACCCCACACCCCGCAGAGACATCACACACCACCCCGCAGAGACATCACACACCACACACCCCGCAGAGACATCACACACCACACACCCCGCAGAGACATCACACACCACACACCCCACACCCCGCAGAGACATCACACACCCCACACCCCGCAGAGACATCACACACCCCACACCCCGCAGAGACATCACACACCACCCCGCAGAGACATCGCACACCCCACACCCCAAAGAGACATCACACACCCCACACCCCACACCCCGCAGAGACATCACACACCCCACACCCCGCAGAGACATCACACACCCCACACCCCGCAGAGACATCACACACCCCGCAGAGACATCACACACCCCACACCCCGCAGAGACATCACACACCACCCCGCAGAGACATCGCACACCCCACACCCCGCAGAGACATCACACACCACCCCGCAGAGACATCACACACCACACACCCCGCAGAGACATCGCACACCACACACCCCGCAGAGACATCGCACACCACACACCCCGCAGAGACATCGCACACCCCACACCCCGCAGAGACATCACACACCCCACACCCCGCAGAGACATCACACACCACACACCCCGCAGAGACACCACACACCCCGCAGAGACATCGCACACCCCACACCCCGCAGAGACATCGCACACCCCACACCCCGCAGAGACACCACACACCCCACACCCCGCAGAGACATCACACACCACACACCCCGCAGAGACACCACACACCCCGCAGAGACATCACACACCACACACCCCGCAGAGACACCACACACCCCGCAGAGACATCGCACACCCCACACCCCGCAGAGACATCGCACACCCCACACCCCGCAGAGACATCACACACCCCACACCCCGCAGAGACATCACACACCCCACACCCCACAGAGACATCACACACTCCACACCCCGCAGAGACATCACACACTCCACACCCCGCAGAGACATCACACACCACCCACCCCACAGAGACATCACACACCACCCCGCAGAGACATCGCACACCCCACACCCCGCAGAGACATCACACACCACCCACCCCACAGAGACATCACACACCACCCCGCAGAGACATCACACACCCCACACCCCGCAGAGACATCACACACCCCACACCCCGCAGAGACATCACACACCACCCCGCAGAGACATCGCACACCCCACACCCCAAAGAGACATCACACACCCCACACCCCGCAGAGACATCACACACCACACACCCCGCAGAGACATCACACACCCCACACCCCGCAGAGACATCACACACCACCCCGCAGAGACATCGCACACCCCACACCCCACAGAGACATCACACACCCCACACCCCGCAGAGACATCACACACCACCCCGCAGAGACATCACACACCACCCCGCAGAGACATCACACACACCACACACCCCGCAGAGACATCGCACACCACACACCCCGCAGAGACATCGCACACCCCACACCCCGCAGAGACATCACACACCCCACACCCCGCAGAGACATCAC
This sequence comes from Rana muscosa, assembly GCA_029206835.1. Taxonomy (NCBI): domain Eukaryota; kingdom Metazoa; phylum Chordata; class Amphibia; order Anura; family Ranidae; genus Rana; species Rana muscosa. The sequence goes on from CM055120.1 coordinate 1,812,988, forward strand.
ACACCACACACCCCGCAGAGACATCACACACCACACAGAGACATCGCACACCCCACACCCCACAGAGACATCACACACCCCACACCCCGCAGAGACATCACACACCCCACACCCCGCAGAGACATCACACACCCCACACCCCGCAGAGACATCACACACCACACACCCCGCAGAGACATCACACACCACCCCGCAGAGACATCGCACACCCCACACCCCGCAGAGACATCACACACCACACACCCCGCAGAGACATCACACACCACGCAGAGACATCACACACCCCACACCCCGCAGAGACATCACACACCCCACACCCCGCAGAGACATCACACACCACCCCGCAGAGACATCGCACACCCCACACCCCACAGAGACATCACACACCCCACACCCCGCAGAGACATCACACACCCCACACCCCGCAGAGACATCACACACCCCACACCCCGCAGAGACATCACACACCCCACACCCCGCAGAGACATCACACACCACACACCCCGCAGAGACATCACACACCACACACCCCGCAGAGACATCGCACACCCCACACCCCGCAGAGACATCACACACCACCCCGCAGAGACATCACACACCCCACACCCCGCAGAGACATCACACACCCCACACCCCGCAGAGACATCACACACCCCACACCCCACAGAGACATCACACACCCCACACCCCACAGAGACATCACACACCCCACAGAGACATCACACACCACACACCCCACAGAGACATCACACACCCCACACCCCGCAGAGACATCACACACCCCACACCCCGCAGAGACATCACACACCCCACACCCCGCAGAGACATCACACACCACACACCCCGCAGAGACATCACACACCACCCCGCAGAGACATCACACACCACACACCCCGCAGAGACATCGCACACCCCACACCCCGCAGAGACATCACACACCACCCCGCAGAGACATCACACACCACCCCGCAGAGACATCACACACCACACACCCCGCAGAGACATCACACACCACACACCCCGCAGAGACATCACACACCCCACACCCCGCAGAGACATCACACACCCCACACCCCGCAGAGACATCACACACCCCACACCCTGCAGAGACATCACACACCACCCCGCAGAGACATCGCACACCCCACAGAGACATCACACACCCCACACCCCGCAGAGACATCACACACCCCACACCCCGCAGAGACATCACACACCCCACACCCCGCAGAGACATCACACACCCCACACCCCGCAGAGACATCACACACCCCACAGAGACATCACACACCCCACACCCTGCAGAGACATCACACACCCCACACCCCGCAGAGACATCACACACCACCCCGCAGAGACATCACACACCCCACACCCCGCAGAGACATCGCACACCCCACATCCCGCAGAGACATCACACACCCCACACCCCGCAGAGACATCACACACCCCACACCCCGCAGAGACATCACACACCCCACACCCCGCAGAGTCATCACACACCACCCCGCAGAGACATCGCACACCCCACAGAGACATCACACACCCCACAACCCGCAGAGACATCACACACCACCCCGCAGAGACATCGCACACCCCACATCCCGCAGAGACATCACACACCCCACAGAGACATCACACACCCCACACCCCGCAGAGACATCACACACCACCCCGCAGAGACATCACACACCACCCCGCAGAGACATCACACACCCCACATCCCGCAGAGACATCGCACACCCCACACCCCACAGAGACATCACACACCCCACACCCCGCAGAGACATCACACACCCCACACCCCGCAGAGACATCACACACCCCACACCCCGCAGAGACATCACACACCCCACACCCCGCAGAGACATCACACACCACCCCGCAGAGACATCACACACCACACACCCCGCAGAGACATCGCACACCCCGCAGAGACATCGCACACCCCGCACCCCGCAGAGACATCGCACACCCCGCACCCCGCAGAGACATCGCACACCCCACAGAGACGTCACACACCCCACACCCCGCAGAGACATCGCACACCCCGCAGAGACATCACACACCCCACACCCCGCAGAGACATCACACACCACCCCGCAGAGACATCGCACACCCCACATCCCGCAGAGACATCGCACACCCCACACCCCACAGAGACATCACACACCCCACACCCCGCAGAGACATCACACACCCCACAGAGACATCACACACCCCACAGAGACATCACACACCCCACACCCCGCAGAGACATCACACACCACCCCGCAGAGACATCGCACACCCCACAGAGACATCACACACCCCACACCCCGCAGAGACATCACACACCACCCGGCAGAGACATCGCACACCCCACACCCCGCAGAGACATCACACACCCCGCAGAGACATCACACACCCCACACCCCGCAGAGACATCACACACCCCGCAGAGACATCACACACCCCACACCCCGCAGAGACATCGCACACCCCACACCCCGCAGAGACATCGCACACCCCACACCCCGCAGAGACATCGCACACCCCACACCCCGCAGAGACATCGCACACCCCACACCCCGCAGAGACATCACACACCCCACACCCCGCAGAGACATCGCACACCTCACAGAGACATCACACACCCCGCACCCCGCAGAGACATCGCACACCCCGCAGGGACATCACACACCCCACAGAGACATCACACACCCCACACCCCGCAGAGACATCACACACCACCCCGCAGAGACATCGCACACCCCACATCCCGCAGAGACATCGCACACCCCACACCCCGCAGAGACATCACACACCCCACACCCCGCAGAGACATCACACACCCCACACCCCGCAGAGACATCACACACCCCACAGAGACATCACACACCCCACAGAGACATCACACACCCCACACCCCGCAGAGACATCACACACCCCACACCCCGCAGAGACATCACACACCACACCCCGCAGAGACATCACACACCACACACCCCGCAGAGACATCGCACACCCCACACCCCGCAGAGACATCACACACCCCACACCCCGCAGAGACATCACACACCCCGCAGAGACATCACACACCACCCCGCAGAGACATCACACACCCCGCAGAGACATCACACACCCCACACCCCGCAGAGACATCGCACACCCCACACCCCGCAGAGACATCGCACACCCCACACCCCGCAGAGACATCGCACACCCCGCAGAGACATCGCACACCCCACACCCCGCAGAGACATCGCACACCCCACACCCCGCAGAGACATCGCACACCCCACAGAGACATCGCACACCCCACACCCCGCAGAGACATCACACACCCCACACCCCGCAGAGACATCACACACCCCACACCCCGCAGAGACATCACACACCCCACACCCCGCAGAGACATCACACACCACACACCCCGCAGAGACATCACACACCCCACACCCCGCAGAGACATCACACACCCCACAGAGACATCACACACTCCACACCCCGCAGAGACATCACACACTCCACACCCCGCAGAGACATCGCACACTCCACACCCCGCAGAGACATCGCACACTCCACACCCCGCAGAGACATCGCACACCCCACACTCCGCAGAGACATCGCACACCCCACACCCCGCAGAGACATCGCACACCCCACACCCCGCAGAGACATCACACACCCCACACCCCGCAGAGACATCACACACCCCACACCCCGCAGAGACATCACACACCCCACACCCCGCAGAGACATCACACACCACCCACCCCACAGAGACATCGCACACCCCACACCCCGCAGAGACATCGCACACCCCACAGAGACATCACACACCCCACACCCCGCAGAGACATCACACACCCCACACCCCGCAGAGACATCGCACACCCCACACCCCACAGAGACATCACACACCCCACACCCCGCAGAGACATCACACACTCCACACCCCGCAGAGACATCACACACCCCACAGAGACATCACACACTCCACACCCCGCAGAGACATCACACACTCCACACCCCGCAGAGACATCGCACACTCCACACCCCGCAGAGACATCGCACACTCCACACCCCGCAGAGACATCGCACACCCCACACTCCGCAGAGACATCGCACACCCCACACCCCGCAGAGACATCACACACCCCACACCCCGCAGAGACATCACACACCCCACACCCCGCAGAGACATCACACACCCCACACCCCGCAGAGACATCGCACACCCCACACCCCGCAGAGACATCGCACACCCCACACCCCGCAGAGACATCGCACACCCCACACCCCGCAGAGACATCGCACACCCCACAGAGACATCGCACACCCCACAGAGACATCACACACCCCACACCCCGCAGAGACATCACACACCCCACACCCCGCAGAGACATCGCACACCCCACACCCCACAGAGACATCACACACCCCACACCCCGCAGAGACATCACACACTCCACACCCCGCAGAGACATCACACACTCCACACCCCGCAGAGACATCACACACTCCACACCCCGCAGAGACATCACACACTCCACACCCCGCAGAGACATCACACACCCCGCAGAGACATCACACACCCCACACCCCGCAGAGACATCGCACACCCCACACCCCACACCCCGCAGAGACATCGCACACCCCACACCCCGCAGAGACATCACACACCCCACACCCCGCAGAGACATCGCACACCCCACAGAGACATCACACACATCACCCCGCAGAGACATCACACACCACCCCGCAGAGACATCACACACCACACACTCCGCAGAGACATCACACACCACACACCCCGCAGAGACATCACACACCCCACACCCCGCAGAGACATCACACACCACCCCGCAGAGACATCACACACCACACACCCCGCAGAGACATCGCACACCCCACACCCCGAAGAGACATCACACACCACCCCGCAGAGACATCACACACCACCCCGCAGAGACATCACACACCACACACCCCGCAGAGACATCACACACCCCACACCCCGCAGAGACATCACACACCCCACACCCTGCAGAGACATCACACACCACCCCGCAGAGACATCGCACACCCCACAGAGACATCACACACCCCACACCCCGCAGAGACATCACACACCCCACAGAGACATCACACACCCCACACCCCGCAGAGACATCACACACCCCACACCCCGCAGAGACATCACACACCACCCCGCAGAGACATCACACACCCCACACCCCGCAGAGACATCACACACCCCACACCCCGCAGAGACATCACACACCCCACACCCCGCAGAGACATCACACACCACACACCCCGCAGAGACATCGCACACCCCCACACCCGCAGAGACATCACACACCCCACACCCCGCAGAGACATCACACACCACCCCGCAGAGACATCACACACCCCACACCCCGCAGAGACATCACACACCCCACACCCCGCAGAGACATCACACACCCCACAGAGACATCACACACCCCACAGAGACATCACACACCCCACAGAGACATCACACACCCCACACCCCGCAGAGACATCACACACCCCGCAGAGACATCGCACACCCCGCAGAGACATCGCACACCCCACACCCCGCAGAGACATCACACACCCCACACCCCGCAGAGACATCACACACCCCACACCCCGCAGAGACATCACACACCACACACCCCGCAGAGACATCACACACCCCACAGAGACATCACACACCCCACACCCCGCAGAGACATCACACACCCCGCAGAGACATCGCACACCCCGCAGAGACATCGCACACCCCGCACCCCGCAGAGACATCGCACACCCCACACCCCGCAGAGACATCACACACCCCACACCCCGCAGAGACATCACACACCCCACACCCCGCAGAGACATCGCACACCCCACACCCCGCAGAGACATCACACACCCCACACCCCGCAGAGACATCACACACCCCACACCCCGCAGAGACATCACACACCACCCCGCAGAGACATCGCACACCCCACACCCCACAGAGACATCACACAGCACACACCCCGCAGAGACATCACACAGCACACACCCCGCAGAGACATCGCACACCCCCACATCCCGCAGAGACATCACACACCCCACACCCCGCAGAGACATCACACACCCCACACCCCGCAGAGACATCACACACCCCACACCCCGCAGAGACATCACACACCACCCCGCAGAGACATCACACACCCCACACCCCGCAGAGACATCACACACCCCACACCCCGCAGAGACATCGCACACCCCACACCCCGCAGAGACATCGCACACCCCCACACCCCGCAGAGACATCGCACACCCCACACCCCGCAGAGACATCACACACCCCACACCCCGCAGAGACATCACACACCACCCCGCAGAGACATCACACACCACACACCCCGCAGAGACATCACACACCCCACACCCCGCAGAGACATCACACACCACCCCGCAGAGACATCACACACCACCCCGCAGAGACATCACACACCACCCCGCAGAGACATCACACACCCCACACCCCGCAGAGACATCACACACCCCACACCCCGCAGAGACATCACACACCCCACAGAGACATCACACACCCCACACCCCGCAGAGACATCACACACCCCACACCCCGCAGAGACATCACACACCACACACCCCGCAGAGACATCGCACACCCCACACCCCGCAGAGACATCGCACACCACACACCCCGCAGAGACATCGCACACCCCGCACCCCGCAGAGACATCGCACACCCCGCACACACCACACCCCGCAGAGACATCACACACCCCACACCCCGCAGAGACATCGCACACCCCGCAGAGACATCGCACACACCCCACACCCCGCACACACCCCACACCCCGCAGAGACATCACACACCCCACACCCCGCAGAGACATCGCACACCCCGCAGAGACATCGCACACACCCCACACCCCGCACACACCCCACACCCCGCAGAGACATCACACACCCCACACCCCGCAGAGACATCACACACCCCACACCCCGCAGAGACATCACACACCCCACACCCCGCAGAGACATCGCACACACCCCACACCCCACACCCCGCACACACCCCACACCCCGCAGAGACATCACACACCCCACACCCCGCAGAGACATCACACACCCCACAGAGACATCGCACACCCCACAGAGACATCACACACCCCACACCCCGCAGAGACATCACACACCACCCCGCAGAGACATGGCACACCCCACACCCCACAGAGACATCACACACCCCACACCCCGCAGAGACATCACACACCACCCCGCAGAGACATCGCACACCCCACACCCCGCAGAGACATCGCACACCCCACACCCCGCAGAGACATCGCACACCCCACACCCCGCAGAGACATCACACACCCCACACCCCCGCAGAGACATCGCACACCCACACCCCGCAGAGACATCGCACACCCCGCAGAGACATCGCACACCCCGCAGAGACATCGCACACCCCACACCCCGCAGAGCCATCGCACACCCCGCACCCCGCAGAGACATCACACACCCCACACCCCGCAGAGACATCACACACCCCACAGAGACATCACACACCCCACACCCCGCAGAGACATCACACACCCCACACCCCGCAGAGACATCGCACACCCCGCAGAGACATCACACACCCCACACCCCGCAGAGACATCACACACCACCCCGCAGAGACATCACACACCCCACACCCCGCAGAGACATCACACACCCCACAGAGACATCACACACCACCCCGCAGAGACATCGCACACCCCACACCCCACAGAGACATCACACACCCCACACCCCGCAGAGACATCACACACCACCCCCCGCAGAGACATCGCACACCCCGCAGAGACATCGCACACCCCGCAGAGACATCGCACACACCCCACACCCCGCAGAGACATCACACACACCACACCCCGCAGAGACATCACACACCCCACACCCCGCAGAGACATCGCACACTCCACACCCCGC